>CM077643.1:175645104-176000104 GCA_039707465.1 Rhabdophis nuchalis
TGCCTTTAAGAATGCCAGCCTGTGTTTCATGGAGGATAGCTCGGAGAGATATTTAGGGGGGTGGCTGATATATATATATATATATATATATATATATATATATATATATATATATATATATATATATATATATATATATATAAATATATATATATATATATATATATACACATACATGTGTGTGTGTGTGTATGCATGTATGTATGTAACTTTTTTCAATTATTATACACAAATAGGAAAAATAGTCTTTAATGAACATTAAAAAGTACACTCACCATGTCCTCTTTCAAACAGGAAGAAGGATCATATTAATGGAATAGCTAACACATAATTGCAATCAAAACATATACATAAACTTTCTGATATCACAAATTCCCAGTGTAAAAAGAGTAAGAGTAAGGTTCTACATTTAGGCAAGAAAAACAAAATGCACAGGTACAGTATAGGTGGTACCTTGCTCAATAGTAGTAACTCTGAGAGGGATCTTGGAATCCTAGTGGACAACCATTTAAATATGAGCCAAAAAGGCCAACACAGTTCTAGGCTGCATAAACAGAGGGATAAAATCAAGATCTCGTGAAGTGTTAATACCACTTTATAATGCCTTGGTAAGGCCATACTTGGAATACTGCATTCAGTTTTGGTCACCACAATGTAGAAAAGATGTGAAGAGTCTAGAAAGAGTGCAGAGAAGAAGAACAAGGTGATTAGGGGACTGGAGGCTAAAACATATGAAGAACGGTTGCAGGAACTGGGTATGTCTAGTTTAATGAAAAGAAGGACTAGGGGAGAAATGATAGCAGTCTTCCAATATCTCAGGGAGTGGCACAAAGAAGAGGGAGTCAAACTATTCTCCAAAGCACCTGAGGGCAGAACTAGAAGCAATGGGTGGAAACTAATCAAGGAGAGATGCAACTTAGAACTGAGGAGAAATTTCCTGACAGTTAGGACAATTAATCAGTGGAACAGCTTCCCTCCAGAAGTTGTGAATGTCCCAACACTGCAAGTCTTCAAGAAGATGTTGGATAGCCATTTGTCTGAGATGGTATAGGTCAGGGGTCTGCAAAGTCGGCTCTTTTAAGACTGGTGGACTTCAACTCCCAGAGTTCCCCAGCCAGCATAGCTGGGGAATTCTGGGAGTTGAAGTCCACCAGTCTTAAAAGAGCTGACTTTGCAGACCCCTGGTATAGGGCTTCCTGCCTAGGCAGGGAGTTGGACTAGATGACCCCCAAGGTCCCTTCCACCTCTGCTGTTGTATTGTATTGAACACATCTAGTTTGTTCATTTAGATTCCACCTTCTCAAAATAACTGAATTAAAGGAGTTTATTCAAGTTTATTCAGTTTCTCACAATATCAATTCTGCAACACTTGTCACTGGCCCAAAGTCATCCCATGATCTTCTCCCAAGGGAACTGGAACTTGTCTCCCTGATTAAATTAAAAGTATCCACCACTACAAGGATGGAAACCAATAACAATGTGCATACCAGTTCAGAAATTAATTTCAGAAATATGATTAGACCATTCGTATTTAAACTGAAATAAAAATATACCATCCATTTATAGGAGCTGGGCAAATCCAAAATAACAGCACTTATAAAAAAGATGGAATATTTAATAGAATTTTTTTCAAAAGTAGGATCAAGAGAAATATTGTATAGGGTGCATGCCTCTTTGGGTCAATCTTTCTAGGCATTCCTATACAAAAGCCATCTCACCCATTATTTATTTTGTCATTAAGCAAAATTGAAACCCTTAAGAAAATAGAGATATAAAATAGAAATAAACTATATAGGAACAAATGAAGTTACCTAAAATCAAACTGGTAAAACTTCCCATCTGTTAAGTAACTGCCAAACAGTTATGGCCTAATGGAGATAGAAATAGCTGCAGCACTTAGACTTATATACCACTTCACAGTGCTTTATAGCCCTCTAAGCCAGGGGTCTCCAACCTTTGCAACTTTAAGTCTGAAGGACTTCAGCTCCTAGAGACAAAAGTCCACCCCTGTACTATCAGTATTCTTGGTTCTTAAGCTTTATTTCATTGTTAACTTTAATGTTTTTAATATTTATGGTTTTTTTAATTAAATTTTTATTTTTAATATTAAAGATAAGTAAAAAACATCATTCATTTCGTGCTTTATACAACATGTCGTTCGGCCAAACATTTTGTGCGTCAGTGCTTGAGATCACAAAGATATCTATCCATATTTCTTTGGTCATATATATATATCACTTTTGTTTCATATAACAACATTTCCATTTATCAAATCAATCTTTTCCCCCTAATTCTTCAATATATAAACAAGGTATTAAATAAAGGAAAGGAAGGAGAAAAGAAAGTCTTCCCATGTTATACCATTGTTTTCCATTGTCTCTAGAGGTAACTCTATCATTATAAAATAAAATATTTCCTCCCTCTAAAGACAAAAATTTATTTAAGTTTTATAATAATATATGTATATTATATCCCTTAGATTTCCCTTTTTTCCAACCATTGATAAAATTTATTCCATATTTATGTTTTTATGCCATTTTAAGCCACCCAGAGTTACTTTGGATAGTGAGATAAATAAATAAATAAACAAACAAACAAACAAACAAACAAACAAAGTTGAAGTGTATTCCTTCTTTGAGATTGTGAAAATCCAATGAAATGTAGGAGATCCCCTTTTGGGAGGGCAGGAAGAAGGAAGGAAGGAGTTCATTTGAAATCTACAATCTATGTAAAGTGACAGAAATTTGAGATCTTAGTGTACTGTACAGAAATTGTATCTCATTTGGTGACCCTTCCATCCTTATCCAGATCCTTCCAACTTATCCAGAGCATCTGTCTTTACACAAAGGGATAAAACAGTCCAACCTATCAAAAACAGCACCACAAAAATCAGATTAGGAACACAAGTTGAAATTGGGAAGAAAGTGGTAAGTGAGCATCTGTCTACCCTAGATGAGTTCAAATCACCAGGACCGGATGGATTACACTCCAGGGTTCTGAAGGAACTGGCAGACGAGATCTCAGAACCACTGAACTTTTTCAGAGATCCTGGAGCACTGGAGAGCTGCAAGAGAACTGGAAAAGAGCTGATGTGGTTCCCATCTTCATAAAAGGAAAAAAAATAGATCCAGGAAACTATAGACCCATCAGCCTGACCTCAATACCAAGAAAAATTCTGGAAAAATAACCAAGCAAAGTATTCGCAAACACCGAGAAGTAAACAAAGTAATAGCCAAAAGCCAACATGGGTTTGTCAAAAACAGATCATGCCAGACTAATCTTATTGCATTCTTTGACAAAGTGACAAAATTAGTGGACCAGAGGAATGCCGTTGATATAGTTTGCTTGGACTTCAGTAAGGCATTTGATAAGGTAGACCATAACCTACTACTAGATAAAGTAGAAGAATGTGGGTTAAGACAGCATCACCACGAGATGGATTCATAAGTGGCTGACCAACTGCACTCAACATGTAGTCCTCAATGGAACTGCATCTACACGGAGGGAAGTATGTAGTGGAGTACCCCAAGGCTCTGTTTTAGGCCCAGTACTCTTTAACATCTTCATTAATGATTTGGATGAGGGAATAAATGGAGAACTCATCAAATTTGCAGATGGCACCAAGCTGGCAGGAATAGCCAACACTCCAGAGGATAGGCTTAAGATACAGAAGGATCTTGACAAACGTGAACATTGGGCACTATCTAACAGAATGAAATTCCATGGTGAAAAGAGTATGGTTCTACATTTAGGCAAGAAAAACAAAATGCACAGGTACAGTATAGGTGGTACCTTGCTCAATAGTAGTAACTGTGAGAGGGATCTTGGAGTCCTAGTAGACAACCATTTAAATATGAGCCAGCAGTGTGCAGCAGCTGCCAAAAAAGCCAACACAGTTCTAGAGGGATAAACAGAAGGATAGAATCAAGATCACATGAAGTGTTAATACCACTTTATAATGCCTTGGTAAGGCCACACTTGGAATACTGCATCCAGTTTTGGTCACCACGGTGTAGAAAAAATGTGGAGACTCTAGAAAGAGTGCAGAGAAGAACAACAAAGATGATTAGGGGACTGGAGGCTAAAACATATGAAGAACGGTTGCAGGAACTGGGTATGTCTGGTTTAATGAAAAGAAGGACTAGGGGAGAAATGATAGCAGTCTTCCAATATCTCAGGGGTTGCCACAAAGAAGAGGGAGTCAAACTATTCTCCAGGGCACCTGAGAGTAGAACAAGAAGCAATGGGTGGAAACTAATCAAGGAGAAAAGCAACTTAGAACGGAGGAGAAATTTCCTGACAGTTAGGACAATTAATCAGTGGAACAGCTTGCCTACAGTAGTTGTGAATGCCCCAACACTGCAAGTCTTTAAGAAGATGTTGGATAGCCATTTGTCTGAAAGGTATAGGGTTTCCTGTCTATGCAGGGGGTTGGACTAGAAGACCTCCAAGGTCCCTTCCAACTCTGCTATTGTATTGTATTGGTTCTAATTTATTTAGTGTAATAGTAATGATGAAAGAGCAATATTCAGACAAAAATAAAAGGCACCATAATGAAAGAAATTATGCAACTGATTTCAATTACGTACATTAGTGTCTCTCTGGTATGTTTTGGTTAATTCCTTAGATTCAGTAAAGAAATCTAAATGCTTAGATTTGAACAGGGAAGGCTATAAAGCAATATTTTCATTATATTATATAAAATAGAAAATCCAAGCATGTTTTACAGTTTAGTGGGGTTACAACATGCATACGTGCAGTCAGGCTCTGTTAATTTTGTCACACACAAGCACTAATCTCTAGATGCAAAAAGAAATGTGTGAATTAACCTGGAGTCTGAATGTCAGTTGCCACAGAAGATGATGAAACAAATGCATGCCTCACAAAGTCCTTAGCTTAATTTCCTGTAAGAGAAATGATTTACTATTAATGGCACTGCACTGGGGCTCAAGGAATAATGTGCTTGCTAAATCTGACTGAATTTACCTGTGCTGATATTTCCAACTTTAGACAGGTCACTTCAGTTTGCTCTGCTAATAGAGGGCACCAATGCATGTCCTGAGAAATAAATCCCATTTCAATTCTGAAAGACTTATTTGGAGATAGGTATGTAGAGAACGATGGCCTAAAAAGCTTTAAGATATTTGTTAAACAAGTTGTTAGAAGTTAAGAAGTTTGTTCCCAAGCTGGATTACAATAAGAAGCAAGAAGACCATTAAATGCAGCAGAGCCCAAATCAGCAATGGATGTTGGTCACCCCAAGTCTTTACTTCCCACCTCTCTTGTAGATTTCTGATTCAAAAATGTCAACCAAATTAACATTACAACTTTTAGCTTCTCACAAATTATTTTGCTTATATTATTATTATTATTTACTTTATTCATGAAACATGAAACTCAGCCAACTGAAACATTTAAAAATGCATTACAAGTACCACTGACTGGTGCTAATGGTTGATACGGTTTGCTTCCAGCATCCTAAGTATCAACCAAGTATCTTCTTGGAATGTAAGATGTTCCGAGTAGCACAGTTTTTTGCAGTTCCGCTGGTGTTATTGCAGGAAGCTGCAATTTGCTGATGTATTTATTAAAATTCCTGGACATGGTGCCAAGTGCCTCGATGACAATGGGTATCACTGTGACATGCTTCATCCATAGTCATGTAGTTTCGATGGCCAGGTTGCGATATTTCATTATTTTTTCTAGTTCTTTTTCTTCGACTCTGGCATCTCCAGGAACAGCAATATCTATAAACTGTACACTTCGGCCCTCTACAACCGTGATATCTGGTGTGTTGTGCTCCAAATGACGGTCTGTTTGTATTTGAAAGTCCCACAAGATCTTCACCCTCTCATTCTCATTAACCTTTTCCACTTTGTGTTCCCATGACTTTCTGGATACAGGTAAATCATATTTTTTACATAATGACCAGTGGATTAATTTAGACTCGGTCGTGTCTAGCTTTGTAATCAGTTTGTACGATTTTGCTGCATTCACATATTAAATGTGAAACAGTTTTGACTTTGTTATTGCAAAGTCGGCAGTTTGGATTATTATGATGATGATGATGATGATGATGATGTGGTTAATCTTTGTTGAGATTCACAGCCTTTGGGGCTGGTTGTTAGCTCAACAGCTCGAGTCCTAACCAAGGACCTAGGAACTGTCAAGATAACATCAGAGAATATAAGCTGTTCCAAGCAGGGTGGCCCTTTGTAGAGTCAAAGGGCACAAGTCCGGCAAACCTAGAACCTCCACATAGCGAGGAAGTCCCCTAGGTATTGCTCCAAGGGCTCCAGTCACAATCGGGACAACACACGACTTTCTCTTCCACAGTCGCTCAACTTCAATTTGCAAGTCCCGGTATTTTGTGATTTTTTCTTGCTGCTTATTTTCAATTCGTGCATCACCAGGTATTGCAATGTCAACGAACCATACTATTTTTCTTTTCAATGATTGTTATATCAGGTGTGTTGTAGGCCAAGTGCCTGTCAGTCTGAATTCTGAAGTCCCACAAGATCTTGACTTTCTCATTCTCTAAAACTTTCTCAACCTGATGTTCCCAGTGGTTTTTGTTGTACTCAAATCCAAACTTCTGGCACAATTTCCAGTGAATGATCTTAGCAACATGGTCATGGCGTTGTAAGTAGTCAGTTTGTGAAATTTTGCTGCACCCACTGATCAGATGGTCGACTGTCTCATCTTTCTCATTACAGAGGCGACATTTGCTGTTGGTGGTAACATGTTGAATTTTTGCCTTCATGCAGATTATTGTTGTTGTTGTTGTTATTTTAAATTGAGGTAGTCTTCAGGTTAGACAGTTCAAAGCTCGTTCGTTGTTAGTTCAAAGCTGTGACAGTGCTGAATGAGTGGTACATACAACCTATCCTGGAAATTCCAGCAGTCGCAAAACCCCGTGGTCACATGATCGCAATTCTGGCACTTGGCAACCATCTCACACATACAACTGTTATAGCATCTGTAGTTATGTGATCACTATATTTTGCAACCTTCCTTGCCAACGTCCTGTCAAAGTTTGTTGCAGAAAGATCAAATCCAGAAAGTACACATAGATAACTGATTCAGCTGGATTCATTAACTTCTTTATATACATAATAAACAGATGAATAAATGTACAATACCAATAGTAGATTCTTTCAACATGGTAGAAGTTACAAGCAAACACAGGCAGCAGTACAGCAGAGAGGAGTTTTCAGTTCAGAATTCAGAGCAGACAAAGTAGTTTCAGTTTCAATTCTCAGCACAGACAGATCTGTTTAAGCTCCCATTGACTGACTTAGTTGCTATACCTATTCATTGGCTGACCTTGTTACCATGTCTCTCCGGGTCATGAATATTCTAATACTTCCCACAAGCAAAGTCAATGGGAAGCCAAAGGGGAAGGTTGTTACTTTTTCTCCCACTATAAATTTTGTACTCCACAGCATCTCCTGCCAGCACTCCCACACCACCACCTTGCAAGTTGTGCCCCTTTGCCTATGCTTCTCCAGCACCCATCTGAAGCCCCCAACAATATGGCTACAGCCTCCACCAACCTACATACACTCCACGGTGTCTGTCCAAGGCATCCTCCCCCCAATCTCCCCCCACTTTGTGCTCCTTGCCTGGGACTCCCACTTTTTCCCACTTGACAACCTGTGTGATCCTACAGTTACAGCAGCAACAAGGACAATGGGATTGCCATTGCCAACGGAGGTGATCATATGACAATCAGACTTTACTATTGCATTCCTTGGCAACGGAAAGTGGGAGGAAGGAGCAGCTCTTGAGCCCTACAGATGGGAAAGGCTTCCTCTGAACAGGAAGTGTGAATGCACACAGAAACAAAGCAGATCTTAACCCAGGGGTGAAATCCAGTAGGTTCTGGCAGATTCTGGAGAACCGGTAGCAGAAATTTTGAGTAGTTTGGAGAACTGGTAGCGGAGATTTTGAGTAGTTCAGAGAAGTGGCAAATGTCACCTCTGGCTGGCCCCAGAGTGAAGTGGGAATAGGGATTTTGCAGTATTCTTCCCCTGGAGTGGGGAGGGAATGGAGATTTTGCAGTATCCTTCCCCTCCCATGCCCACTAAGCCACGCCCACCAAGCCACACCCACAGAACCGGTAGTAAAAAAATTGAATTTCACCACTGTCTTAATCAGTGAATGAAGATCATGTGAGCCGTACAGAAGGGCTTAATTTGGGGAGGTTGTCGTGCATGAAATGATAGTAAAACCATAGTTTAAAGAAAATCTGAAATTGTGAGAGTCCCCTTCAGACTACAAGGCTGTAAACTGTGGCTTGCTTAGCTTATGCCTAAATCTGCCCTTGATCCTCCTGGCTGACAAACAACTCAGACAGGGGACTGTTTGGCTGAAATAGGAGGGTGCTCACTCCATGCATTGTGAGAACCCTTCTGGCTGCCCAGCTGCCACCCTGTCTTGCAAGCTGGCATTTCTTCATGTTCCCCCATTGAGCAAGCTTCAAATGCAATGAACGCAATATGAGCTCCTGTAATTTTTGGTAAATTATATCAATGTTATGTAAATTATGCAAAATGTATGTACATTGCCTAGCTTTTAAAAAATGCACCCAAATCATTACATAGTGTACTTATATTTATACACAATAATACATAGATTAAGATGTCATGGACATTTGGCTAGCAGACTGTCAGCTAGTCTGCAAAATCAGGATTTTACTTTTAGCTGAATTCAGTGGGGATGGGGCATTTAAAGCTGCAGCTGGCAAAGCCTGTTGAGAGTGGCTCAACATGCAGTAAGGATGCTAAATTGGTGCGGACTGAATACGGTACACAAGCAAGGGACCAATATGAAAGAAACATGCTAAGATAGTTTCCTAATACAGTGTAAGAGTCTGGTCAGAAACAGAAAAGCCTAACACCAAGTTTATTGGTTTTCAAAACGGAGACAGGTGGGAATATTACCCAATATTACAGTGGCTTTAAGCCCATTTATACCATACAAGTTTGAGAGGGAGGTATTAGAATTTATATCTTGATTGCATTAAAAATAGGCTATTTGATGCACAGCAATTGCAGGAATGTTTTTGTCACCGTTTCATTAGCTACGGCCAAAGCAATTATCCCAACTTTCCTATTGCGATACAGTGAGCAAGATTGGCATAAACTAGTTAGACTTTCTTTCTTTTTCCTATCTCCTGTCTCGATGTTGATTTGCTTAACTAATTCTTAGCCTTTTTTTATTTTGCATATGGTTACTTACCATGAAAAGGAAGAGGTTGCTGGATATATATAAAGGTAATATGTAAAATGTGTGTGTGTGTGTGTGTGTGTGTGTGTGTGTACGTGTTCATATGTATCACATAGATCTCACATCTCTCTCACACACAGACACAAACACATATGTATCAGGGGTGGAATTCAGCAGGTTCTGACCAGTTCTGGAGAACCGGTAGCAGAAATTTTAAGTAGTTCGGAAAACCGGTAAATACCACCTCTGACTGGCCCCGCCCCCATCTATTCTCTGCCTCCCGAGTCCCAGCTGATCAGGAGGAAATGGGGATTTTGCAGTAACCTTCCCCTGGAGTGGGGAGGGAATGGAGATTTTACAGTATTCTTCACCTGCCACGCCCACCATGCCACACACACACACACACACAAACAAACACATATGTATCAGGGATGGAATTCAGCAGGCAGGCTCTGCCTAATTCTGGAGAATCAATAGCAAAAAGTTTGAGTAGTTTGGAGAACCGATAAATACCACCTTTGACTGACACCCCCCCCATCTATTCTCTGCCTCCCGAGCCCCAGCTGATAGGGAGGAAATGGGGATTTTGCAGGATCCTTCCCCTGCCATGCCCACCATGCCACGCCCACAGAACCGGTAGTAAAATGTTTGAATCCCACCACTGATACGTATGTATGTATGTATAATTAAAAAGTAGCATATTATCAATGAAAAGGTAAACTGAATTCTTAATCTTGATCTAATTTGTCCATCTGGGCCCATCCCTATTATGTCAGATTTTCTCCCCTGGTACTAAATGCAGAACTCTTCATCATGTTTTCTAAGACGAAAGTGAAAGTGCATGCAAAGCAGAACATTTTAATAATAATAATAATAATAATAATAATAATAATAATAATAATAATAATAATAATAATAATAATAATAATAATAATAATAATAATAATAATAATAATAATAATAATAATAATAATAATAATCTTTATTGTCGTTGTAAAAATTACAATGAAATTGGTTTTAACTTCACTGGTGCAAAATTATAACAGAAACAAAAAAGAGAAAAGAAAAACGAAAAACTAGCATGTGCATGGAGTGATTGCGGTTGAATTTAAAAGTCTCACAGCCCAAGGATAGAAGCTATCTTTAAACCTGTTTGTTCGGCTGGGTGTGAATCATCTTTGAGAATCTTCCTTGCTCTGCTAAAGCAGCGAGATCTGGCGATGCTATCCAGTGATGTCAGAGGGCAACCGATGGTTTCTTGTGCCGAATTGATCACTCTCTGTAGTGCCTTCCTCTCCGCAACTGTTAAACCAGCATACCACACTGTGATACAATATGTGAGGACACTTTCTATGATGGACCGATAGAAAGAGGTCATCAGCCGTTGTTCCACTTGATTTTTCCGCAGGACTCTAAGGAAATGAAGTCTCTGTTGAGCTTTTCCAATCACCAGAGACGTGTTCTTTTTCCAGGTGAGATCTTGGCTAATAAGCACTCCTAAGAATTTAAAAGAGGAAACCCTCTCCACACAACCCCCCTCAATATACAGTGGAGCAGGTTCCTCTCTGTGCCTCCGGAAATCTAGCACCATCTCCTTTGTCTTGCTAGTATTTAGACCTAAGTTGTTTCTTGAGCACCATGCGGATACCTTCTGGACTTCTTCCCTGTATGCTGATTCGTCCCCTCCAGTTATGAGACCCACCACCGTTGTGTCATCTGCAAACTTTATTATGATGTTGGATGGATCAGAGGATATGCAGTCATATGTATACAGTGAGTAGAGGTAGGGGCTGAGCACACAGCCCTGAGGGGAGCCTGTGCTGAGCTTCAGTGTGGAAGATGTAAAGGACCCAACCCTTACTGTTTGTGGACGATCGGTCAGGAAGTCTTTGATCCATTCACAAGTAAGGGGAGGGAAATTCAGGTCAGTCAACTTTTCAATGAGAATGCCTGGTAGGATGGTGTTAAAGGCCGAGCTATAATCTATAAAAAGCATTCTGACATAATTCCCAGATTTCTCAAGGTGGCTCAGTGCGATATGGAGAGCAGTGGTGATGGCATCCCCTGTCGACCTGTTGTTTCTATACGCAAATTGGTGTTGATCAAAACTTGGTGGAAGACAGGACCTGAGGTGTTGTAGGACCAGTCTCTCAAAGCACTTCATCACTATAGACGTCAGTGCAATGGGTCTTTAGTCATTCAAGCTTTTTATGGCTGCTGTCTTTGGAACTGGGATAATGGTGGCTGCTTTCAAGCATGATGGGACTCTAGCCTGTTTCAGGGAGAGGTTAAAAATCCTTGTCAGAACCCCTGCTAATTGGTCAGCACAGGTTTTTACCACTTTCCCCAACACCCCGTCTGGACCTGCAGCTTTGTTGGGATTTACAGCCTTCAGCTCAGCTCTCACTTGATGTTCATCCAGGGTGAGTGGCTGGATGTTAGAGGGCCTTTGGGATAAAGCCACAGAGACTGGTCTTTTTACCTCAAAGCGGGCGAAGAAGCTATTTAGCTCCTCTACTAGCAGGGCATCAGCATTGGCTATTTTTTTTTGTATTGCCCTTATAGTTGGTTAGGTGTAGTCCCTGCCACACCTGTCTTGAGTTGTTATCTTCCAGATACTTCTCTACCCATTTTCACATCAGTGAAAGTGTTCTGCTTGCATGAAGAAGTTCCCCCATTAGTCCCACGTAAAGAAGAATCCCACATTAGTCCCCGGTCACTCCCATCAGATCTGGGAAAGAATCCATCTTGAAACATTTGATAGCTGCTGCCAATCAAAGCCAACAGTACTGAACTACTGTAAGTACTAGGCCAGATCTGATGGAACAAGACATTTCTGCTCTGAAATGCAAGTCCCTTTTCTTGAACAAATAATACAAAGCTATCAAATGTATATTAAACAGGTGATGTTAATAATAATAATAATAATTTAATTTATATCCCGCTCTCTCTCCCCGAGGGGACTCGAGGCGGGGCACAGGCAATTAAAAATACAAATAAACACAAACAAGTACAAAATACAGAATTAAAAATAAATTAAATAAATCCTGCGCTAAAACCTATAAACTAAAAATTACCCCTAAAAAACCCTAACCTAAAAAGAGACTACCCAAGGCCGGCCAGACGAAAAAAGTGAGTCTTTAATTTTAAGCGGAAGGAGCGGAGGTCCGTAGTTGTCCTGATATCGGGGGGAAGGTCATTCCAGAGGGCTGGGCCCGCCACAGAGAAGGCCCTTCCCCTGGGCGTCGCCCGCTGACAAAGTCTAGTGGACGGCACCCGGAGAAGTCCCTCTCTGTGGGAGCGAATCGGCCGTGAGGATGTATGGGGCAGGATCCGATCCCGCAGGTAGCTAGGTCCCGAGCCATGGAGCGCTTTGAAGATGGTAATTAACACCTTGAAGCGCACCCGGAAGACGACAGGTAGCCAGTGCAGCTCGCGCAAGAGCGGTGTTACATGGGCAAACCTAGAGGTGCCCATAATTGCTCGCGCGGCTGCATTCTGGACCAACTGAAGCCTCCGGGTACACCTCAAGGGGAGCCCCATGTAGAGAGAGTTGCAATAATCCAGTCGGGATGTCACGAGAGCATGAGTGACTGTGCGAAGGGCGTCCCGATCCAATAGGGGGCGCAACTGGCGTACCAGGCGAACCTGGTAAAACGCCCTCCTGGCCACGGCTGTCACTTGATCTTCCATGGACAGCCGGGTATCCAGGAGGACACCCAAGTTGCGCGCCCCATCCACAGGGGCAAGATGTTCGCCCCCTATGGCCAGCGTTGGAGAGAGCTGGTTGAACCGGGCAGCCGGAAACCACAGCCACTCGGTCTTGGTCGGGTTGAGCCTAAGTCCGTTACTTCCCATCCAGATCCGCACGGCTTCCAAGCACTGGCACATCACCGCTACGGCATCGTTGGGGTGGTTTGGGGTAGATATGTACAGCTGGGTGTCATCAGCGTACAGGTGGTACTCTACCCCAAAACCACGGATGATCTCGCCCAGCGGCTTCATGTATGCGTTAAACAGGAGAGGCGAGAGGACCGACCCCTGAGGCACCCCGCATGTGAGGGGTCTCGGGGTCGACCTCTGCTCTCCTGCACGCACAAATTGCGATCGGCCAGAGAGGTAGGAGGAGAACCACCGTAAAACGGTGCCTCCCACCCCCAACCCCCCCAGCCGATGCAATAGGATACCATGGTCGATGGTATCGAAAGCCGCCGAGAGGTCTAATAGGACCAGGATGGAGGAACAACCCCCATCTCTGGCCCTCCAGAGATCATCTACCAACGCGACCAATGCCGTCTCGGTGCTATGCCCGGGCCGAAAGCCGGACTGGCGCGGATCTAGATAGTCAACTTCCTCCAGGTGACGGGGAAACTGTTGTGCCACCACACTCTCAACAACCTTCGCCAAGAAGGGAAGGTTGGAGACTGGACGGTAGTTGTTCAAAAGAGCTGGGTCCAAAGAGGGCTTCTTGAGGAGGGGCCTCACCATGGCCTCTTTTAGGGAGGCAGGCAAGGAACCCTCACTCAAGGATGCGTTGACAACCTCTTGGAGCCAGCCTCGTGTCACCTCCCAGGATGCCAGTACAAGCCAGGAGGGGCACGGGTCCAATAAACATGTGGTGGCTCGCAGTCGCCCACGTAGCCTGTCCATATCCTCGGAAGTAACGGAGTCAAACTCCTCCCAAACAAGATCTCTCTCGTGGCATCCCACTGGGTCATGAATGGGGGTTAGCTCACTCTGTATCTGGGCGGTTTTCTCCTGCAGAAAAATCACAAATTCCTCTGCTCTACCCTGTAGCGGGGCTTCCCGTTCCCTCTGTTGAAGGAGGTCGCGGGTCACCCTAAACAGGGCGGCAGGGCGGTTTTCTGCGGATGCTATGAGAGTGGCACAATGATGACGTTTGGCCACTCTCAGCGCCACAATGTAAGTCCGTAAATGGGCTCTTACCTGTGTCCGGTCAGATTCAGAGCGGCTAGCCCTCCATCTTCTCTCTAGGCATCTCTTGCGGCGTTTCATTGCCGCCAAATACCCACTACCCTATTAATTCTGTTTTTGCCTTGAGTATAACATTAACCAAGAAAGCGTGTCTAGAAGAAAAATAGAGCCATGTATTGTACTGGAATACAAATTGCAATCCCACTCTACATTGTACCTCCACCCTTGCTAACCCCTATGCTTAACACTCTGCTTTAAATCACTGGGGAAGATGGCAAAGATCTGAGATAAAATTGGAAATAGCTAATATAAGCTTTTCTTTTTTTAATTTCTTCTGGTTTTGGAATACTGAAATATATTGAAATAATCTAGATTGAAATCATTGGACTACCTTGAAATAATCTAGATTGGAATACCCTGTTTCCCCCAAAATAAGACCTCCCTGGATAATAAGCCCAATCGGACTTTTGAGTGAATGTACTAAGATAAATCCTCCCCCGAAAACAAGCCCGCCCTGAAAATATTGCAACACAGCAGCAGTCATGCTTGCCACCTCCTGCACCTCAAAAATAATAAGACGTCCCAGAAAATAAGACCCAGTACTTATTTTGGGGGGCCCTGGCTTATTTTCGGGGAAACACGGTATCTCAAAACCATTATCCAAATGAATATTTCCTGGATTTTCTGAGGAAGGTTACAGGTAGTCTTCTACTTACAACTGGTCACTCATTGACCATTTGAATTTACAAAGGATCCCCAAAAAGGTACTTACATTCTGTATTCAAATTTCTGATCGCCTCCAGCATCACCGCCACCATCCATCATGGTCATGTGATCACATTTTGAGAGTTTTGCAACCAGCTCCCACTTGCAGCATCCCACAGACATAGGACCATTTATTTACTTTTTTTTTTTTTATGGAAATCGATGTTTCCCTGTTTTCCAGCAAATGGGTTCATTTAACAACCATAGTGGTCGTTTAACACCTGCATCGTTTGCAGAATTTCCAGAATTTCATGTTTCCCTGAGGGAATTCCAGGAGTTGCAATCTTAAAACTGATCTGGGGCAGATCAGACTGTGGCTGAGTAGTACAGAAGCACCTGTACACGGATATTAGTACAATCAGAGGAGACAGGGAGGGAAAATACATTCCTTTTTTTCACCCTTTATTACCCATGCTTCTGTGCCCTAGATGATAAATCAATATCAGTGACACAATTAACTTTGTAGAAGAAAGTATTGGAATGTGTGTTTCAAGCATCAATTTCAGACACAAGGAAAAATAAAAACTACATTCTGACATTTGTATTAATCACTCAGCATACATCACCAAATGGTTACTTATAAAAAAAATTCTGAGATGCATCCCTATAGTATTAGATCTAACAAGATGCAACAATTCCCAATCTAGTAATTCAGTAAGGAAGTGCATGTACTTGTGTACATGCATGAAAGACAAAGAGAGGGAGATCAAATATCTTCCTAAATATTATTTTCCCTCTGGTAAAAAGGGAATAATTCAGAACAGACAAAACGTCTACACCTACAGTAAGTTTAAAAGGGAGCAATTTTAAAAAGAATAAAAATAGAAATACATGTCATGGAAATCTGGATAAGCAAATACATATCATGTGATATGGCACTCCAGTTGTGTTTTGTTGAGGAATATTTATCTTGCTAATAGATTGTGGATGGGAATATGAAGACAGCCATATTTACACTGTACATTGTGCTGTGCAACAGTTGTTGGTTCTCATTTCCCATGCAAATAACTGAGCAAAATTATCTGAATTTCTAGGAAGAAACAAAAAAGGAACAGTATGTAACCACCGTCAACTTAAAATGCAGAGCAATCAAATCAACTTGCTGAGAATGGAAAGATAACAGGGAAAAGGGAAAAGAAGAAGAAAATAGAATAGAATAATAGAGTTGGAAGGGACCTTGGAGGTCTTCTAGTCCAACTCCCTGCCTAGGCAACAAACCCTACAGCACTTCAGACAAATGGTTATCCAACATCTTCTTAAAAACTTCCACTGTTGGAACATTCACAACTTCTGGAGGCAAGTTATTCCATTGATTAATTGTTCTAATTGTCAGGAAATTTCTCCTTAGTTCTAAGTTGCTTCTCTCCTTGATTAGTTTCCACCCATTGCTTCTTGTCTTGCCTTCCAGTCCTTTGGAGAATAGCTTGACTCCCTCTTCTTTGTAGCAGCCCCTGAGATATTGGAAGACTGCTATCATGTGTCCCCTAGTTCTTCTTTTCATTAAGACATACCCAGTTTCTGCAACTGTTCTTCATATGTTTGAGCCTCCAGTCCCCTAATCATCTTCGTTGCTCTTCTCTGAACCCTTTCTAGAGTCTCCACATCTTTTGTACATCATGGCAATCAAATGATTGTGTTAGCTTAATATTAGCCAGAAGATATTGAAGGACTTTCACTGGAAGGATGGAAACACATCTGTTTCAAACAGGATGAAAAAAAAGGGCAACGTTCCAACATGTGAGTTTTTGTGTAACAAATCTAAAATCTCTCCCCTAAACATTACTAAAACCTGAGAGCTGAGTTGTTGCAGACCATCATGGTAGGCAACCCTAACACTAACCACTTTCCTAAGCGCTGCATGCAATGTCAAATTTGCCACTTGTTTCCATAAAAATGAGTTCTTGATGAAGCTTTGGAGATCATACAGTACGCTTGAAATGTAAATATGAATGTATTGAGCAAAATTAATAATCATTCAAAACCCACCCCGAGGTTTCCCATCAATGGTCCAACCTTCTTTTTGAAACTTGTTCAAATAGAAAAGAATTTCCTTGGGCAACCAGGAAAGATAGACCGGCAGCCAAAGATGGCCAATCCCAATTGCTGACCACATCAGCAACCATTTTGTCAGCGAAGTACGTGAGAACATAGCTAGAGCAAAAATTATATCAGAAGAAAAGAGAAACCACCGTTTGTTATTCTTACTGTGCAAATATTAAAATCCTAATTAAATTATCCTAGATATGATTTTTTTCGTTGTTTTCCATTTCTGTCTTTATTATTTTTCATTTGTTCTTCTACAGCTATGGAAATATATGAATATGAATGGAAGCTCTTTGTCTCACATAACCTCTGTTCCATGGGTTAATCAATTGTAAGGAAAAGGGGGGTTTCATCTGGGGGTTTTACCATTAGTAAAATGTAAACAGGGGTGGGTCCCGGCTTCTTCACCTGCCGGTTCTCTCAGGGACGTGCTTCAAGCGTGCGTGTGCTTGATGCAAGCTACGCGCACATGTGCAGTAGGTTAAAAAATGCTTCTGCGCAAACAAGATGGTGGCAAAATAGAACCGGTTCGGGGGGGTGGCCAGCCGAGTTACTACCTACTCAGCTGAACCGATCCAAACCGGTAGGAACCCACCCCTGAATGTAAACCTTCTGACTCTCATTGGCTCAGAATTCCCGTCAACCAGTATTGCACATTTTCACTTGTCTTCTCAAAAGTGGGCAATACAACAGGTAGTCCTCGACTTACGACCACAACTGAGCCCATAATTTTGGTTGTTAAGTGGGACAGTTAAGGTAGCTTTGCCTCATTTGATGACTTTTCTTGCCACGGTTGTTAAGTGAATCACCAAGTTGATAAGTTAGTAACACAGTTAAGTGAATTGGTCTTCTCCGTTGATTTTTCCTGATCAAAAGGTTGCAAAAAGGGATCATGTCACCTTGGGACACAGCAATGGTCGTAAGTGTGAGTCAGCTGCCAAGTGTCTAAATGTTGATCACATGATTATGGGGATGCCACAAAGGTCCCAATTGTGAAAACGATCAAAAGTCCCTTTTTTCAGTGCGGTGGCAACTGAATGCTCACTAAATGAACTCTTGTAAGTTTATTTATTTATTTTTATTTTATTCAATTTATACCCCGCCCTTCTCCTAAAAAAGGACCCAGGGCGGCGCACAGGCATCATTAAAATCATACAAAAAATACAAAAATCCAAAATTGTTAAAAACTAATTAAATATTCCCTGTGCTAAAATTAATAAAACTTTAAAATTTAAAAATTATCCCTATAAAAATTATCCCTATAAAAGTCAGAATGGGGGTTATGCTAGGCCGGCTTGTTGAAATAAATGGGTTTTAAGACGTTGGTGGAAAAGGCGGAGGTCCGCGATGGTGCGTAGATCGGAGGGAAGGTCGTTCCAGAGGGCAGGGCCTGCCACAGAGAAGGCTCTTCCCCTGGGCACCGCCAACCGGCATTGCCCGGCCGATGGTACCCTGAGAAGGCCCTCTCTGTGGGAGCGGATCGGTCGAAAGGATGTATGTATGTTGAGGACTCCCTGTATTTTTGTCAATGCTATTTAGTCAAGGGGCATAAGAGGACATCACACCACAAAAATGTTCATTTGACTAAATCCAGCAAAGTTTCAGAGGTTCATAAATGTCAAACCTATAGCAATAGCACTTAGACTTATATTCCACTTCTCAGAACTTTACAGCAGAGGTGGGTTGCTTCCGGTTTTACTACCGATTCACTTTGCGCACGCTGAGCGTGCATGCACAGTTCAATGTAAATTGTTCTTCATGCATTGCGCAGAACAATTTACAGTGAACTGCGCATGTGCGCGCACTACTAAACAACATGCCGGCAACAGCGGTGGTGACTGGGGAACCGGTTCAGGGGTGTGACCAGCCTGGGTCACTGCCAGTTTTGCAACCCAGGCCAAAATATCACTACCAATTCGCCCGAACCGGACTGAACTGGAGCAACCCACCTCTGCTTTACAGCCCTCTCTAAGCGGTTTACAAATGTCAACTTATTGCCCCCAACAATCTGGGTCCTCATTTTATCCCCTTTGGAAATAAATATAAATATTTACCGGTATTTATAAATCAGTTGTTTTAAGTATTCAGAGTCGCAGAAGATCCTTTCCCACAAGCAATGCAAGCTAATTTGCAATTATTCCAAAATATAGCTATTCGGGAAAATATTTGTTGCCTCTTCCTTTTAAACATTAAAAGGGTTGGTAGGGTTTTCAAAGAAAGAGGAAAGAGCCATGTTGCACGAGAATTCTTATGAATTCCTCCCAAGTTTCCATAGAAATGCATTGATTAGAGCCATAATTTCACTTAATATTTTCTCTTTTCTTGAGGGTTATGCTTGCTTACACTAAATGGGCACCTTCCTCTTGCAATCGTTTTCTTCTTTTGTTCGGCTCAGTAGGTTTCCTAACTGGTGGATTTTATTGAGTTAAATCAAGCTGTCACTTCATCTGCCTGAAGGATGACTCAAATACAACACATAATAATAAAAGAAAAGTAGGATAAAATAATCTTGTCAAGCCAGGAAAAAACCGATTGCTTGAAGTTGTAGCCTTCAATCAATACACTAATTCCACAATTTATGCCTCTTTCAATTGGAGGGGAAGGAACCCCTGATAGGGAATTTCTTGGCTCACTGACCAACTTTGACCTTCTATCTATGCGAGTGCAGGATTAGCAAGGGCTTCTCCTTAGCAAAACCACCTATGAAAATAGTTGGCATTTGAGATTTCCAGCTTCCTTCATTTCAGAAAGGCAAGTGGTGCATATTGCTTAAGTTGTCCCCGCCCCAAAAAAACAGGAATCTGCTGTGAAGTTAAAAACCTACGTATGTACCTGCTTATGAAGTATGTTAAAGAGAGAGAGTGTGTGTGTGTATGTGTGTGTGTGTGTGTGTGTATCCCATATTGTGGAATTAGCAACTTCAGAAGTTTGAAAGCAAACCACACTCTCTTTGGCTTGCTCTTCCTCCATTTATACAATTGAAAATAAAAGAAAGAAAAATCTTTGCCCAACAGTTGATGAAGATAGTTTTTATTAGGGATTAGGGATTAGGGATTAGGGATTGTTAATTTTAAATGGGAATTTTAGTGCAGGGATAGTCAAATTTAATTTGTTTTTATTGTATTTATTGTATTCATGTATATATTTTATGCTGTTTTATTCCTCCCTGTACACCGCTCCGAGTCCCCTAGGGGAGAGGACGCGGTTATACAAATAAATAAATATTCGAATTCGATTCATTTCATACTTCTGGTTTGGGGGCTGCATGGAAAATAATGAGAGCTTATTAGTAACCTATGACTGTCATTAAGTGTTGTACTTTATGATTCTTGACAAATGTATCCTGTTTTATTTTTATTTATGTACATTGAGAGCACATGCACTAAAAACAAATTCCTCGTGTGTCCAATTACACTTGGCCAATAAAGAATTCTATTCTATTCTATTCTATTCTATCCTATCCTATTCTATGATTTTATTCTATGATTCTATTCTATTCTATTCTATTCTATGATTCTGTTCTATTCTATTCTATGATTCTATGACTCTATGATTCTATGACTCTATGATTCTATGACTCTATGATTCTACTCTACTCTGCCCTGCCCTGACCTGCCCTGCTCTATTCTATGACTCTATGACTCTATGACTCTATGATTCTACTCTACTCTGCCCTGCCCTGCCCTGCCCTGCCCTGCCCTGCCCTGCCCTGCCCTGCTCTATTCTATGACTCTATGACTCTATGACTCTATGATTCTACTCTACTCTGCCCTGCCCTGCCCTGCCCTGCTCTATTCTATGACTCTATGACTCTATGACTCTATGATTCTACTCTACTCTGCCCTGCCCTGCCCTGCCCTGCCCTGCCCTGCCCTGCTCTATTCTATGACTCTATGACTCTATGACTCTATGATTCTACTCTACTGTGCCCTGCCCTGCCATGCCCTGCCCTGCTCTATTCTATGACTCTATGACTCTATGACTCTATGATTCTACTCTGCCCTGCCCTGCCCTGCCCTGCCCTGCCCTGCCCTGCCCTGCCCTGCCCTGCCCTGCCCTATTCTATTCTATTCTGTTCTGTTCTATTCTATTCTATTCTATTTTATTCTAGGAATGCACCAGTCTAGAAAGCAAGTGACCCTGAGTTCTAGTCGTGCCTCAGCCATAAAAGCCTTTCATGACTTTGGGCCAGTCATTCTCTTTCAGCCCAACTCACCTCACAGGGTTATTGTTGTGGGGAAAATAAGAGGAAGAAAGAGTATTAGAGATGTTTGCTTCCTTGGGTTATTTATTTTTTAAAGGCAAGATATAAATAATAAACAAAATGATCCTCAGACTTTTACCTGGTTTTAACAATGGCAGCCTTAAACTTGAAACGTAATGAAGTACAACTTCCAACAATATTAGTAATTTTTAAATATATATATATATATATATAGTTACTAATTATATTTAGAAACTCATTTTCTGCTTTTTTATTGGCAAGTTACAATCAAATTTGCATAGCTTTAAAAATAACAATAAACTGCTTCACTAAAAAAAAAAAAAGTCCCGGATGGTTGTTGGCTATCAGATTTTCCCTTTGCCTTCATAATTTTCCCCCTGCAGACAGAACCAGGAAAGAAAGAAGTAAAAATCTTTGTTTAGCAATCCGTTTATATTTCACCCTGCCACCTGCTTAACTGAAGTTATGGCAAGACATCAAACAGGATTGCTGAATCAATACTGCCTTTCTGCCCTATACTTTAAAAAAACTGCCTGTCATATCAGCTGTCAAGTGAAAGTGTCAGTCCATAATGTCTGACTTAAATCGTAAAGCTTGCTTGTCTCTGTTTGCTGGTTAGAAAGCACAGATTTGTTTGTCAACTAGTGGTATTGGCCTTCCGATTTCCTCAATCGTTAGATATGTTGGAACCGCAATTTCCAGAATTCTCAGTTCTTTCAAATAAATAATTATTTTCAGCAAACTTCCCATTCCATGGTCCCCATCCAAAACAGGTGATATCCCTCCAGTGTGATGTGGAATTTGCATATCACCAAATCAGACCATTGTCTTACCAGTTTCACCTAGCTCTCTCTTTCAGCATTTTTTCCAGGATTTGGGATAGGAACTGAAGTAAGGATTCCCGGTGTGCAGACACGTGCTCTATCATCAGCAATATCTCTTCCCTTATTATGGATTTTTCCTTGCACTTAAAAAAGGAAAATTATCCAATAAATGCCATAACAGCACAGAATTGTTTGGTGCTGCTATTTGGCATGATGAAACACCCCAACAGTTCTATGACACGTATTGAATAATTTTCCTTTTCTAAATGAAAGGGATGGCTTGACTTTATTTCATCCACCCCCCACCCCTTCAGCTGCTGGAATTGAAGGTTTCAGTTACAAAATCAATAATCGTCATGGTCATAATTTAGTTAAAAATTGGTAAGGAAGGATAGAAATGATATCCTTACAGAAAGGCACAGTTGTGTTTTGGCCTACATCTTTCGACCCTGCGCCTTTAAAAATGCCTGTCATGTCAACTGCCAAGTTAAAGTGTCAGTCTATATTGTCTGACTGAAATCATAAGGTTGCCTGTCTCCATGTGCAGATGATTAGACCTGATTTTTTAATCATCAATTACCCAAACTAGAAAGATGGTGGATAAGTGTCATCTTTCTAAGTTCTTTTTGTGGAGGAGGTAGGATGAAGTTGCACAGACAATGGGAAGATCACGGAAAGCTGTTGTGCCAGCTCTCCACTAGGCCTAGCCAAGATGAAGGGCCAATTGTAATGTTAGGCACAACTGAGGTAACAGGCAGCCAATGCAATGGGGAAAGCAGTCTTTGAAGCATTTCTTTCTCTTTGGGCAGTGATGGCTAACCTTTTCTGGATCGAGTGCCCAAAGTGCGGGAATGTGCGCACACGCCCCCGTGCCCCAAAAATGCAATGTGCGTGCAGCTCCTGTGCATGTGTCCCACCCCTAGCCATTCATGTGCAGACTCCCCACATGTACCCTCCATGCATGCACACATGACCCCCCACACACGCCCCACCCCATATGCCCTCCACCCCCCCACATACACAGCAGAGACCTGAAGACCAGCTGGCCGGTGGGAGGCATGCACATGCGTGGCAGAGCTGAACTGGGAGACAGGTCACATGCCCACAGAGAGGGCTCCCCACCCCACATGCCCCCCCACCCCACACACATATGCAGCAAAGACCTGAAGACCAGCTGGCCAGTGGGAGGCACGCACATTCGCAGCGGAGCTGAACTGGGGAGATAGCTCATGTGTGTACAGAGAGGGCACTGCGTAGGTTCTCCATCACAGTCTTAGGGTCATTGTTGTGCTTCACATTTTCAACCTTACATTACAGTAGAGGTCCCTAACACATTACAGTCCCTAACACAATCCAGTTGGTTCGTGTGTGTGAAAAAGAAAGGTACACCAACTTGCTCAAAGGATACAAGACTTTAGGGAAAGTAGTATTAGAATTCAGCAAGCTGCTCATCCCTTACTTTATGTTTATTTACCATCAAAGAAGAATCCATTAGAAGTTTTACTTCAACACCTAACTTTTCTTGGACTAAATTTATTGTCAAGGTATAGAAAAGAAGCATCCTCCGTGGCTTCCACCTAACAATCCATGGATCACATTCCCTGTTGTATTTTTCTTTATTCTCCCACTTTGTGTATGTCTCCTGTCACATCCACTTGGATTTTACTTAATATTAGTGGTAAATGGTGCACTTGCAACCTTCAGCAGAATGAATTGAAATGAATTGACAATAACCTTTTTTCTACATATTATATTGATTGTTTGATTATTTCTTCTGCTGGCTGGTCATGATTCCAGCCTGCATAATACAAATTCTATGTATAATCAAGGCAATTTCTTCCACACTCAAGCCATCAGTGTTGCCAGTACATATTCATGACAATATGCCTGAAAATTGCTATTTGCATGTGGAGAAAACCCCACAGAAGCAGCTTTTTTCCTTGTTTCCACAAAACATTCCTCTATTTTTCCTGAGTTGCTTCTGTTCAACTTTAGGAGCTTCTAAGATGTAGCTACCTCTCTTTATACTCTCCTTAAGCATAATCTCATACCAGGAACCTTCAGCTTGCAAGGCACTACAGAGTGATCAATTCGGCACAAGAAACCATCGGTTGCCCTCTGACATCACTAGATAACATCGCCAGATCTCGCTGCTTTAGCAGAGTAAGGAAGATTCTCATAGATGATTCACACCCTGGTTGGTATCTCTTTGCACTTCTACCATCAGGCAGAAGATATCAAAGTATAGCCAGCTGAACAAACAGGTTTAAAGATAGCTTCTATCCTTGGGCTGTGAGACTTTTAAATTCAACCACAATCACTCCATGCACATGCTAGTTTTTTCTTCTTTTCTTTTCTCTCTTTTTTTTGTTTCTGTTATAATTTTGCACCAGTGAAGTTAAAACCAATTTCATTGCAATTTTAGTACAATGACAATAAAGATGATGATGATGATGATGATGATGATGATGATGATGATGATTTAAAAACCGCTAAGGTTTAGTTAAGATTTGTTGTCCTACTCTGAACTTATTGATATACTTCTAGAAATGTTGTGCCCAGAAACATGCACAGTACTCCAGCTGGGGTATCTCTAGTACAGAGGTCAGCAACCTGCGGCTCTGGAGCTGCATGTGGTTCTTTCATCCCTCTACTGTGGCTCCCTGTTGCTCAAATTATGTGTCACAACCACCAATGTGCGACATCTGCCGGCACGTGATTTATTGAGCTTTTCAACTCCTGGTAGGCCAACCATGGATAAATCCAAGAAAAGAAAAGTTTCAGAATGTTTAATTCAACTACATATGCTAGTTTTTTGGCCACTCAGGAAATAGTAAGGCATGGGAAGGTTTTTGTGGCTCCCGGTGTTTTCTTTGGGAAATGGGTCCAAATGTCTCTTGGAGTGTTTAAGGTTGCTCTAGTAGAAAGGGTAATTAGGATTCCTTCTGATGCAGTCCAGAACTGTATTAGCCATGTAGAAGAAGGTTCACATTGCTGTCAAATGTCCAGCAGCTTGTTATCAATGACTACACTCAAATCCTTCTCCAATGCAATTTCTTCCAAGCCATGAATTCCCCCTCATCATGCTATACCTTACCTTCTTTCTGTTGAAAGACATATTGTTCTTCTCAGCTCAGTCTTCCAACCTGTCCAGATCGCAATCTTGTTTTGTCATCTTGAATATTCTCCAGATCTCCCAATTTTATATCTGATTAACAGCCAATCCATACCAATATCAAGGTCATTAATAAAAATGTTGAAAAATTATTCTCCCCGAAATCCCTTTAACACCCCACTGGCTACTGCTGTTCAATGATGGAGAGACATTAGTACTCTCCCAGCAACAGTTAAACAGCAGTTGTAGACCCACCTTATTTTAGTGTGATTTAAACACACAAATCAAATTAGTTTATATCCACTTGACCACTAAAGTAGTTACTTGGTCAAAGTACACAATATTTGTCTCACATGAGCTATTGGTGACAAAGCAATGCCAACTATTGGAAACTACAATGTTGTCTTCTGGAAAATCCGCATTGATGGCCAGTTAGTGTGATGTCTTCCCCAGATGCTTCCCCAGAAACCTCTCCAGAGGAGGATGAACCAGTTCCAGGCATGTCAGGTGGGGAGTTGGTCAATGGCTCTAAGCAGCCATCTGAAAGGGATTTGGCTGAAGCGCAGCTGCAGCAGGATATCTCTGAGACTTCAGATAGGGAAAGCATGCAGCTAGAGCCAATCAGTGATGAGGAAGAGGCACTGCCTTCTGCACCTATTCCAAGAACACATAGGGTAGAGAAAAGGCAGGAGCAGCAAAGGTCATCCTGATTACTACTGAAGAGAAAGCCTCACCCCTCTTGATGGGCTGCACCAGAAGTTGGCTATTTAGCACAACAGACAGATAGAGACGATGCTGGAACATTTTCTTGCTGTGTGTTCTTGCCTTGAACGTCAGATTGTATCTCTTCAACTGTTGCCTTTGCCTTTGCCTGTGAACTTGCCTTATTTTGCGGATTTTCCCTTGCCTTGCCTTGCCTTGCCTTGCCTCGCCTTGCCTCGCCTCGCCTCGCCTCGCCTCGCCTTTGGACATGCCTTATTTTGTGGATTTTCCCTTGTCTTGCCTTTGTCTTGGAACTTGCCTTTGCCTTGGGAACTTGGAACTGGACTTGGCTTTGCCTTGAGGACCAGTGTTGGCTTCATTTGAGTAGCCTGAAGAAATCAGTAGGGTTGAGTTGGTGCCAGCAGAGGGAATTGCTGGGGGATTCCAATTCAGGTTTGGAAGCCTTAATAAAGAGTGGTGGGTGTGTGACAGCACAGATAATAAAAATTATTGGGTTCATTAGGTACCTTGGGAAATAGGAGCCTCACCACTTTTTAAAGAGATCTCTCATCCCTTCCAGGCAAAATATGTTGATTTTTACCCTGAAGAGATAGACTTGAAGGATAGGAGTTAAGGGAACAAGTAGCATGGCATACAATCAAGTCTATGTCCACTTCCTAGAACCACAAAAGCTGCCATTGATATTACCCAACTGAAATAGGCAGCGCAGGCTATACATGAATTTGAATTTGAATTTATTCACATTTCTATAGCACCCTATCTCCCTTGTGGGGACTCAGGGCGGTGCACAGAAGAAATAAAAACAAGCAATAACATATAAATACAGGATGAAATACAATTAAATATTATCATATTTAATTGTATTTTATCCTGTATTTATATGTTATTGCTTGTTTTTATTTGTGTTTGTCTGTGTTTTGTTTGTTTTTATCTGTGCTAAAATTATTAAAAACTATTAAGAACAGTTTAAAACATTATCTTAAAATTAAATTATGGGATCTATGCCAGGCCGGCCAGATGAAAGAAATGCGTTTTAAGGCCCCAGCGGAAGAGGCGTATGTCTGTGATGGTACGAAGATCGGGGGGCAGGTCGTTCCAGAGGGCCGGACCTGCCACAGAGAAGGCTCTCCCCCTGGGGGTCACCAGCCGGCATTGACCGGCGGACAGCACCCTGAGGAGGCCCTCTCTGTGGGAGCGGACGGGTCGAAGGGAGGTATGTGGTCAAACGTCTTCCCTTTACTTCTAAGTAATGCATTCAGCAATGTACCATTAGATGTCTATTAAGTTACATTTCCAGGTAAAATATGGCAGTAACATAAATAACAGATAGGGAAGGTTGATTGATTGTACTTGTAATTTTGAAGACTGCCTCAGACTAGATACGGACTGAGCCAAGGCTCATTGTGAAAGAGGAGCACACAATTATCTAAAATGTAATCTTAATGTGAGTTATTAAAAACAGATTACATTATAAACGGGCGATGCAATTTACACATTATAGCATAAAGTGTGTACAAGGCATGCAGCTTCTTCTACTGTGCAGCAACCTGCAAATCGGAAGATATAGACAGAAGGGGTGGGGGAGAGGAGGGGAAAAGTGCCGCTATCTTTCTCTAAATGGATGTATGTGGTGTTGATAGTCAGATACAGCTTTCACCTTTATCCCAGCTTGTTTCTGACCCACTGAGTTAGTGTTAATCACCCCTGTAGGCACCAATAATTTCCCATATGTGGATTTTGATAAGTTAGAGCACCCACTTTATTTCAAGAAGATTCCAGCTGGCTATCCAGTTATCGCAATGGACAGCTTCAAGCTCTTCCATGCCAGTCCTTGTCTTCTTAGCTTTATCAAGTGCTTTGCACTTTTTTGTCTTTTATCTCTTAATTGAGACCTGACTGCAAGAAAAGCCTATCTCTTAAAGTGTGTTGCATTACGTATTAACTTTAAGGCTACTTGAGGGACAGAAAGCCTTCAGAAAGGCTGCTGGAGAGAGGTGGAAAATCTTTCTCAATCTCTATTTAGAAAAGGGAGGGAGGAAATGTGTAAATGCTGCAATGTAATAAAAAAAAGGTGTCCCTCTTTTTTCTTTTTTTCCCCTCCCAGCAATCCCAAAAGACGGTTAAAAACAGAGCTAAAAACTTTTACACGCAGCATCCTTTCTGATAATAAATTGCTATACGATGACTTTGGGAAAATAAGAGAGATACGATGTTAGGAAATCAACAGAGCGCAAGCAGGGGAATTATTTTGTAATTAAAGGTGATAGAGAATTCCTCATTTATTTTGTAGCAATGGTCCGTTAGTTCATTCATATGTGAATGCTGTTTATAAATAGATTTATTTTGCAGCTGTTTTAATCTTTGTGACAAAAAAAAAATGAGGAAAAAAAGAAGACAGAAGAACCTCCCCTAATTTCATTAATTATTCTGATATTACAGAAAGCAGAACGAGCACAGAGATAGACAAGGGGGATTGGTGTTGGTATTTGTTTGTTTGCCTGTTTTTTTTTAATATATATAAATTATCTCTTAATTAAACACACCTACGCACCCAGAAACCTCACCAGTGATTGCATTTATGGTTGTGGGGTTTGTTTTTGGCTTTTTAAAAGCTGGATTTTAATGATTCTTTTTTTAAACAAACTTGTTTTTTATTTGCATTTTATTGTTACCTTTTTTTTAAAGCATTCTTTCTGACAGAATATGCTAAATGATGTAAATAAATAAGAAAATATCCATCCTACTTGACCTGACCTCTCTTATGCGAGCAAGGAAATGACTTGATTGCTGAAGACAGCATTTGTAGGTTAATCTTCCACATCAGATCACCAACATTTTAGACCTCACATCCTCTGGAATATAATCTTCTCAAATGTTGAATTTTAAGGTGCCATAAAAATTTTGAAGGAAAAATCATCAATCACAATATGATTATAATGAGGTTGTGAATGCCCCAACACATGGATGGATGGATGGATGGATGGATGGATGGATGGATGGATGGATGGATGGATGGATAGATAGATAGATAGATAGATAGATAGATAGATAGATAGATAGATAGATAGATAGATAGATAGATAGATAGATAGATGTTGGATAGCCATTTGTCTGAAATGGTATAGGGCTTCCTGCCTAGGCAGGGGGTTGGACTAGATGACCTCCAAGGTCCCTTCCAACTCTGCTATTGTATTGTATAGGTTTGGCAATAACCTATACAATAGGTTGTCTCCAGCACAAAAACAAAAGAGTGATCATACTTTCCATGCAGTGCAATATGAAAGTCATTGCAAGAATAATCAATGCAATTTACACTACTGTAGCCATGGCATTAATATTTTAAATAAAGAATAACTTTCTTTAGAAGTAATCCTAGTGTTTGAGAAAGCTTGACCAATTATAGTTTTATTGTGGCCCACCAGCTGCCAGCGGAGCTGGTGGCAGAATTGGACAATGAGGAGGTTGGGAAGGAACTTGGGCCAGTCCTGGAGTCTGAGGAAGGTTCTGATGGGGCTAGGGCCCTTTGACATTTATCAGCTGCCTTGAGAGTCCGAGATAAGTGGGGAAGAAGAACAGCTGGAGCCTGTTCCAGATGCACATATGCACAGAGCTGTTAGTGGAAGGGAACAACTAAGGAACTGGGGTTGGTAAAGGCACAAGTGGATGCTGAATGGCCCTTCCCCTAGGGAATAAAAGAGGAGCAAAAGGGGAGTGGTGTTTGTAGGAGACAATTATTTCGCTTATTATTGTGAAGATTTGGGTCCTTTGTGGAGAAGGGCGCCCTGGGTCCTTTGTGGAGAAGGGCGCCCTGGGTCCTTTGTGGAGAAGGGCGGGATATAAATGTGATTAAAATGTGATTTGCTTATTTGAGTCCATGCCTCACAGAGACTCCTTGCCAGGTATTTCATTTTACAGTGTTGCGACTAGAAACTCTCGGCCTGGCAACTATCCAAAGGACTGATAAGGTCTGTTGTTGCAATTCACCCTTGAAAGGCTTATTGCTGGGACTTTTCTAGATGTGAATGCCAGGAATTCATTTTAACCAATTAAAAAGGAGTTTTTTCAGGACAAGGAGCTTGTTTCATGATTCTATTAAGCCTGGGTCAAAACAAGTTTTGAGAGCTCTTTAAGAACTGAGTCCAAACCTGTGAGGCCAAAATGTACTTCATATACTATTATTCTTTAGATTTCCCAGTTCTGTAAATTTAGTATTAAAGTAAATGCAAAATGTCTGGCTATGTTGAAATAAAATATGTCCAGGAATGTGCAATTTGTGAAAAAATATATTTTGAAATACATTTATAATATCTAAGTGTGTGTTTTATGCTTTGAATATATAACCAAAGAAAAAAAAAGATAAAACCAATAAGACTAGATTTAAGAATTAATCCCGCAAAAGGGCTATTGACCAAAACTGAATTTTCCTTATTTAGTGGATTATATATAAATGCTGATAAAGAAGTTAGAGAAACTTCTTTATCAGCATTTATAGCCTATTATGACCATTAAGAGAGGCTATTTATGCATGAGAATTTCTAGTCACATTCATATCACATCCAAAATGTAATTATTACACTTTTCTCCAAAGCTACAATTAGTACTAACAATACTGCTAATAAATAATTTATTGTATGCCTTTACCAAATTAAAAAAAACAGAAATTAAAAAATACATCCTCTAAAATTAGTTGATTATAAAGCCCAACATCAAACAAATATTAACCCCAAGCCAGACTAACAAAAACAATATTGTATGATATGACTGTGCCTCTATGCATCCATAGTTAAAATAAAGCCTATCTTTACCAGTAGAGCTAGCTTTTCGGGGTTAGTTATTTTAATTCTTTCATTCTAATACCATTAACTGGATTTGTTCAGAAGTAAAGATCTTTAAAGTTTTATAGCCTGAACCCGGTGGCTGAAGATTTACTTTTTCTCAACATGTTAAGAAAACCATAATGATTTAATGGAAGTACCGTCACCTCAGTGACACCTGAAATAAAAGAAAGAACCAGAAACAAGAATGGCTAGTCCAAAGGAATAGTCTCCCTTCCATTGTAAGAGAAGCAAAGCAAAATAAGGAAAGGAATAATTTGATTCTAAATGATACCTTCCTCCCACCTTCTTTTCCTTGCTCTTCCTATCCCCCAAATCTGTGAATAGCATTCCAAACATTTTGGATATTGTCAAGGCTACATTTAGGTTACATCTGGAGGGAGTCAGGAGTTTTCTATTACTTTCTAGTCTGGTTAGGAAGGGATGAAAATTACTCCTCCAGCTTTCTGACTGCTGTTTTCTCAGCTTTCTGTGACGCCAAGCCGCCATACCTTTCTGTGTTTCCATGTTTCCTCTGTAGAATATTGAACATTAATCCCTCTCATGCATCGCTTGCTAAGGCTACAGCAATAAAAGTATTGATAAGAGAACCAAGTTACCACAACATGAATTCTCAGCAGGCCTAATTTCAAGAGTTAGCAAAGCTGGGCAACTGCCAAAGGACCTTCGGAGATCCTGTTGAGACTATTACCGATGCTGCTGCTCCCATCACCATTGCAGCCTGCTTCCAATGCTGTCAGTAGCGCCTCATTTCTGACAGACTCTCCAAGGGACGACCAGTTTCTTAAATGGAAGTCAAATTGAACCAGCTCGCCACATTAGGTTACCTAAAGCTCAATGTCAGAAGTCAACACTATCTGCCCAGCAGGAAAGCTAGAAAGTAAAACCAGCATAGAAAAACAAGGCTACTAACTAGTCCAGGGACATAGTTGCTTGACTGTAATGGGGCTATCTAGCTACGATAGTAGAAAATGCTAATAAGTTGGCATTATCAGTTGTAGGAAAAGATCCCATTAGATCCCTGCACAGTCCCTGGTTCTTATCATACTAATTTACCTTTAAGTATTATCCTACTTTTCTTTCTTATATTTGTGTTATCAAGCATGAGATACTTCAAAAACATATACCCTATTTCCCTGAAAATAAGACCTCTCCAGACAGAAAGCCCAATCGGGCTTTTGGGCACATGCACTATAATAAGCCCTTCCCCAAAAATAAGCCCGCCCTGAAAATATTGCAACACAGCAGCAGACATGAAGTGACCACGCTCGCCACCTCTTGCACCTCAAAACTAATAAGACCTCCCCAAAAATAAGGCCAAATGTTTATTTCGGGGGGTCAAAAGAAAATAAGACCCTGTGTATAAAGGATGCAGTGGCTCAGTGGCTAAGACGCTGAAAGAAAGGTTGGCAGTTCGGCAGTTCGAATCCCTAGCACCACGTAATGGTGTGAGCTCCCATTACTTGTCCCAGCTTCCGTCAACTTAGCAGTTCAAAAGCATGTAAAAATGCAAGTAGAAAAATAGGAACCACCTTTGGTGGGAAGGTAACAGTGTTCCATTCATCTTCAGTGTTTAGTCATGCTGGCCACATGACCACGGAAACATCTTCAGACAGGCTGGCTCTTCGGCTTTGAAATGGAGATGAGCACTGCCCCCTAGAGTCGGTAATGACTAGCACATATGTGTGAGGGGAACCTTTACCTTTTATACACACACACACACACACACACATTATATATGTGTGTGCGTGTTAGGTTTTTGAGCTGATCAATAAATAAATCAGGGAGACTAGGATAGATCTATTTCAAGCTTTTTAGCTCTCAGCAGCTACCCATACCCTTACTGGGATTACTTACTGTTCACAGCCCCGGTTCAAATCCCAATCATCCTAGCTGATGAGAGCTAAATAGCTCGAAATAGATCTATCCTAGTCTCCCTGATTGATTTATTGATCAGCTCAAAAACCTAACACACATATAAAAAAAGTACACAACGGAACTAAATAGCTTTCTTTCTAGATGGTCTCTGGTGATGAGCCGAAAGGCAGAAAAGGAGAGCAGTATGCTTCCTCCCTTAATTGGGGCTTAACAGGGTGTTGTGACACAACTATATATATAGAAAAGTCATACTCTTTACTGGGATTTTTACACATATTAAAAAATTAACACAACGGAACTCAGGGCTTTCTGTCTAGATGGTCTCTGGTGATGAGCCCAAAGGCAGAAAAGGAAACAGTATGTCTCCTCCCTTAATGGGGTTCTAACAGGGTGTTGTGAAACTATTATAGATATTAACCCTCCTGTCTCAGCTGATGCAATTGGGAGAGCCAGGCTGGCTGAATGGTTTAAAGGCTCTTGCCTGATATGCAATACAGCCCCGGTTCGAATCCCAGTAAGAGTATGACTAGCTGATGAGAGCTAATAAGGTCGAAATAGATCTATCCTAGTTTCTCTGATTTATTTATTGATCAGCTCATAATACTAACACACATTTTTTTTTAAAAAATTAACACAACGGAACTCATAGCTTTCTGTCTAGATGGTCTCTGGTGATGAGCCAAAAGGCAGAAAAGGAAACAGTATGTCTCCTCCCTTAATTGGGACTCTAACAGGGTGTTGTGAAACAATTATAGATATTAACCCTCCTGTCTCAGCTGATGCAATTGGGAGAGCCAGGCTGGCTGAATAGTTTAAAGCAGAGGTTCCCAAACTTGGCAACTTGAAGACTTGCGGACTTCAACTCCCAGAATTCTCCAGCCAGCAGAGCTGGCTGGAGATTTCTGGGAGTTGAAGTCCACAAGTCTTCAAGTTGCCAAGTTTGGGAACCTCTAGTTTAAAGGCACTTGCCTGATATGCAATACAGCCCAGGTTCGAATCCCAGTAAGAGTATGACTAGCTGATGAGAGCTAGTAAGCTCAAAATAGATCTATCCTAGTCTCTCTGATTTATTTATTGATCAGCTCATAAAACTAACACACATATTAATACAAAAAAAATTAACACAACGGAACTCATGGCTTTCTGTCTAGATGGTCTCTGGTGATGAGCCGAAAGGCAGAAAAGGAAACAGTATATCTCCTCCCTTAATTGGGGCTCTAACAGGGTGTTGTGAAACAATTATATATATATATATATGAGCCAGCCCTTTTCATTTTCTTTTTATATGTTTTCTATTTCACTGAATATTTTCATGTTACACTGAAAATACAGAGTATTTCTGCTAAAGCAACCATTCTACATGAAAAGGGTCTTAGCAGAATACAACCTGCATGCCGCTAGTTTATCTGCTTTCTTAACAATTCAATTTTACCACACAGAGAGTATTGATGGCTGATTGTAGCTAAAGAGTTGTTTTTCAAGGATCAAAATGAAAGGACCATAAGCCTGAAAGTCTGTAAACCATCTCTAAATTTATTGGGAATTATCTTTTTATATATACTGTATATTGCAGTTATTTGATATTGCTAAGGTACAGCAGAGGTTTACAAACTTTGCAGTACTGTAACCTAAATGTTAAGTAAATTTGTGAGACATCCCCCCGTCCCTTGAATAATGTGTCAGTATTAGTATTGGGCAAGAAATAAACAGATCATTTACTTTTATTTATTGTACTTTATGAAATGAATAGAGAGAGAGCCAATTTGGTATAGTGGTTAAGTCAGCAGGCCAGAAAGTGGGGAATTGTGATTTTATGCCCCACTTTAGCCATGAAGCCCAACTGGGTGACCTTGGGCCAGCCATTCTCTTTTAGCCCAACTCACCTCAGAGGATGGTTGCTGGGGGGAGAAATAGGAGGAGGAAGGTGTGTTCGATATGTTCATCTCCTTAAGTTGCAAAAATAATAAAGATGGGATGGATGGATGGATGGATGGATGGATGGATGGATGGATGGATGATATTTTGACCCAAGGGTCAGATGAAACAATATATATCTATTGCAGGCAGAGATGGGATTCAAAAATTTTAGACAGTGATTCTCTGCCCAGTTGCTGGGTGGGCGTAGCCATGGTGGGCATGGCCTAGTCAGCCTCCTGCACCACGGTGGTGGGAGGGGGGGTGCCCTCCCTGGGCTCCGGAGGCTTTTCTTGAGCCTCCAGGAGGGCAGAAACAGGCTCCCCAGGCTCTGGAGGCCCATTTCTGGCCTTCCCAAAATTCCAGTAGGCCCGTTTTTCGCCCTCCCAGAGTTTGCATGCACGCCCTGCACTTAACCTGTATCCAAAACGAGCTGCATGGGGACTCCTGGGAGGGGAAGGGTGGGCAGGGCGAGCCATGAGTGGGATTTGGGGGTTCTCCAAACTGCACAGAATCTTAGTTAGAGGTTCTCCCGAACCCCTGGGTTCTCCTCAGCATCCCACCCCTGGTTGAAGGGGAAGTAAGAGTACTGTACAAACTCATTTCCATTTTCTTTAGGCACACCTGAACAGCCTTTTTATTTTATTTTATTTAAAAAAGGACTCTCCCCAACCCTGCTCACATTTGGGAGATCTATCCCTCCATCCCTCAGATATACAATACAATACAATAGCAGAATTGGAAGGGACCTTGGAGGTCATCTAGTCCAACTCCCTGCCTAGGCAGGAAGCCCTATACCATTTCAGACAAATGGCTATCCAACATCTTCTTGAAGACTTGCAGTGTTGGGGCATTCACAACTTCTGGAGGGAATTTCTCTTCCACTGGTTAATTGTTCTAACTGTCAGGAAATTTCTCCTCAGTTCTAAGTTGCTTCTCTCCTTGATTAGTTTCCACCCATTGCTTCTTGTTCTGCCCTCAGGTGCTTTGGAGAATAGCTTGACTCCCTCTTCTTTGTGGCAACCCCTGAGATATCGGAACACTGCTATCATGTCTCCCCTAGTCCTTCTTTTTATTAAACTAGACATACCCAGTTCCTGCAACCGTTCTTCATATGTTTTAGTCTCCAGTCCCCTAATCATCTTTGTTTTCTTCTCTGCACTCTTTCTAGAGTCTCCACATCTTTTCTACATCGTGGTGACCAAAACTGAATGCAGTATACTGAATCGAAGTTTCCTTTTTTAAGGGCTTTACTTGCTAGGAACCAGCTGCAATTCAGCAGCATCGGTAAACCTTTCTCTCTACAGGTATCATTGACCTAATGTGACACTGTTAAGGATAAAAAAGGCAATTCTGAGACTTCCCATTTTCAATGTGCCCATTCTCCCATTATTGCCAACTTAAACTGTTTTGAAATAGCAGCCAGGTCTACCTTTAAACGCTTATAATGCAAGCTATATATTCTACTCTACTCTATGACCTAGAGCCTAATTTCTTGGCATTTCAGCACAAGGAGAACAAACATTAATTTTCCTAGGCATTTTAAGTGGGACTGTTTATCTCAGTCCATTTTCAAACACTGCCTCTTGATTTTATTTTTATTATTACCGTATTATTATATGTCATATTATTAAAAGCCATCATTTTAAAAAAGATGGAGAAAATAAATCTGTGAAATAAATACATACAAATATATCCAGGGCAGAGTCTTACTAATCAGGTTTACAAATCTGTGCATTACACCACAAATTCTACAGTTCGCTACTATAATAATTTATAAAATCTTTTCTACAAAGGAAGGGAGAGGGAGAGAAAGATGAAATAATACACCAATGTGTGTAATAGTGCTAACTTCTTTTCACAAAGCACCAGTAAGCAGGACTAGAAACAATGGATCGAAACCAGGAGAGAAGCAACCTAAAACCAACGAGAATATTCCTAAAATTGAGAACAATTAACCAGTGGAACAAATTGCCTTCTGAAATTGTGGGTACCCCAACACTGGAGGATTTTAAGAAGAGGCTGGACAGCCATCTGTTAGAAATAGGATAGGTCTCCTACAAGAGCAGGGGGGGATGACCTCCAAGGTCCCTTCATACTCTGTTACCGCACTGTTACCTAGAATGGAAAGCAGAGGTCTAGTCTTCCTTAGACAAAGAAGCCAACTGGATGACTTTGGACCAATCACTCTCTCTCAGCCCTGGACTAAGATGCTGAAAACTATCTACCTATCCATCTAGCAAACCACACTGGATCAGCATGGTCCATAACATTCAGTGGTCTTGATCCTGCAGTGGATTGATTTGGGTTGATGTCCCAAAGGTGCTTTTTCCAGAGGCAACTGGACTTTCTGGTTTTTCTTTGGAGATGTTTCGCTTCTCATCCAAGTAGCTTCTTCAGTTGCCTCTTGAAAAAGCACCTTTGGGACAACCATGTCCTGGATGACTGAGAATTTCTATAGACATTTGGGTTGATGTTGATCAGAGAGGGGGGGGGAGGGAGAATATGAACATGATATAGGTCAGTCAATCCCTCCCAGCCCAAATTAGCATCAGCCTCTGCAACAAGCTAGTTAGTTGGAAAACAATCCCCTTCATTACATCAACCATTCATTGCCTAAGAATTAGGTAAGCCAGTGCATTACAGTGGAAAGGAATAGGGAAATAACAACAACTATTTAAAGGAAAGCTCTAACAATAATAGGAAAATAATGTATTTATTAACAAAATTTATATTCCATCCCAATAATCAGAGACTCTGGGCAGCTCGTACATGAATTTCAGAAAGACCAAAAGAATTCAGTATAAGTGAATTATGGAGGCAAAATCTCTACAATAAAACTTGAGGATCATCACTGTCAGAAACGCCTTAATAGAAACGGTAAGGAAGTGAAGTTAAAGACTAAGCAAAGAGTTATTAGATATTAGATATGATAAATCTGCATTACAGCAACTTAATCTAACTCTGGCCATATCATCATCCAAAGGTTATTTCATATATAAGAACATAGAACAGAAAGCAAGGAGAGAGAGTTAAGCTGAAGAACACGATAGTGTTCAAAAGAAGATGATACTGCAAATATTTAAAGACATTTCACTTTATCCAGCATTTTTAAATGCTCTTATAAAACAAGTATATCCCGAAATTTTCAGGGAGAAAAATTTCTAAGCAAACCTGCCTAGATTTGCACTTTAATATTTACAAATTTATTGGGATGATACACACTCACAAACATACATGACCTTCAGGGGTGGGTTGCTGCTGGCATTACTGCTGGTTCAGTGCACACAAAAAATTTGTTTGCGCACATGAGATGCGCTCTCCACAAGCGTGCGCATTTGCAAGTAAAACGTTCTGCGCATGTGCAAAACCTTAAAAACTGGGGGGGGGAGAGATGAATTTTTGCAACGAGAATTGTTCTGCGCTTGTGCAGAACTGAAAAACAAGATGGCGCCATCATAGGAGAACCAGTTTGGGAGCATGGCAGTCCTGGGTCGCTACTGGTTCAAGCGACCCAAGCCGCCAAGTTACTACCTATTCGGCTGAACTGGGCCGAACCGGTAGGAACCCATCTCTGATGCTCTTGTAGGCAAAAGCAGGAGATAGTATTGTTGGTAATAATGTGTTAATAGCTAAGAAACTAAAATTATCTTTCACTTCTTTTGCAAGAAATGCCAAGATATCATTTCCACACACTCCTCCAAACCTACAGTATCACTTCAGTTAGATTATCGGGCACTTAAATGATGAGATTAAATCAGTGGGATCTGAATTCTCTTGCTTTGGTGCTTTGGTGAATCTTAGAAAACAAGGGAGGCAAATTACAACTGGGCAGGAAGTCACTCTGAAGTCTCAAAATCACACTTGGCCGTTAACAGTCTTAACATTTCATTAAAAGGGCTTCAAATGAAGAACACGGACAGGTGCAGGTCTATGAGAAAAGGGGTGCATTTTTTTATATAAAACAAAAGCATTTTTTGAAAAAAGCTTGAAAGCCACAAGGAAAACAGTTTCATTGTTTTCTTACTGGCCCATAACATTTTAGCTTTGTAGTGCTTTTTCAGAAGGCTTCGCTAAATGTGATACATGAAGCAAGGAGGCCAACAGATTTTTTTTTTTAAATGCTTCTGAAAAAAGAGCCAGGCGCAGCAATGGACACTAAAAGACCATTTTTAAGAATCTCGCTTCTCAATGGGAGATAACAGAGCATCAAGAAGTCATTTCTTTTGCTTCTTCCCAGATACAGCGGCCATTCTACCTGTTCGGTGTTGAAATAAGCTTAGCGCAAGCTAAGAATTTCATGCTATGTAAATGCTTACAAAATGGTACCGTATCCCACCCAGTATAAGGTAACCTCTGCATGTGTTGAACTGCTTGTTTTAAGAATGCATTTTTCTTTTCTTTTTTTTTCTCTTTCTCTGCCTTGGCTGCCCCCCCCCCTATCCAGACTCCCCACCCTCCCACCCACCCACCCACCCACCCACCTGCCCCCACAACTCCAAAGCTCTGAACCTTTTGGCTACGAAAACACGGGTGTTATTGTCAGTTTCAAGAGTTAAATATTCCAGGAGGAATTTGTTACTACATGGTGATACATAATGCCTGAAAACCCCCAGCACCAATATTGTTCTCAAATTGGCAGCAAGTGAACAAGGGACATGAAGGATGCTTCAGCACAGTAACCTATCCTTCTTTCTCTCTTGGGAGCCACTTGGCCAGCTTTCATCCTCATAATTATAATAAATTTGACATTTCATAGATAATATTGATTTCTGTATTTTAGCATTTCACCATAGGTGACAGTCTAGCGTCAAGAATGAAATTTCTATTGATCTCCAGCGCATTAATCTCTCATGTGTATGTGATCATTTTTATAAGACCTTTTACTGCACATAAATCAATATTTCATATTTCCAGCTATGCCAGAGGAGATGTCATATTTGTAAACTGTGAGTTGACACCTGCAATTCCTTCCTGTTCAGCTTCAACTGTTCAGTAACAGTCGATTGTAGGGTTGGGGAAAGGATCAAGCTGGAGAAACAAGGCAAATGAAAAGGAGTCATGCAGGAGGCTATAATTAGCTTAATGAACAAAGCAAGCAGTAAAAGCGAAATAAAGAGGGGCTCACCATCGCCTCCTGAATACAAACACCTTGCAGCCTTCTTTGCTAACTTACAGATAATGTACTGCAAGAGGCAAGGGGCAGAACAAAAATCTTATCAAAAGGCAGGAATTAAAATCTTATTAAAAGGCAACCTCTCGCTCCATCCATTCCAATTTTTCTCCAAGATTCCCCTGCAGAATATTATCATCTGTAACTTAGATTCGTGCATATGCTTAGCATAACTCCAATCAACCCATTATGAAACAAACCCCGGTATCTTGATCTGGGTCCGAATTTTCTTTTTCGCCTTTTTAAAGAAATGAATGAAATCGAAGGCTCTCTGCATTGGGAATGTGTTGATTGTGGGGGGGGTTTTTTGTAATCAGAATATTATTGTACTCTTATCTGATCATCATCTAAGAAAACAATATATTTCTTCTCTACTGCAGCCAGGTTTTTACACAATGCATTGCACCAAAATGTGACTGGTTTAGTTTTGGGGTTGTTTTTTTACACATAGTCTCATATGCGAACCTACTTATTATGGCTAAACATTATGCATGAAAAAAGGCCACTGTGGTAGATTCAACCAACTATAATTTAAAAATCCGGTCTTAGCATGATTCCTCAACCTAGCATTCTAAGAATTAAAGCAGTTTTTCAAAGGAGGGGAAAAAATAAAATGTAATTTTAGTGTCCTATCAATTGCAGTTCAGCATTGAAAACTGTCTGTAATAACCTGAAAAGTGAGAAATAACATAGCTTTCAAAATTGGAATTTCATGAATAACCCACTGCTTCTTCTGTGCCTTCTTCTCTGTAGCTGATTTGACTATTCTTATATTTATTGAGAAATCTGCAATCTTAATCAAGTGCCTGCTATTCATTATTCCAGATTCCCTCCCCAGTTTCTGTCTAAAGCAGGGGTCTTCAACCTTTGCAACTTTAAGTCTGAAGGACTTCAGCTCCCAGACTTCTCCAGCCAGCAAAGCTGGTTAAAGAATTCCTGGTGGCGCAGTGGTTAGAATGCAGTATTGCAGGCAAACTCTACCCACAGCCTGCCTGGAGTTCACTCCTCATGGGACTCAAGGTTGACTCAGTCTTCCGTTTTTCCGAGGCCAGTAAAATGAGGATCCAGATTATTGGGGACAAAATAAGGATGACATTGTAAACCACCCAGAGAGTGCTGTAAAGCACCATAGGGCAGTATATTAGTCTAAGTGCTATTGCTATTGCTAAATATTTTTGGATTAAAATTCCCAGGCATTCCAACAAGCAGATGTGAAAAGAACTATAATCTGGCAAACTGTGGGCAAGGTGATCTCAAGGGCATGTATGCTCTTTACATGTGGCTTCCCTTGAGGTGCACTCGGAGGCTCCAGTAAGTGCAGAATGTCGCTGCGTGGGGGATCTTGGGAGCACCAAGACACTCCCATATAACACCTGTCCTGCGCGAGCTGCACTGGCTGCCTGTAGCTTTCCGGGTGCGCTTCAAGGTTTTGGTAACCATCTTCAAAGCGTTCCATGGCATGTGTCCTGGTTATTTGTAGAACTGCCTCCTGCCTCATACCTCCATCCGACCTGTCCGCTCCCAGGGGGAGGGCCTCCTCAGGGTGCCATCCGCTGGACAATGCCGACTAGCGGCTCCCAGGGGAAGGGCCTTCTCTGTGGCAGGTCCAGCCCTCTGGAACGACTTGCCCCCCGACCTTCGCACTACCACGGACCTTCGTCTCTTCCGTAAAGCATTGAAGACTTACTTTTTTCATGCGGCCGGCCTGGCATAGTTTGTTTTTACTATCATTTTAATAGGGTTTCTTAAGTTTATTCTAACTCAGGTTAAATTTACTTAATTTAACTTTAAATTTATCTATTGACTGTATTTAAATGTACCTTTTATTTTCCCTGTGCACCGCCCTGAGTCCCTATGGGAGAAAGGGCGGTATACAAATCAAATTAAATAAATAAATAAAAATAAATAAACTATTCTCCAAAGCACCTGAGGGCAGAACAAGAAGCAATGGGTGGAAACTAATCAAGGAGAGAAGCAACTTAGAATTGAGGAGAAATTTCCTGACAGTTAGAACAATTAATCAGTGGAACAGAAGTTGCCTCCAGAAGTTGTGAATACCCCAACAATGCAAGTCTTTAAGAAGATGTTGGATAGCCATTTGTCTGAAATGGTATAGGGTTGGACTAGAAGACCTCCAAAGTCCCTTCCAACTCGGGTATTGTATTGTATTGTATTGTATTGTATTGTATTGTATTGTATTGTATTGTATTGTATTGTATTGTATTGTATATAATGGCCTCAACACAGGACTGGAACACTTTGCTATGCATTGCAGCTTCCAGAAGTTGCTGAGCTAATAGTAATCTTATTAGAGCATATCCATTATTAGTATTCTTTGCCTGCATTACTGCAGCATTCTGGTTGACTTGTTGGACCATATTGGGTCAATTCAGATGGCACCCCTATGCCTGAGCAAATATTAGCAAAGAGCATAGGTATACACAGTACACAAAAGTGCAAAATTAATACATAAGTTCTACATAATCAAAATCACACATCTTTATGTCTCAGCTGAGAAAACCATCGAGGTTGTTCAGCCAGTGGCTACACAAAACAATTTACTATTTCCCCTGAAGCCGATGCCATTTAGATGCAGCACAGTGGAGGGATAATGCAGAGCGTATAATTCTTTCCAAATTTTTACCCTGTCTTCTTAACTCAAAGCCCGGTGAGAACAATGTAGACTTTGTGCAACATATATTTTCAGAGATAGCACAGTCACCCATTTTGGAGGGAGCAGAGCTGTAGTATGAAAAGCTGAGTATAAAATTCTCATTTTAGAGCAATTTCCTATATGCACTATTGATGTCCTATTATTTCAAATTATATGTCTTCTCCGAAAGGAATTGCTCTTCTTGTTCCTTCGTAAAGGCCAACCCTTTTTGTTCCTCTCTAAAACATGTCCATGCTCATAAAGTATGTCAGTACACGACTGTTTTAGCATGACAGACACATCATCAAGATGTGACCACCTACTGCATGAGTGACTTTTGACAGTTTGCCTCAGATGTTGACTGAACAGGCACAGTCTTTTACCAATATATTAGACACTAGAGTAGCTGGTTATTTCTGATGGAAGCAGTGCATGCCCTGACAAATAGGGGGCTCCACCAAGCATCCAAACCCCAAACTCAAGGTACATGGGTCTTTGGTTTGGCACAAGACTGAATAACGGTGTAAAAGCCAGAATGCTCCATCTGCAGACATTCCTGCCCACAGATACCCAAGAAGTCCTTCGCTCTTTCATTACTTCACGTTCAATTATTATTTTTAACAGCAACCCTTGGACAAGGCACCTGTAAACTGCACATCATGTGCAGGGGGCAAGTGAGGCTACTTTGCCTTTTGAAAGTATGCTGAGGATCTGTGAAAGTGTGATCCGTACCATGAAAAGCTACTGTGGTGAAGTCAGCTGGTCTCAAAGCAGGCATTTGTTGAAAGAAAGGCAATGGGATTGTTTCAGTGGTGGGTTGCAGGCGGTACTCCCCGGTACAGGCATACCAGTGCCTGCTGGGAGCACCGGGTACCGTTCTGGTACGGTGCTCTGGAGGGCCCATCTGCCCGCCTGTATTTGAACTCTTCGGTGCTTCCATGCACACAGCGTACAGTGCCTGCGCAAGGCTTCACCAAGCAGCTGGAGCATCGCAGAGGCATCGTGGAGCATCGCAGAAGGTAAGGACGCATGTGCATATGTGCACACATGCTGCATGCATTCATGTGGTGGACGCCGGCCCCCGTTGCACTGTACCGGTTGCAACGGGATCCGGAACCCACCACTGAATTGTTTCTGCCAGTACGCAGAAGAGCCAAATTTGGACTTGTGGTTAAGACACCAGGCTAGAAAGCAGGAAATTGTGACTCAATTAGCCATGAAAGCCTAAATTGGGTCATTTGGGGCCAACAACCCACCTCACAGGATGGTGGGTTTTTTTTCATATCAATATAATTTTTATTTTTTATACATATCAATGAGAGAATGGTGTGGTAACTGGGTAACATACATTTCAGTACGCATAAACATAATATTATTATTCCTAAAGACTACACTTCGTTTCCATTGTTTCATATTATTTATACATGTCTTTTATTATCAAGCTTCCTTTTTGAACCATCTTTCTGTCCTTTTCTACATCTTAACATCTTAATATATAATTATTATTTTCCCTATTTTCTATCCCTATTTTAACTTCCCCCCCCCCCTTTCATGTTGCTCTAATATTCAAGGATGTGTTTTCCACCTATTTTGTGGTTCATATTTCCATAGTTAAATCAAAGTTCTTTCTTTCATTCCTCCATTTTTCAATATCTCCTTATACAGTTTTAGTATCAGTCACAATCATTTATACCTTTAGGGTATTTCTTCTTCAATCCATATAATTCTATTATTAATACGCATGTTTAGATTTATATCTAAATGTGTAATATGTGTGTGTGTGTTAGTTTTATGAGCTGATCAATAAATAAATCAGGATATATATCTATATCTAAAAAAAAATTACACAACGTAATTCATGGTTCTCTGTCTAGATGGTCTCTGGTGATGAGCCGAAAGGCAGAGAGGGAAACAGTATGTCTCCTCCCTTAATGGGGCCCTAACAGGAAGTTGTGAAAAACAATTATCTATACTAAATACTCCTGTCTTAGCTGATGCAATGGGTAGAGCCGGTTAGGCTGTATTGCTAGGCTTCTGCCTTGGATGCATTGCAGCCCCGGTTCGAATCCCAGTGGGGTGTGGCCAACTGATAAGAGCTATTAAACTCGAAATAGATCTATCTTGGTCTCTCAAATTTAAATTTATTGATCAGCTCATAAAACTAACACACATATCTAAAAAAGAATTTACACAACATAACTCATGGTTCTCTGTCTAGATGGTCTCTGGTGATGAGCCGAAAGGCAGAGAGGGAAACAGTATGTCTCCTCCCTTAATGGGGCCCTAACAGGAAGTTGTGAAAAACAATTATCTATACTAAATACTCCTGTCTTAGCTGATGCAATGGGTAGAGCCGGTTAGGCTGTATTGCTAGGCTTCTGCCTTGGATGCATTGCAGCCCCGGTTCGAATCCCAGTGGGGTGTGGCCAACTGATGAGAGCTAATAAACTCGAAATAGATCTATCTTGGTCTCTCAAATTTAAATGTATTGATCAGCTCATAAAACTAACACACATATCTAAAAAAGAATTTACACAACATAACTCATGGTTCTCTGTCTAGATGGTCTCTGGTGATGAGCCGAAAGGCAGAGAGGGAAACAGTATGTCTCCTCCCTTAATGGGGCCCTAACAGGAAGTTGTGAAAAACAATTATCTATACTAAATACTCCTGCCTTAGCTGATGCAATGGGTAGAGCCAGTTAGGCTGTATTGCTAGGCTTCTGCCTTGGATGCATTGCAGCCCCGGTTCAAATCCCAGTAGGGTGTGGCCAACTGATGAGAGCTAATAAGCTTGAAATAGATCTATCTTGGTCTCTCAAATTTAAATTTATTGATCAGCTCATAAAACTAACATATATATATATATATCCCTAATCACCCATTAACTTCTAACCTTCCACTGTTACTCATATTTTTATACATATTTAGTAGTAGTCATTCAAAGTCTATTTTTCCCATTTTTTATATCCATTTATATTACAATATTTACCAGATATTTATCACACTGCTAAAATAATAATCCAACCTGTATAATTCTGGTATTAATATACATTATTAAAATATTCTTTCGCTCTATTTTCCCTTATCCTTCAACTCACAGGATGGTTGTTGTGGGGAAGATAGGGGGTGGAAGGTATGTTTGCCATTTTGAGTTATTTGTAAGAAATAATAAAGGTGGGATACAAGTAAATGCCATAATATTTTCAGTTACAGCTTGTCTTTATATTTTGTGAGAAAGCAAGTCAATGTGCTTTTGTCTGAAGTGGTGTAGAGTTTCCTGCCTAAGCAGGGAGTTGGACTAGAAGACCTCCAAGGTCCCTTCCAACTCTGTTATTCTATTATTCTAATATTTCCAAATGAAGCACGGAAGCTCAGCCATCCATCATGTGTACTTTCTAATAATACTTTTGGGATGCAGGTGTGATCCAGAAGCTATAAGGCAAACAAACCAGCAGATGCTGAAAAACTAAAGAGGGTCAGACTATTTAAAACCACCATGTGGCCTCTAAAGTCTGCCACATTTGAATGTGATAGCAAATGCTGCTACTACTACTCATCTAATTGGCCTCTGAAATTTGGAACCAGGAACAACATGTATTTTTTTTAATTTAATTTTTAATTTTAATTTGTTGACCGCTCCCTCTCCCCGTAGGGACTCGGAGTGGTGCACAGGGAAAAACTAAAACAATAAATATACAGACATATTAAAAACAAATTAAACAATACCTGTGCTAAAAATACCCCATTTACATACTAAAATTCCCAATTAACAACTAAAACCCCATAGAGAGAGACTACCCTAGGCCGGCCAAGCAGAAAAGATATGTTTTTAATTTTAGACGGAAGGAGCGGAGGTCCGTGGTTGTTCTAATGTCGGGGGGAAGGTCGTTCCAGAGGGCTGGGCCCGCCACAGAGAGAGCCCTTCCCCTGGGCGTCGCCCGCTGACAAGTCTAGTGGACGGCACCCGGAGAAGTCCCTCTCTGTGGGAGCGAATCGGCCGTGAGGATGTGTGAGGCAGGATCCGATCCCGCAAATAGCTAGGTCCCGAGCCATGGAGCGCTTTAAAGATGATGACTAATACCTTGAAGCGCACCCGGAAGACGACAGGCAGCCAGTGCAGCTCGCGCAGGAGCGGTGTTATATGGGTAAACCTAGAGGTTCCCAGAATTGCCCGCGCGGCTGCGTTCTGGACCATCTGAAGTCTCCGGGTGCACCTCAAGGGGAGCCCCATGTAGAGAGAGTTGCAATAGTCCAGTCGGGATGTCACGAGAGCATGAGTGACTGTGCGAATTTTACCTTAAGCAGTATTTTGGGCCAGGCCTAAATATATGGTATGGTTTTAATTACCATATGAAATAAGTGCAGAAATAGTCCCAAGAATTAGTACTCATATCTCATCTGTTTGAAGGTTCAGTGAAGGCAACACGGGTTACTTTATGCTGGGCATACTGTAATTTGTTTTGAATCTTTTTCTACCATTTCGTTGCTGTTTCGCTGTTGAATGTGATGGAAGAATTTGCTTCTGAAATTTCTTCCCAAGTCAAAGGGAACAGTGGACAAATTCTCATTGATGGAATGTGGCATTCTTGTCCTTAGATGGTCACCAAGCAGCATGTGTGGGAACTTCCTTGTTTTTTTTAATTATAAAAACTTCTTCCCACTGGTCTGCAGTCTGATGACATCTTCTCCTCATTTCATGCCAAGGGAAAACGTCATGAAACGACACCTCCTATGGGGTTTTTAGGGGCAGGGAGAGGGCTGCTGCTCTGGACAATATCTTCATCCCTTGGAGAAGTTTAGAGACACTGTCCATTCAATCCTTTGTTGTCCACAAATCTGGAAAGTAACTTTGAAAGACTATTTATATCTAACTCAAACTGAAAATATCAGTCCCATTTTTAAGATTATCTCTTTCTCGTTGATAAAAAAAATGGAGTAATCCTATTTATCATGACAATTGGCATCAGCTTTCTGAGCTGCGACATTTTCCTGAACAGTCTAACAAACAAAATGTTCACCAGAAACACACCGTTTTAGATAATCATCTAAATGGCACCTATATAACCGCTTTAGCCTAAATAGAGATTAATATAATAGTAAAACCTTTCAACAACAGCTCCTTGTGAGAGGAGAGAAAGCCATCTAAAAAAAATTATCCACGTGGTGTCAACACAGTCTATTATTAACACATTAGGCGAGGGGAAAAAGGGTTTCCTCTGATTAAATTAGCGACAATATAATTCACAATGTAGTCAAAGGCTGCCTCGTAATTTATGAATAGTAAATACTCCTGTGACTGAATTAACTATGTTCACCAAGAAGAGAGAGAGAAGCACAAGCAATATTTTTTCATTCAAAACCTATTCAAGGGCTGAGGGGGAGGTAGAGTTTTGCTTGAGTGCTATATTCAGCTCATAGAGCTTCTTCAATGTGCCCAATTCTTTGCAACGGATGCATTGACTTCCATCGATCTATGCATATGATTAGATTACAACAGTAAGGCTAAATATTTAGTCAGGAATTTAGTCAGGGAAGGAAAGGTCAGTTTTCCCAGCACCTGCCATAAAGTGGAGAACTTTCCCATTCAGAGTTCAGAAAACCATCCTGGCGGTGTAGCTTTTAAATAAACCCCGGGTATCTTGTAAGCATCCCATCTCATCAATGGAATCAATGTGGAATTAAACCGCAGTTTTGCCAACAGCTACATTCAGTGAAGACGATGGCAAGCAATCATTTCTATCTCTGAAGCTGCTCTCTTACAGTGGCAGAAATTATCCTGTCACCTTGAAGTTTAAGTCTTAAACCCAATGCCTTGGAACCCTCTGATGAAAAGCACATTTTTTTTCCAAGCAGGACCTTCTGGAGGCTGCAGTGGAGGAAGAATGGGATAATTCCAGGGTTGGGCTGCTGGGGGTTCGCAGGGGTTCGAGAGAACCTCTAGCTGAGATTCTGTGCAGTTCAGAGAACGCCCAAATCCCACTCCTTTCTGGCCACACCCTCCCCACCTCATCCCTCCCAGGCCCGTTTCCCACCTTCTGGAACTTCCGGTACGCCAGCTTTTTACCCTCCCCAAGCCTCCGCGCACTCCCTGAACTTACCTGGGCCATGTGGGAACTCCAGAGGGCCTCCTGAGCCTGGCGAGGCCGTTTTCACCCTCCCAGAGACTCGAGGAAAACCTCCGGAGCCCAGGGAAGACAACCATGGTGCAGGAGACCGACTAGGCCATGCCTACCATGGCCACGCCCACCCAGCAACCAGGCAGAGAAGCCCTGGATAATTCTGAAGAATAAATACATCACTGGATTTAAGCCAATGTGTTCCAGGAAAAATCATTCACACTTTGGTATACTTGGGTGCTCTGGCTACAAGAATGAATAGGCTTTAATGTATAATAATCATGAAAATAATTTTGGAGGCAAACAGCTAGGATTTAAAAATGGCAATTAAGGCTGTCGTTTTATTAATAAAGGGATTAATTAATAAACAGAGTGTTGTTTGGCATCTGAAACCCTAATAAATTAATTACTATATAAGATTTCATGGTTTACTGATGCATGAAATATAGTTTAGGGGAATGCCATCCATGGACACAAGTACTGTCCATATCTCTGCTAGATGGCAGAATTTGTCAACTTGGGTAAACTTGAAAAACTAAGTTGGTTTGAGTGTGGTTAGTATTCAAATGAGAAACCATTAGAAAATCCTAGTACTGTAGGTTACATTAGATTTTTTTTTTAAGTCCAGAAAAAAATGGAAAAGCAAACTGTGTTTGCAGTAACTCTGGGAGGTTACGTAATTTTACGTATAGATGGATATAAATTACGTATATGGTTAATATTAAGTCCTCTATATTTTTATTTGTCACCTGTTCTCATCTTTCTCTCCATTTTTGCCTTTCGCTTTGCCTCCTTTTATCAGTTAACTGTAAAAGAAGAAAAATATTTTTGCTGATGTTTGCTAAATAAACATCAAGCTATCATTTATTGTATTGTTACAGAATTGAGTAAAATTTACTTTCTCTGAATGGGACTGTCTTGGGAGCAAACTAAACTAGAAATTACCCACAGTAATCTTCCAACATTTGGCACCAGAGAAGATTAAAAAGAAGCCACTGAAGGGGGTTGGGGGATGAAACAGGAATAAAAGAAAAGTTGACAAATAGTGTTTTGTATCTTATCCTATGCCCTTTGCCACTTAGAAAAGCATTCTCAATCTTATTTTAAAAGTTTACAATATATTAGACCTACAAAATTTAAAAAAATATAATTACTAAGTTATATATTTGGCAATTTATAATATATGCATAAAGGTAAAGGTAAAGGTTCCCCTTGCACATATGTGCTAGTTGTTCCTGACGCTAGGGGACGCTGTTCATCTCCGTTTCAAAGCCAAAGAGTCAGCGCTGTCGGAAGACATCTCCGTGGTCATGTGGCCGGCATGACTAAACACCGAAGGCGCACGGAAAACGCTGTTATCTTCCCACCAAAGTGATCCCTATTTTTCTACTTACATTTTTTACATGCTTTCCAACTGCTTAGGTTGGCAGAAGCTGGGACAAGTAACGGGAGCTCACTCCATTACACAGTGCTAGGGTTTCAAACCACCGAACTGCCGACCTTTCTGACTGATAAGCTCAAGGTCTTAGCCACCAAGCCACTGGGTCCCTAACATATGCATACACATACATTAAACAACTCTAAAATGCTCAGAAGCGGGGAAAAAGGTCTATTTCTCCAAACCCCATCAAAAATATTAACGTATCACTTAATCAAGAGTGCAATTGCAAATAATTATTACTTCCTACCATAAAAACTGCTCAGTTTCAACTAAATTCTTTTGAAGTATCCAAAGATGTTAAGGCAACATTTGTTTTACAGGTTTTGATAATCTGTTATTTTCTAATGGGTCTATGAAAGTGTGGCATGCTATCATACCAATTTTTAAAAGATATTGTTCCACTCATACTCACAAAAGTAGTGTACAATCACTCGTGTAATGAAAGCAGAAAGTCCAAGGTTTTGGGCTATATTCCATATGGTTGGCAATAAAATTACAGGCATATTCATCCCTGTAGTTAATTAGAGGCAAGTTTGAATTAAAGCTAACATTATTTTTAGTAAGGGTAACTTTGAACAATGCTGTAGTTTTATCTGGCGAAAGTCATCAGAACTTCAAACAGTTATTAAACAATTGGTTGTAAGTCAAGGACTACCTGTTAGGAAGTTTAAAAAAATGTATAGACATAATCTTTAGAACTATTTCCATTTTTAAGAAACCCTTCTTAAGCTGGAAGCAGAACTTAATATATGATCTGGAATTCCTTTTGTTACAGAGATATTAATTAGGTCTGCTTATATTCTATCCCTTTTATGTAGATTCCCAGAAGGCCAGACATCCAAATTCTATGTTGCCTCAATAAAAATAATGCATAACTAGTTACAGGAATAACCAATTCTGCTTTATTTATCACTTCAAGTTTATTATAGGTTAGTTATCTTGCTTCTAGTAAAATGTATTCTTACCTCGCAGACTATAGTATTTTAGATTTATACTTGCACAAGTAATTATCATACCATTATAGTACCATATATTACATTTTTATTACAGAGATTCCTTGTTATGCTAGTACTTTATCTCAATCATTTGATTTTATTTTTGCACATTTTCAAATCTTGACTGAATAAACATTATTTCATATTATCTTGTTTAAAATGAACCCATTTGGATCCAGTTTGGTTGTGAAGCTTGCACGGTATGGCTATGGGTGTATCATACTAAACTCAGTGGAAACTATTCACAGTTTCAACAGGACATTCAGCACAATCCTGCATATGATTACTCAAGAGTAAGTCCTACACTGAGACCTATTCCTTGTTAAGTAGTTGTGTTCTGAAAGATGGCAACTTGGTGTCTATGTTCTGAACTATGTCTATGCTATTGAGTCTGTCATCTGCACCTCTATAACTGTCTGGTTTGGTTCTGCAACCCAACAAGACAGACACAGACTTCAGAGAATAATCAGAACTGCAGGAAGAAAAAAACCTGCCTTCCATTGAGGACCTGTATACTGCACGAGTCAAAAAGAGGGCTGTGAAAGTATTTACAGGCCCCTCGCATCCTGGACATAAATTGTTTCAACTCCTACCTTCAAAACAACGCTGTAGAACACTGCATACCAAGACAACTAGACACAAGAACAGTTTTTTCCTGAACACCATCACTCTGCTAAACAAATAATTCCCTCACCACTGTCAAACTATTTACTAAGTTTGGACTACGATTAGTCTTTTCATTGTTCGTATCACCCATCTCCTCCCACTTATGTCTGCAGGACTGTAACTTTTTTGCTTGTATCCTTACAATTTAAATTGATATTGATTGTTTCCTGATTGCTTATATGTACCCTATGACTATCATTAAGTGCTGTATCTTATGATTCTTGATGACTGTATCTTGTCTTGTTATGAACACTGAGAGCATATGCACCAAAGACAAATTCCTTGTGTGTCCAAACACACTTGGCCAATAAAGAACTCTATTCTGTTCCGTTCCGTTCCATTCCATTCCATTCTATTCTATTCTATTCTATTCTATTTTACGGTTCTTTGTCATTGGCCATGTTAGCTTCAATAATAGGAATTATAGTTTGGCAACATCTAAAGTGATAAAATTCTCCATCCCTCCACAATTTCTGCTATGCTGACTCATAGTGGAAGGGATGAGTGAAGAATGCCAAGATTGCGTGCCAAGAATAGGTACTCTCAGCAGGATCACCCAAGGTGTGAAAGTCATCTCAGCTGCCCGGTTAAAGCAAGCAGACAACCATGGCTTGCAGTAATAGAGAAAGATGCTGGAAGTACATGCTCACTTTATTGATAATGGTAAAGCCATTATTTTATGCAGCAAAGTAGAAGATCATGGTAGACCACTCTTGTATTCCATATGGATAAACAAGATAAAGTGATTGTCAATATAGTGCCACTCAGGTCAAATGGCATTCATCATGCTACTGAGGAAGAACTGAAGATCTTTCAGAGGACTAATGGGGTTTGCAACATGGCTAGATTAAAGCCTTTGGACGTTCTAGTTGCTGACATGGGAATGATCAACACAGTGAAAGACGAAGTAGCATTTCATTTCTTAGGCATCAGTGAATTGAAATGGACTGGAATCAAACACTTTCAAACCGAAGATTGTGCTTTTTACTTGTTGCTCTGTACACAAAAATGAAGGACTGGCATTGCTTTCATAGTCAGGAACGCTATAACAAAGATAATATTTGGGTACTGTTCTGACCCAAGCTTCCTTAAACAGCAAGAAGCAGTGTCTTGGTCCTGGCCAAATCCCTTTTATTTACATGACTGTGAATTCCTTTCATTCACAGTCTGCAAGGCTTACCAAACAGTCTTTCAGAGGAATGTTTATTAACACGAACCTTATCTTGTTTGGCAAGCTGCCAAATAACTAGTTTCCAAATGCAGGGCAAGGCCAAACTTGGCACAGAGTCTCTTATAGTTACCGAACTTTCTACTCTTGACACAACTGAATGAACAAATTGTTTTCTGCAAAAGCCCACTCCCTATTTGCGCCTCTTTTTGAGAGGGGGCTATCACCTCCAATGTGTGGCTTTACTCTTAAGTTGACCCTGCTTTCTTAGTTTTTCTTGTCTTCTGGCAGCTCTGTGCATGCACACACTGGGAACAGGCTCCAGCTGTTCCTCTGCCTCGCTGGTGTCTAGTTCCCTCTCTGCCTCTAATGCAGAGACCTCATCTGAGCTTTCCTCAGGTCTCAGGACTGGCCCATGTTCCTCTCCAACCTCCTCACTGTCCAACTCTGCTGCCAACTCCACTGGCCACCAGCGGGCCACAACAGGTACAATAAAGATATTCAGATTATGTGGTGTGTCTATCCCTACAGACAATAGAATCACGCACTTTGTTTTTTCATGTGACACACTGTGGTAGTGAAAGCTGAACCTTAAAGAAGTAGAATAGAAATTTCTGAACCTTGATCTTGTAGAAGACGCCATAGAATACTATGCGTAGCCAAGAAAACAAAGATCAATCCATAGACATTATGTAAAGACTAGGTTCCTTGGGAAGTCCATGATGGTGAGAAAGGTGGAAAGAAAGAGAAGAGAAAGAGCATTAATAGCAGGGAGGATGAACTCCATTACACTCGACAATGGGTGCATCATTGAGAAACGTGAACAGCCAGTTTGAGGAAAGGTCATCCTGGAGATGGTCCATCTAGTCAAGATTGACTGGATGTTACATAATCAATCAAAGCAATAGCACATGCTTTTTGAGGCAGGAGGTGTCATCTGGTCTTTGAGAGGCATCCCAAGAAACGCATTCTCCAAAATCAACTGTCTAAGTCTCCCAACCCTTCAAAGAGGGCCAAACTAAGAAACCTATAGCATCCTCCCTGCTATTAATGCTCTTTCTCTTCTCTTTCTTTCCACCTTTCTCACCATCATGGACTTCCCAAGGAACCTAGTCTTTACATAATGTCTATGGATTGAGTCTATGATCTTTGGTTTAGTCAATATATTGATATAGGAAAAAGAAACAGAAGCTTGAAAGCTTAATGCATTTTCCTTTCCCTTCTCTTCTAAGTTGGGAAAGGGGGCACAATGGCTCACAGGTTAAAGACGCTGAGCTTGTCAGCAGGAAAGTAAGACCCAAGTGACATGCGACAGGTGAGCTCCCGTTAGTTGCCTCTTGCAATATACCGTATTTTTCAGAGTATAAAATACACCTTTTTCTCTCAAAAAAGAGTGTGAAAAACTGGGTGCATCTTATACACTGAATACAGCATTTTTGGCCTCCTGAAATCCCACCCCCTTCACCAAAATGGCCATGAATAGTCTTTAGGAGACTTCCAGAGATTCCTGGGGGGCTGGGGAAGGCTGAAACAAGTGTAAAACGGGCCATTTTTTTGCTCGTTTTTGTCTCCTTCCCCCCCAGCCTCCAGGAGCACTCTATAAGCCTCCTAAAGACTATGCATGCCCTTTTTTTGATGAAAAACAGGCCTGTTTTTGCAAAACATGGGCCATTTTGAGAGGTCTGCAGAGTGCAAAAAACTTTTTTTTAAATTTGCCTCTTCAAAATCTTGGCGCATCTTATACTCCAGTGCATCTTATACTCTGAAAAATACAGTATGTATTATCATTTCACCTAGATTTTAAAAAAACACAATAAAATATGGACGTTACAAAGATCTATATTCAGATACCAATGTCTAGGTATCTGCATATGCTTGATTATCCCACTAACACTGGAATGTGCCTTAACCCAAGTATTGTTTTATAATAATCGTATTTTTATTTTTTGGGATGGGAAAATGTAGGAATGCAAGAAAATGGCAAGCAGATATTTCAGTTTGGGAACAGTGAATTGAATATTGTTTTTCCTACCCTGCATTAATACAGGTTAAAATTACAAACATAGTTAACTTCTGTTTAAAAATCAATGTCATTATCACGAACAGTTATTATTATCCATTATTATCTAACATTATTATTACTATTATCACTAACACTTCTTAAAGGGACATTTTAAAAAATGACAGCGTGCTTAAATTCTTTCTTCAAAAATCATGGCCTATCCACCTGCAGTGCATTTCTCACATAGTTTAATAAGGACATTTACCATGTCATTACACATTTTAATTACATTGTTAAATGTCACAATCATACATGCTAATGACATCATTACCCCTATTTACACCAATTATGTCATTTGATGCAATTAAAGCAATAACATACAAATCAATAAGATTCTGTTTTGTGTTTTCTAGCTGGACAGAAATAATAATAACATTTCATGATTACCAGAAAGATTATGCTGATAAAGTTTCTCCCATATCAAGTTCAGGCTGGACACTTGCCACACAAATTCACATTGAAAGGAAGTCTCAAGAGGCAAATAATGAAATGTAATGAAAAATGAAGTGTTTTTTCTTGAACAGGGATTTTGTTATTCTATAGACACAAAACCTGAAATCCAAGTTAGCGGTAGACAAAAGGTGTCCCGAGGACTGAAAGCGATTTTGTAAGGTCTTTGGAGTTTCAAAAAGGTTGGAAAGTAAGGGTTTTGTGGCCACCAGTGCAGTTCTACAGGTTGTCATAGTCTTAGAATCACCAAGCATCCCAAAAATACCCTTTTTCATAATTTCCATTAGTATAATTTCCCACTCTTGTGGAATCAAATGAATCATGCTTTCCTATAGATTTATGCTTAAATCCAAACTCCCTTTTTTTTTTAATTGAATTGAATTGAATGTTTATTTGTATACCGCTCCCTCTCCCCGAAGGGACTCGGGGTGGTGCACAGGGAATATAAAACATAAAAACATACAACAATATAAATATCTAAAATTGAATTAAATTACAATAGCGCTGCACTAAAACCTAAAAAACCTAAAACACTAAACCCCCTAAAAACTCAATTAAAAATTTAAATGGACAGACTGGAGGTGTGAAAGATAGATTAGGCCAGGCCGGCCAGTTGGAAAAAATACATTTTGAGCTTTCGGCGGAAGGAGCGGAGGTCCGGAGTTGTTCTGAGGTCGGGGGGTAGGTCATTCCATAGGATAGGGCCTACAACAGAGAAGGCCCTTCCCCTGGGAGTCGCCCGCTGGCATTGCCTAGTGGACGGCACCCGGAGAAGTCCCTCTCTGTGCGAGCGAATCGGTCGAAGGGATGAATGGGGCAGGATGCGATCTCGCAGATAGCTAGGTCCCGTGCCATGGAGCGCTTTGAAGATGGTAATCAGCACCTTGAAGCGCACCCGAAAGACCACAGGCAGCCAATGCAGCTCGCGCAGGAGCGGTGTTATGTGGGAGTGCCTGGGGGCTCCCAGAATTGCCCGCGCGGCCGCATTTTGAACTAGCTGTAGTCTTCAGATGCACCTCAAGGGAAGCCCCATGTAGAGAGCGTTGCAGTAGTCTAGACGGGATGTCACCCGTTTTGCTAATTGAATACTTTTCTATCACCCTTCTCATTCATTCTCAGGTCGTCAAACATCCCAATTACTTTTTCTGTATGATTTCTTTCTATTCCCACCCATCAAATTTATGTCATTTAACAAAATGTCTCCAAAAATTGATTTCATTCAAATATTTTCCCCAAACTTTTCCTTGGTTTTCCATTATCAGCATCAGGCTGTAACTTACATTAGCTATGAATTGTTATTTTCATTTGCACCAACAGTCCAGATGACACTTCATACATTTGGATATATATTTCAGTTCCCCCGTTCATAATTGCTCTGGGTCCCTTCTATTAATATTATTTGACAAGATCCGAGAAATATGCCTCCTTTGTCATGGCATCTGCCCTTATTTCCTGAAATTCGGATGGACCTGACCTGCTGCCCTTTCAAAAGCCACTGAAGTCCTGGCTGGGCATTATGCCAGGGTATTGAGTGAATTCAGTTCAAGGTTTTACAGAGTTGTTTAACAGATGATTGTCTTGGTCCTTGTTTCTTTTGTTTTTGAAGTTTCTGGGTTATACGTTTGTTGCAAGCCACAAACTGGATGCCATTTCAGTTCAATAAATAAGTAGCCTAGATCTTCATTTCCCTGCATATATTTATCAGTTCTATTATTGCAAAATCAGACCATCTTCACATCAATGTTCTTCTTTCCGTCCATTTCACAAATGACATATAAGCCCACTCTTTCTTTCATTCCTTGTTTCCATTCATTAATTCATTTTTTTTTAATCTTCTCACATTCCAGATGCCATGGCTATCAATAGATGAGCTCGTGAATATTGATTTCTGCCATCTATCTTGGTGTTGGTCAGTTGAAGTTGCAACCATTCCATACCCAGCATTCCCTGTTAACCGTTAAGGACAGGACTGGAATATTTTGATCAGAGGCTCAACTACACCCAAAGCTCTCTTTTTTTTACTCCAAATAACATCATTTTACTTTATGTTCACACTCTTTTCATCTCTATAAAGCACCTTATATTATTTTTAAGAAATAAGGTATTATTTATTACTTATTCAGGCATGATAGGCTTGTCATAAAAGGAACACTTTCCAGCCAGATAAGGAAGCAAAACGTCTTCAAAAGAAAAAGCAAGAAAGTCCAGTTGCCTCCTGAAGAAGCACCTTTGAGACAACCATGACCTTGATGACTGAGAAACTTTACAGACTTTTAAGTAGTTGTTATGCTTTCTGTGCACATCTTGCCAGAAGAGGGCGCTGCTGATCTGCTCATCCTCCTCCCTCCCTACTATGGATGGCCAGAGGGCAGTATAGGAAATAGTGTGTCAGGTGACAAAAATGACCAATGGGGATCCTCCTGGATCTATAAAAACCCTTGACTCAGAGCATCTCTGTATGATTAGTTTCTGGGCTGTTTTGTCTCTGCTTAATCCAACAGTTTTATGGCTTAACCAGTATGTGCAGAGAGTCACACACAATCTTTTTGGCTTCTACTTAGTTGAAAAGGGCACAGGTTTGTAGAACAAATAGGATTTGTGAAGCTGCCTACTGTTCTGAACTACTCAAGAGCAGGCCAGGGATGCTTTGCAAGTTGACATTCTGGATAGGGAGCTGAGAAATAGCTACATCGTTCCAACTTTAATGTGCATTTAATACTTGAACCAATGGAATGCGTTTTCTACAGGAGAACCTATGGAACTATAAAGCGCAGACACTGGTTATGTTTGGGTGCCAGGTTGAATGGTGAGCCATGGTTTATTCACTCTAACACTTTATTACAGTTCATAGACCAGAACAAACCCTGTTTTTTAAATGGGCCCAACACACCGTACCTAACCACAGAACTAGTTTCACATAATCTGAGTCAAGTATCCTAACGATGCCTGCTTCATAATAAGCGACCCGATATTATGATACAAAAAGCAGTGATTTATTAACAGCTTCATTAGGCATTCCTCATTAGGCATTTCTTATTTGCAGCCATCTTTTTTGCTTTCCTTATCTGCTTCTGAACTTTGCCCGCATTAGTGTCCTCTCTTCAGCTTTTCGTCATAAATCACATTAACCAATGAGAGATGGTAGTTTAGACATGCGCATTCACAGGCCAGCTTGAGATTCCATTCTGACCACAGGTATGTTTGGAATGCTCCTCTCTATGGCAGTTTGATAATGGTCATAGAGATGCTTTACAAACTGATAATCTGCTGGTTATGGGTGTCCAGTTCATATAATTAATTTATGGTTAGAGTGTTGTGTGAACTCAGGCACTTGAATTATTTCAGGTAGCAGACTGTTGATTTAGCCATTAGTGCAGTGAAGGCGAACCTATGGCACGCGTGTCACAAGTCAGTCATCAGCTCCAGCGTGTGGTTGGCACGTCAGTCATCAGCTCCAGTGTGCATACATGTGCCGGCCAACTGATTTTCGCCCTCCCCAGGCTTCAGGAAAGCCTCCAGAGGTTGGAGAGGGTGAAAAACAGGCCTAACGGGCCAATAGGAAGTTTGTTCCTGAACTTCCAGTTGGCCCATTGGAGCTGTTTTCGTCCTCCCCAGGCTTCAGGAAAGCCTCTAGGGCCTGGGAGGTTGTGCATGCATGCACAGGTGGGCAGGGAGGATTGTGGGCACGCATAATTTTGTGGGCATGCATAATTTTGGCATGCCATAAGAAAAAGGTTGCCATCACTGCATTAGTAGGTATCCCCTGTGAATACAGTTTCTTGTTCGGATAACCAAAGGAAAAGCAAAAAAGAAAAATTTAATTTAAGCTGTTTTGGCCATAATTAAAGATTTAAAAAGAAAAGAAATAGCTGCCTATTTGCAAATTTCAATGTCCTTAAGAGCTTCTCCATGTACTATTTCAGTATTCAGAAGAGAGCAACCTCAATGATGCATGTGTGGGAATATATACTGTATACCAATTGTTATTTTATATAAAGATAAAATGAAATTAAAACTTCGTCATATTTTTGTAAAGGATCACTATAATGTTACGAACTCTTCTCCTCTGGAGGAATAGAAGGTTTAGAGCACCACAAGGAAAAAAGAAATTCAATTTAACTCTATTCACTCATTCTGACTGGCAGCCCCTGGACACAGAGGACACCATGAGAGGTAGGCATGAGTCAAGGCAGAGACTTCCAATTCATTTTTGAACATTAGGAATAAAATAGAAACCCCTGTCCTTTCCAGAAGTCAGAAGGAATTTAGAGGGATGATAAAAGTTGCTCTCCTAAAAACTCCCCTCATCGTGCCTATTCAGAGGAAAGTTATATTATTTTCAACTACCGCCCTGGGTCCTAACAAGGAGAAGGGAGGGGTATAAATTCGAAAATAAACTAGCCGTTCCCAGCCACGCGTTGCTGTGGCCCAGTCTGGTTAAATGGCCAACCAATCTGTGTGTAGATCTACACCTGCAGACACAAACACGTACACACAACCACTGTATAACCCCCTACCTACCTACTCCCTTTCTCCCTCTCTCTCTCTACCTACCTACCTACCTACCTACCTACTGTATTTCTCCCTCTCTCTATCCCTCTACCTACCTACCTACCTACCTACCTACCTACCTACCTACCTACCTACTGTATTTCTCCCTCTCCCTCTCTATTCCTCTACCTACCTACTTACCTACCTACCTACTGTATTTCTCCCTCCCTCTCTCTATCACTCTACCTACCTACCTACCTACCTACTGCATTTCTCCCTCCCTCTCTCTATCCCTATAGCTGCCTGCCTACCTACCTACTGTATTTCTCCTTGAATCTTATGGACAGAGTATCTTATGTCATAAAGGATGACATAATACCTGTGACCCTCTGCTTTCTCTGTATCCATCTACCTACCTTTTTTTACAATTTTTTACATTTCCGTTGTATGTACCCGGCACAGGTGTGACATCTATACAATCTATATATATATATCATTGGTGCCGTAGTTGAAAGGAACGTTGTGTGAAAATTTGGAAGCGATTGGTGCAGTATTTTCAGGGATTAGCGGTTTTGAACAAACTCTTGTTACATTTTTATTTATATAGAAGATTGAGCTGACTCTCAGGCAAATATATATAGGATTGTTCTTAGAACTGTTTTTAATCAGACTCTGATAATGTATGTTTGAATGTCACAGTTGCTACGCTTGTTTTTACCATTATGCCATTTGTATTGATTAAAATAATACAATATAAAAAAACACCACCAGTCACACTAGAAATATTTAAAATACTGAAAGTGCAGCATGGAAATAGAATTAAATGACTTGCAATACATCATTTTGTTCTGTCCCAGTCACGATGCTAAGGCCAGATCTGCTGGTATGGGGGAGCTTATATGCTCTTTGTGCATGCGCCGCCTGTCCAGGAGAGGTGTAAGTGCCCTTGTGATAATGCAGGCGGACCTACACATCCAAATGAATGGGGGCAGAAAAAAGGAGTGGCAAAGGAGTACCTACAGAGCTGGTACAGGTTTTAACATTCACTCCTGAAGATAAAACAGCTTATGGAATATCCTCCGACAGACAGGAGCTCTCTACCCGGCAACTTCAAATGCTAATAATAATAATGTCAAATTAAATCATCCAAAATCATTATTAACTTCCATGTCTCCAAATATTATGACATTTCAAAACCAGAGCTTTAATGACACCTTCTGCAGTGTTGGGCTGCATTGGCTTGTGCCAGCATAAGCAGTAGAAAGAGAGGGGGTAGGGGGGAGTCACATTCACTTCAACTCTTCATACAATCATTGGACACCAGCTGGACTGCAAAGGACCATCTCATCATCATCCAACCCTTTGCTTACCCAGAAGGAATTTATTTCGTGGGCCATGTTCACAAGCACTGACTCACAAAAGAGCAGCTCTTCTGACACCCATGGTGTAAAACAGGGCATGCTTCTTATAGCATAGGCGTTATTTTTATCCTATAATTATTGAAACATTCAAGGTCTACTTAAAAGATGCTTGGGAAAAGAAGGGATGGGAAGCTGCTTGTCATGCTTTTCCTTATGACCATCAACGTTTCTATTGAGCAACATTTTTCTTTCTCTTTTTTTTACTCTTAAACATATCTCCTCTATTATTTCTCCTTGAAATATGTTCTCCATTTGGAAAATAGGGCCTGGGTAAAGGACTGACCTTTCCAAGCCATATTTATAATTTTAGAAATGTTGTTTTTAATATATCTTTTTAAAAGCCTATTTTCTAAGAATCCAATATTAATACACGTTTGGGTTTTTCTATTAAATTCTGTACCTTCTTTTTTCCAAGGCAAAACGCTTGCCAGAGGAAAACATTAGCCACGTGTGGGTTGAGCCACATTCATTTATATAGTGGTATGCCATGTCGTGATGTATTTTAAATAAAAGAGCTACAGACAAAGGTATTGATTTTGGAGACATAACTAAATAAACGGTATGTAAATTGGGCCTCTTTTCTGTAAAATTAGATCAGAAAACACATCTTGCACTGTCTTTTTCTAGAGGAATGACAGCTATTGAATTTGGCAGACATTGGGATTCGGTTAAAGAGTTAAAGACCTCTGATCTTTGCCTTACAATTAAATGATATCACTATAGGAAAGATGGAGCTGCTATGAGCCAGACAGCATTTGAGATGCACAATAGCAACCAGGAGGCATTACTGCTGTATGCTCAACTGTCTTTGGATTTTTCCGTCATGCTGCCTTGAATCTCAGGATGAGTGAGATTAGATTGCATACAACTTATAGCACTTTTTATCAAGAAGATCAGCATAGATCGGTTTTTCTCAAGCTGGTGCCATTCCATAGACCGCCCTCAAAGGTGTTTACTACCAATCTTAGATGCTGGTGTCTGCCAAACAACTTAATGTCAATTAATGGCAGACTTTAAAAATTATTGCCGACAGTTTCCATGGGACTTAGCATATTAGTGGCATATTAGTGGCAGTGTGCTTGTATTTCATTTATATAGGAAGGTGCGTGCAGAGTTCCTCTACAGCTGCCACCATTAATCTGTGCTGAATCCAGAGAGGAAGGAGGGATGATAGCAGAGGAGTTAGGGGTGGCTTGTCAGTGGCAGTTATGTGATTGTTTACACACTTACTTTGCCAGAGAACTGACTCAAACATATGTTAGAACCTCAGGATCAGATGCTTGTAAACTTATATTTTACTTTTAACCGCCCTGAGTCCCGCAAGGGAGAAGGGCGGTATACAAATTTAATAAACTATAACTATAAAAACCCAAACATACAATACAATAATACAATAATAAATACAATAATACAATAATACAATAATACAATAATACAATAATACAATAATACAATAATACAATAATACAATAATACAATAATACAATAATACAATAATACAATAACACAATAACACAATAACACAATACACAATACAATAGCAGAGTTGGAAGGGACCTTGGTCTTTTAGTCCAACCCCCTGCCTAGGCAGGAAACCCTATACCATTTCAGACAAATGGCTATCCAACATCTTCTTAAAGACTTGCAGTGTTGGGGCATTCACAACTTCTGGAGGCAACTTCTGTTCCACTGATTAATTGTCCTAACGGTCAGGAAATTTCTCCTGTTCTAAGTTGCTTCTCTCCTTGATTAGTTTCCACCCATTGCTTCTTGTGCTGCCCTCAGGTGCCTTGGAGAACAGCTTGACTCCCTCTTCTTTGTGGCAACCCCTGAGATATTGGAACATTGCTATCATGTCTCCCCTAGTCTGTCTTTTCACTAGACTAGACATACCCAGTTCCTGCAACCGTTCCTCATATGTTTTAGCCTCCAGTCCCCTAATCATCTTTGTTGCTCTTAATTAACTTTCAAAATTTATAGTTTCAAAATTTATAGTTACATATTTTGCAGTTTACCAATTTAAAACATACATGAAAGTTCAAAATGCATATATTCATGAAAACAATGTAGAAAAATGCATTGCATTAAGAAACAATTTCTTATGGAGTGTACTTTGTTTTAAAAAAATATGCCCCAAAATGCTCCTGTTTAAAGGAAATCAATACTAAAATCTATTTAAAATTTTACTTCAACTTAAAAAAAACAAATATCAAACTCAGTGAACTAAACAGGAGGGGTTTGCCAAGATGAGAAAGTGAGAGAAACTGCAAATGGCATATTTCTCCATTTCTACTCAGTTTCATTTTACTCCCTTTACCAGTTACGCAGGTGAAAAGAAGGCATCTTTTTCTTGTTAGGTCTTCTCTCATTAAAATCTCAAATTCTGCTGTCTGTGATTGTGCACTTGTACAATTGGCTGCAGGAGAAGAACAGGCAGAGCTGCCGGGGGGGGGAGGGGGACGACAGAGTTAAATGCATCATCAGTTTAGAAGTGTTGCATTGCCACAAGACACCCAAGTCCAAGGTGGGTTTCTGCCGGTTTGGCCCGGACAGGTAGTGGCAGCCGCAGGAGACTCCGCCTACCCGCCTGGACGCCTCTGCGCTATTGGGCTAACATTTATTTGAAACCAAAACTTGTCTACCTTCTGGAGGAAGCTGGTAGAGGGTTCCTGGAGCCCCCGTTCAGTAAGTGTAAAGCAGTTATTCCATATTTTCATTTTTAATGGTATTTTTTTTCTATTCAAAGTGGTGGGAAAACACAGATAGTTTATATATGGAAGTTTTGATTTTTTTAAAAAAATATTTTATTTTAATTCAAACATTATCTTCCGTTAAACAGTGTGTCATCTGGGCACAAATATTTTTGTGCAAATATTTTGTACAATAACAATTACAATTTACAGCCATATTTATTATTTTATCTATTCTTAACTTCATACTAATACTAATATATACCATACCTAATACTATAACAACCCTCTCCTTAACTCATTTAACTTTGTTAAAACATTTTCTCTATTTCACGCCTCTGTTTTCCCCTTTTCAACCATTGATAAAATAATTCCCATATGTTATAATAATCAGATTATTCCCCCTCTTTAATTTCGAATGTTAACCTATTCATTTCTGCACATTCTAATATTTTCCGTTTATATATGGAAGTTGATGAGATCTACATTCCCTGTGAAATTCCATGAATAAGGCAGGATATTTTAGAAAAAAAAGCAGTCTGAGTAATTTATACACTTGCAGAAACTGTTGTGGGGTCTTTTTTGGTTTCATTTTGATTTGCTTTTTTGTTTACTTGCTTTTCACTCAAAAGTAAACATCACTCTCCTGCATCTTTAAGAACACATACACATAGTTTTCCAGGCAACATTCCTCATATGACCACTACAAGAAGACAAGCATTCTCTCTTCAGTCCAAAGTAAACTTCAAATATATATCGAGAAAGCAGCTTCTACTAATACCACGTTAACGCAAGAAGCCAATTTGCTTTGGTGAAATTGTGAAAATGATTTATTCCAATACAACTCCGTTCATTAATTTACACATATGTTTTAAAAATCAGAAAATAATTTCATTTCTAACAATGATATCATATGCACACGTAGAGTATGTACTCTATCTAGGTTACCCTGTACTTCTGAGGAAGGTAAATACTTTCAGATATCTTTCCCAGATTTTGCACCCACCAATTACATTGAGCTGCCATAATTCCTGCATATGCTAATTAGTATTATGAAAGTTGAAAGCCAGTATATTTGTAAGGCACTGGATATGGCAGAGCTATCTTCTAAGATTTCCCAAATGGGAATAAACAGTCCTGAGCTATTGATGTTCCACGCATTCTCACACCAAGAATTGTCTGCTGATGATGAGCCCCCATTCTCCCCCTTAACACCGTGGTTGAAAGCTCATCTCTGTACGGTGTGCTATGTTAATTTACTCAACAATAGCCTGTCCCAAACTGATTGAAAGCAAGAAGGGTGTTCGTTCCTTTGAATAAAGATAAGCTAGGAAAACACAGTTGTCCTAGAACATGTTCAGAGTAAAAGCTCACCAGCCGTAGCTTTCGAAACAACGGGGTGTGCATTCTGTAGTGTTTTGCAGCACATTCGTATATAAGTGAATCCCAAAATAGGTGCCAGGGAGGCTCTGGGTTTTACTCCTAGGAAACATGATAGGAACAATAGGCTTTCATTTACAAGCATCGCAAAGAGATTAAGTTTCAGAAAAGTGGAGAAGGGTGCAACAGTCTGGGGAAAAAAATGGCCCTAACCTGGCACCTCTTACCAAGAAAAAGACAATCGTAGGCACGGTGATTTATCAGAAACCAGAAAATCAGGACTATCCCCTGTTAAAAAGGGATAACTGAAGCATACCAAGTTCACATTATCACACAAGAGCAGATGTAACCAGAAGAGCCAAAATCAACAAGCACAATGAACGCAAAGGGAAAATAAAGTCCCCGCTTTAAATCTCAAATTACATATCCACAAGATCGAGCAAGCTTAATCTAGTTTAGATCTCTTTATACCAACCGTTCTCTCCCACCTCTTCCTCCTCCCCTCTTTGTTATGTCATTCTGCAGACAGATCCCAGGCTGTTTCCTGTCACCCACGAGAGCCAACGGCTCAACAGAAAGCACAGCCGGACAGCCTTTAATTAGTGCTACTTGGGATCGTCAGTATCTGAGCCTGTGTCAGCATCTCAGTTACAGCTCAATCCTTCAAGGTGCTGAGCTATCCTGGCTCCTGACGGAAATCAAAAGGTATCCAGGGCACTCCAGCAGACTCAGCACCTCGCAGGACAGGTCCCTCCCTGGTACCAGCCGAGGTGCTCTGCAGGAAGCCTGATCTTTTTCACATCCTCCAGCAGTTATACCTGCCATCCATAAATTGTGGGGATGCTAGGAGAAGCGTTTGAGATTATGTTCTCCTAATTAAAGGGAGTCAAATTGTATCATTATCCTTTTGGCAAATTGCCTATTTCTTTGAAGAAACACATAAACCTATAGCCACAAAACCCCTTTATTTGGGATCATTTAGTTCCAACTGTCCAATGTAAGACATAGTCAAATATTTTTTTAAAGTAGATAGATAGATAGATAGATAGATAGATAGATAGATAGATAGATAGATAGACAGACAGACAGACAGACAGACAGACAGACAGACAGACAGACAGACAGACAGACAGACAGACAGACAGACAGACAGACAGACAGACAGACAGACAGAGGTAGGTAGGTAGGTAGGTAGGTAGGTAGGTAGGTAGGTAGGTAGGTAGGTAGGTAGGTAGGTATAGATGCAGATAAGAGGAGGGGAGATGGAGAGAGAGGGAGAGATGATATATTCCCTCAGAAATATATCAAATTTCCTATATTGCTTCAGATTTTGATAAAAATGGTATTTTATTTTGAAAATGGAAGACAATTTTTCAAGTGGGAACAGTTTCTCATCCTAGGGAGCATAACTTAACTTCATTTAGTTAAATCATGTATACTTTCATTAAGAATTCAACATTATTTCTAGCCACTTCCTTTGGTGAAAATCAGAAGAAACTCATGAGGTAATTTCAGCAGGAATCCCCCATTTTAATTGGTACAAAGTAGGGGTGAGATACTGTAGTGAGACACATGTCATCTACAGAGAAAGCTCCTCACACATGACAAATTCTCACAAACCTTTCTCAGACAAGTATTGGTATTCTCTCTGGTATTGACACTTAGTTAGCGGGGTACTGAGGGTTGAATATCCAGGTGGGCATTTACCCTAAACTTGAAGACAATCTTCTTAAAGAGAAGATTCTTGGCTCCCCCACCAGCACATCATTTTTAAGCATACGTGGATTAATTACTCTAACCTATGATGGCATGGAGACAACCAACCCAAAAATATGTGTAGACACTTCCCAGTCCTTATGTATTCATTTGTTAAATTCATATATGCGTAGAAACTCCAACCAGGAATGGAGAAACAATTTTTAAAACAGTGGAAAGAGTACACTGTTATAGTTTCTAAAATATCTGTGCATTTTCTCCATTTTTATATATTAATAGATAGAGTAGAATTCGTTATTGGCCAAGTGTGATTGGACACACAAGGAACTTGTCTTTGGTGCATATGCCCTCAGTGCACATAAAAAGGCAAGATACATTTGTCACGAATCATAAGGTACAACACTTAATGATAGTCATAGGGTACAAATAAGCAATCAAGAAACAATCAATATAAATTGTAAGGATGCAAGCGACAAAGTTACAGCCCTGCAGTCATAAGTGGGAGGAGATGGGTAGTAGGAATGATGAGAAGTAATAGTAATATAGACTTAGTAAATAGTTTGAAGTGATGAGAGAATAATTTGTTTAACAGAGTGATGGAGTTAGGGGAAAAACTGTTCTTGTGTCTAGTTGTCTCGGTAGGCAGTGCTCTATAGCCAGGCTTTTAGTTTAATTTATTCTTAATTCTTCTGTATTTATTGTTATTTAACTATTTTAATTTCCTGTGCACCGCCCTGAGTCCATTTCGATGGAGAAGGGCGGTTCTATAAATCTAAATAAATTAAATTAAATTAAATTAAATTTTGGAGGTAGGAGTAAAAAGCAATAGGCAGATATTTTTTTTAGAAAATGAAAGTTTTACACCTACCTATATATTAACAGAGCCTTATGCTGACAGAGTCTTTTTCATTTAAGACACTATGTTCAATCTAAAGAAATACAAGCTTCATTATGACATATTGAAGTCAGAAGAGTAAAGTTAATTGCAACTAACCCCATTCTTGCTGATTTCTTGCCACAACATATAACTATATTGAACAAAAACCTAATATAATATAGTTCATTCATAAAGAGGGAAGGAAATAGAAAAAATGACCACACCAGAATACTTCCTATGTGGTATATTTGGTCTGTGCCTCATGTTTAATTAGCGTTCTATATTTTATGTATTGAAATGTATATCCCACCTTTATACAACGTAGTCATTGATAATAAAATCACAAAGCAAATAACAATAACAAAATATTGCTGACTTTAAGACCTTTGAACTAACACATTTCCTGCATAAAAATATAGAATATATATCTTTGCGATTTTTGTATCCAATGCAGTATCAGTGCAATTTTACCTCTTGTACCACGTATGTATGTATGTATGTATGTATGTATGTATGTATGTATGTATGTATGTATGTATGTATGTATCTACCTACCTACCTACCTACCTACCTACCTACCTACCTACCTACCTATCTATCTATCTATCTATCTATTTTAGATAGATAGTGCAATTTTACCTCTTGTACCACACATGTATGTATGTATGTATGTATGTATGTATGTATGTATGTATCTATCTATCTATCTATCTATCTATCTATCTATCTATCTATACTGTATACACAAACACACACACACACAATTTTGTTTCCAGGGTAGAAATACACTGCACAGAAAACACACACAAAAGACAAAGAAAATATTAATATTCTTGCTTCGACGCAATCCATGGTGCTTCATAAAACCTGACACTTAATCGGTGTTTGTGTGGCGGTTCAAAAACATGATGGTTTTCTGGGTTGGTGTCAGTCACTACAAACCTTCTCTATAAGGATGAATGAAGATGAAAAGAAAGGCAAATAGAAGTGAATGAGACACTGCTTTATGTGATTCATGATAGCTTGCAGCAAGCTGTTAGCCTTCGCCTGGCTCCCTTCTCGGAGAATAATGGATAGTTACAATGTGTATAGTGACACTGTCAAACCATCAGGAATTGCTGATTATAGTGTTAAATATTGATCTCTGCTTCACATGTGTCAAAATTCTTTCTTCCCTTAATTAGAACTTCCCTAAGCACCATCCAGGAACAAACTGAATATATCAGATCTCACTGAAAGAGAGGGCAACTCTAGAATATAATTGTGACCTCTCGTTGGCTGCATCCCTCTTGAGTTTTGAGATGACTTCAGCTGTCTACCTTGCCCTTCCTAGCTCATACACATTTTTCCCATTCTAACCATGTGGAGTTTTTTTTTTTCCCCTTTCCTTTTTTCCATTTCGTTATTTTTGGTTCTGTTTTTCATCATTCTGAACCGCTGGGGCTGTAGTCAGATGGTAGTGAAACTTAAAGTGCCAGAAGGTGCCTTTTTCTATTTGTTTGTTTCATGGTACAGTGCACCAAGCAATGACCTGTGGCAACCATGTCACAGGAAACGGAGAGAGGTTCACCCAATCAAAGGGAGCTTTAAAATTAACAGAGAGCCCTCCATGGCTTTTTTAGATCAGGGGTGGTGGCAAAGGGACATCAAATCCAGCCTATAATTTCCTGATTATCTATCAAATTCAAAGAAAAGGGAGAGAATGAAATTGCAGAAACTAGATTCCTGTTATTTGCATTAGGAGAACAACCTTCCTTTTAGCCCCCTCCCCTTACCTACACATTTGACTAATTTTTATATTACTGGTCAATCAACTCCTATGCACCTGGTTGTATTTAAAATATAAAACAATGAAAGCTGGTGATGTATGGGTTCAATTTACTCTACAAACTGAGCACTTAAATCATTTATCTTCGTTTACCTCTAATTTATTGAGGGTTTTTTTTTAATAACAGCAAGATGGTACATTTGCCTTTAGTTTGGTGTGACTGATAAAAATCAATATGTTGTTAGAAAGAATTTCATAAATTAAGAGCTTTCAAAACAAGGCATTGCATATTTGCAAACATACAAAAGTTTCAAATACATGAATGTCACATAAAAGCTATCCGTACAGTATCTGCATTTAAGAGAGGAAAGATAAAAGGGGTTATTTTATTCAGTTGACACCATTTGTATAATTAAATAATAGCTACTAATGATACTCATCTCAGGAAGGGTCTGTGGCCCAGAATGAAAGCTGTGACTAACATCCAAAAATTAGGGAAAAGGACAATCTGTTAGTCTGATTCTGCTATAACTATCTTGATTGATTGATACCTTCATAAACAAGCATTTATAAATACTTCGCTATTAAATGATTTAGATTAAACCATTCATACAAACCGTACTATAAAAAAGCAAAGGATGTTAAACTCAGATTACCTGATAACAAGTGGCTTAAGGTATCTTGCAATGATACAATTTGTACCTAGATAAATAGTTGTATGGCAACATGTTAGTAGTCAACACTGACACAAAATTTTAAAAAGCGACATCCATTTGAAACTATCACTACATTACTAAGAACATAGGCTAGATCTTCACTGTGGTGGTTAAAAATGCAATAAGTATTTAGCACAACCAAATAAATGGAAGAAAAAGGTTTTTTAAAAAACCCTACTTTCCTACAGATATAAAGAATTCAGAAGAATCTGTTCAAAGTTAAAAGTTAGAATTTCCATCTTTATCTATCACTGAGCAGTGATGAACTCAGAACATACTACCGCAATGTTCTGGATTCAGTTGCCTTTTCAACAAACACAATTTACATAATTATATTCCCAATAATGATGGTACATATTGAAATAACCATAATTAAATTTTGCTTAGCTTTTTCTCCAAACAAGTTATGTCCACAGCAGAAAAGAATAGGGTATATTAACTGATTATTTTTTCTGAGCTAAGAAATGAGAAAGTTCATATGCCTATCTTAAGACACACTGCAGTTTGAACTAACTAATGGGCGAGCAAATACTTTTGGCAATATAGTGTATATACACACACACACAGTATACATAATCTTTAAGAGACTTTTTCACCCAACTACATCCGTTACAACTTAATTTGATATTTTTATTAAATCTTTGTGGAGCAAAATATCATTTGTCCAACAAAACTACCTATGGCTATCTTAGCTGAAACACTTTTTATATCTACCATTCTGATAATTTTACATTAACCTCTAATATCAATGTTCTATTTTTCTGGTTAATTTCTCAACCATGTTCTTTGTTATAGCAGTTCAGTACATATCTCTGGCTAATATTATATTGCCTTATTTGATCAAAAAGTAAACAGGTTATTTTACTACTTCTATTTTAGAAGCCAATATATAATAATAATAATAATAATAATAATAATAATAATAATAATAATAATAATAATAATAATAATAATAATAATAATAATAATAATAATAATAATAATAATAATAATAATAATAATAATAATAATAATAATAATAATAATAATAATAATAATAATAATAATAATAATAATAATAAAAATAAAAATAAAAATTTTATTTTGTATACCGCGTCCTCTCCCCAAGGGGACTCGGAGCGGTGCACAGGGAAAATTTTTAAATACTATAAAATACATACAAAGCATAAAAACAAATTAAATTAAAAATGTCCCTGCGCTAAAATCCCCAATTAAAACACTAAAAATTCCCTAACACCCCAGAGGTAGAGACTAACCTAGGCCGGCCAAGCAGAAAAAGTATGTTTTAAGTTTTTGACGGAAGGAGCGGAGGTCCGTAGTTGTTCTGATGTCGGGGGGAAGGTCATTCCAGAGGGCTGGGCCCGCCACAGAGAAGGCCCTTCCCCTGGGCGTCGCCTGCTGACAAAGTCTAGTGGACAGCACCCGGAGAAGTCCCTCTCTGTGGGAGCGGATCGGGCGTGAGGATGTGTGGGGCAGGATCCGATCCCGCAGATAGCTAGGTCCCGTGCCATGGTCAGACATGTGACAAACTCATAATTAGTGGGAATAATGAGAACCAGTCTGGTTTGTTTTTCAGGACAATTCCATAGGCACAACTTCCTACGCCCTCTACCCAAGAATTAGCTGCAGAGAGCAGCCATTATCAGAAGATACCTGACTTCAGAAGTGTAATTACTTGGATTATAACAATCCTGGCTCTACCATCCCCCCCACTTCATTTTATTTACCTGTTAAAGACATTCAAAATAATTCAAATATGAAATTATCTATTTAAAAAAGGCCTTTCTGTGTAGACCGTCCTGATGTCATTTTCATGAGTCTTAAGCAAAGGAAATAATAATAAATGACAGGTAAGGTTTCTAGCACTTTTAAATAAGCAAGTGAGCCTCCTAAAGCTACAGGCTACATTCTCTGGATATCAAAAATAATAACTGGTTTTACAGCAGTGCAGCATCGAAACACAGGGGTATAAGATATACTGTACTTTAAGCTCTGTTTGATGAATCTGAGCACAGTTCCTGGGGGATAGATTACTTTAAACCATGCTCTTTTACTTTCTAATCCTAACTTGATTTGATTTGTACTTTAATACAGCTGCCTGGCAATTCAACAGCAAACAGAGACTATTTATGTAATCATATTGTAAGTAGTGGGACAAGAAGAAAACTCTCCAGAACCTTTTTGGAAAACAGTTTGTTGTACTTTTTATTTATTGAACAGCAGGGCTTCAGGCTTTTTGGTGCTCATTATAATTGGTTTTCTGCTTGAACTTTCAAAAACTGTCATGTCAATACTCAAACAGAATTTTTTTGCTTACTATATGGCTCTGGGCTCTATTTTCTTATGTGCTACTTGACAAAGTTCTTGTAATATCTTAAAGGCAAGTTCTAGAATTTAAGTTGCTCTTTAGGAAAGTGTAGCTAGAGTTACTTCATCATTCAGGTTCACCTTCCCAGAATTCTTTGTTTTAATTCACTACAATTTAAGTAACTTGTTAGCTATGCTATTTTACATATTCAGCTTTATGCCTCTGCAGTTTTGGCCCTTCCCAGCACTGAAGTTTTCTGTCTTTAAAAAAAAGCAAATATGTACATATATCAGATAATTTCCCCAACTTTTTTGTGCTAAAAACAGTTGATTATATAAACAAGTCAACCCAGGTTTAGCCATCCCTGTGTTTGTGCTTGCTCCATCTAATGGTTCTGCTCTAGCCTAACCTGTCATTCTGCTGTTACAGACTCACTTGTCAGATTTTCAGCTGGCTATTGAACAATTGATGCAAAAATGAAACATGGCCAGATAGGTGCTAAGAATTAAATCCTGCTGTGCACTTCCAAAATAAAGTGCTTTATAATCATTTTATACATGGGGAAGTTCTTTAAAACGCATTACATAAATTGAGGTCTGAAGGTTTCACTGTAACCTGTGTGATTTAAAAACATTGAACAGTTTCTGATGAATTAGGCAGATTATCTTGATTCAGATAGAGGAAAATAGTGCAGTTACAAAATTGTGAAAGGAGCACAATGTAAATCAGATTATTTAAATGAGAAAGGATAGTATTTAAAGGTCATAAAAACTATATTCAAAAGTAGAGAAAAGCTGTTAATTTCAAAATAAAATTTAGATTCATATTTTCCACTTTCAGTGCCATTAGTGTAAAATTATTTTTCAGCTGTGACTTAGGCATTCTTATGAAATAAAGTGTTTAAAAACCATATTTCATGAAAGCTTCATTGTCTGCATATATATATGAATGTGTATGCATAACCTGATCAATTATTTTTCTTAAATGATGGTTTAAAATATATATCAAAGGCAGGTAAGGATTGCATACTGTAATTCTTGAGACATTAGAAGCAACATTTTAAAATATTTGTTGTCTTGAATTTTAAACGACCTCAACATTATGTAGAGAAGCCATTATACTTTTAATATTATTTTAAAATAATTTTAAGTCATTTTAAAATTCTAAAAGAATCTATGGAAAATAAAAGAAAATACATCAACATATCCTTGAAACAAGAATTGATTTTAAAGAAACCGTAAACCTGATAGAATGTATCTCTTACAAAAGCCATGTTGTATGAACTTATTCTATATTGTTGTAACTAAACTGGGATATTTGTATATTTACCAGATATATGCTGCCCAGTCTCAATATGTTTAAGGGTTAAGGATCACTGCTGCTGTCCTACCAACATGGTAAGGTAAAGGTAAAGGTTCCCCTCACTTATATGTGCTACTCATTTCCGACTCTAGTGGAAATCATCTTTCAAAGCCGAAGAGCCAGAACTGTCCAAAGATGTCTCCATGGTCATTTGGCCGGCATGACTAAATGGCAAAGGTGATGTTACCTTCCCACCAAAGATGGTTCCTATTTTTCTACATGTTTTTGAACTGCTGAGTTGGCAGAAGTTGGGACAAATAATGGGAACTCACTACGTTATGCGGCACTAATAATAATAATAATAATAATTTTAATTTTATATCCCGCTCTCTCTCCCCAAAGGGACTCGAGGCGGGGCACAGGCAATTAAAAATACAGATAAAACCACAGACAGAATACAAAATTAAAAATGAATTAAATTAGTCCTGCGCTAAAAACCCATAAACTAAACTAAAACTACCCCTAAAACCCCTAACCTTAGAAGAGACTACCCAAGGCCAGCCAGGCGAAAAAGATGTGTCTTTAATTTTAAACGGAAGGAGCGGAGGTCCGTAGTTGTCCTAATATCGGGGGGAAGGTCGTTCCAGAGGGCTGGGCCCGCCACAGAGAAGGCCCTTCCCCTGGGCGTCGCCCGCTGACAAAGTCTAGTGGACGGCACCTGGAGAAGTCCCTCTCTGTGGGAGCGAATCGGCCGTGAGGATGTATGGGGCAGGATCCGATCCCGCAGATAGCGGGATGATTCGAACCACTGAACTGCCAACCTTCTGATCGACAAATCCAGTGTCTTAGCCACTGAGCCACCGCGTCCCACTGCCTACTACCAACATGGTGGCAGGCCTTTAAATGGATCTACTAAACAGATATTTTCTCCTTATTCTTGAGAGAATACCAGTCTCTGGGTTAGTATTTTAACAGAAAGTTAATTTTGGACTGGCTTGTACAATGCACAGGTGTTCACTAAAAACCTAATTTTGAAGTTCAGAACAGGATGCCAGTTGGCAACTAATCCAACAGCAATTTGAAAAGGTATTCTCATATACACTTCTTTTATTTATTTTATTGTCTAATGGTAAATTATATTTCATCCTTATGTTTGTATCAGAATATATTTAACATGCCAATATTTTTACATAATCAGATTCTAACCATCTAGTTTAGCAATATATACTCTTCAAATGTTCAGGAACTATAAAGTATAGCAAAGGCTTATACATGCCTTTGTTATACTTCAGATAACAAAGAGAAGGTGTGTTGATTTCACTGGTCCTCTCTTTAAAAAAAGAAACTATATCGAGGCTAGTCTTTTAGTCAACTAAGAAATTTATATACTATATACTAACCCTCTTAATATCCTTTTTCTCTTTCCTCTGGGCATTTATTGCTGTTCTTTCTAGTTCAGTAACCAGTGAGCAGAAGGTTCATTAAAACTAATTGAATTGGAAACTTGTCTGCCCTGGGAAATGTTAACTCTTTGTTGTTATCTTTTTTGTTATGCTCCTTTCAAATAAATTATTGTTCTTTTAGCAAACAAAATACTTTTTTCATAAACATTTTTTTCCCCTTTTGGAAATCTTTTTCAAGAGAAAAAAGAAGAGAAAATGTTCTGAAATTGTCATGTTAGCAGCAAGAAGCACAATGAAAAATCTTAGTCCAGTGTGAATAATATGTAAGAACGTGATTGTATTAGTTTCTGGAAACCCTTATAGGCATTGCAAATAATCTTGTTAAATGTCTGCTATGCTTCTTCCTCACTGATAGCACAAGGAAGACTTTTCTCACTTTAAAAGAGATAATCAAAGAGTGTTAATGTAAAGAAAATATGGCTGAGCACATTAAAGCAATAAAATCAAACTCTGGTGAAATCAAATTAAAGTAGAACAGCTTCTATGAATGGGACAATGAACCTTCATATTAACTTTTTATATTTTTAAAGAGAATTTCAGGAGAAGGAGAAAGGTTTTTAACAGGACCTGCCCGATTTTACCTGTAGTGGAATTGTCTGCTCCAAGAAAATATAGATTTGTTTTTTAAAGAAATGTTTATAGTTGCCATGGTAGATTTCCGACAGCTTTAAAATCAATTGAAAATAACAGGCAACCCACTGTTGCTAATAACAGTAAATATTTATGACTGATTTAACCGAGCTTCAATACCAGTCAATCACTTTCTAAAGGATCTTTGCAATTCATTAACCTCTTTTTGCTGGTTCTGTCCCAGTTGGCATTAGCCATTAAGACAGAATAACAGGAGTGGGGTTTGATTTGCCTCTTGCTATCATTTATAGCTTATTTGTCATCCCCTCCATTCAAGTGCATTGTGGTCCCAATTGATTGCCTGCTTAGTCCTATCAGCAATAACAGTGGCCTATAACCAAGACTGGAAATCATCATTACCTTCCCAAGGACAGTTGTGAGCATGCATTTATCACCTTAATCTGGAAAATTGTAACTTTGTTTCAGTGAATAGTCAAATAATTATATTAGGAAGAGCAGGAAGATTGTTTTCCTCCTCTCTCTCTCTCTCTCTTTTTTAATACACACAGAGAAAACTCTATCAGGAAGGGTTTTGGTTTTTGTACTTTCTGTGCACTTTTTTCCCCCTTTAATTTTAAGAACGTTTTGAATTGCAGTTTACTTTAAAACTTAATTTTAATGGAATTTAGAAATAAAGAGAACAAATAGCCTTCAAAAATATAAGGTAAATTAAGGCCTCCCATTTTTAATGGAAGAATAACATGGCTAAGGTGACCAGACGTCCCGCTTTCAGTCCTGGTTCACCGTCAGAAGTCCCATGCCCCGCCGCCTCTTCCAAATGTCCCGCTTTTTGCGGCGGGCGCTCTGTACGTGCTCAGAGGTGTGCGCCTCTGAGCGCCAGCTCCGGCGGGGAGGGCGTCGGGGCCGAGGAGGGCGGGGAGCGTGTGCTCTGGCACGTCACGCATCTGTGCAGATGGCTCCAAGCGCGGAAGGCGAGACAAGGGACAAGGGCGTCCAGGCCCTGCTCCTGGGGCCACCCGGTGCAGGGAAGGGCACTCAGGTGACTGGGCCAGGCCCATCGGGGGAAGCCTCGCGGCGCCTCTGCTATATCCCAGGGGGAGCGGGCGGGCGGGTGGCCGCCGCCTCGGCATACTCCCACAGCCGGCTTGGAGGAGGGTTCGCTGGGCCCTGCCTTAGCAGAGGCACCGCGAGGCTTCCCCCGATGGGCCTGGCCCGCTCACCTGAGTGCCTTTCCCTGCACCGGGCGCCCCCCCCCCACTTGTCAATGGTGTCCCGTTTTGGGACTTTCAGAAATCTGGTCTCCTTAAACATGGCCATCCTTAGAGAGACACCACAGTGACAAATGTAGAGTTCAAAGCAATCAGTTCCTGTCCTTTAGCTTTGCTGGCTGGAGAATTCTGGGAGCTGAAGTCCTTCAGACTTAAAGTTGCAAAGGTTGGAGACCCCTGCTTTAGACCACATTTTTAAAACATTTTCTTCAACGATGTGCCTGTATCCCAGGCTATTTGCAAACACACCAGAAATCTCTTTGCTTGGATACAGACTAAGAACTAAAGAATCCACTGTGGCAAATCCGCCAAAAAGAAGACGCCATCACCAAAGTAAGGATGATTGTTGTTTCTTTTCTTGGCTTAGATTCAGATTCAGTCTGGACACCTGATAACCGATAATAATAATAATTAGTAATTATTCTTTATTGTCAGTGCACAACATATGTTCAATGAGATTGGTTGAGCTCCCTCAGTGTACTCCCCCCCCCCCGACACAATACAACTCACAGTAAAGACAAAAAATATATATCCCTGACCCAATAAATCATATTAACAAACACCCAGTCCCATTACACCAGTGTGAACATGTTACACGTTGCAGCGGCCCTACAAGTCTATTGTACTACTTAGTTATGATATTAGTTCGCATTCAGGAGTCTGGGCAGCCCACGGATAAACTGCCTGGATAAGTCCTTGCAGTTTTCTTTGCCTTCCTCCTAGGACTGAGAAAGAGACTGGGCCAAAGTCACCCAGCTGGTTTCGTGCTTTTAAGCAGAATTAGAACCCAAGGTTTCCCACTTTCTAGGCCAGTACCTTAATCACTACACCAAACTAGCTCTTGAGGAGACGCTCAGTCTGGCCACAGTTGGATATAAAACTGTAAAACTTTCTGGACTTTCCTTTTTTTCAGCTGATACCAATCCTTTACCACTAGATTCTAAACCAGTCTTCAAAACTTGGCAACTTTAAAACTTGTAGACTTCAACTCCCAGAATTCTGGGAGTTGAAGTCCACAAAGTCTTAAAGTTACCAAGTTTGGGGACCCCTGTTCTAAACCATGATGTGGAAATAAGTCATGTAGTTAGAGAAGTGTTGCCCAATGCGCCACCTCTCCCGAGACTCTGTCTCTTATTTATTTATTAAATTTAATACGCCACCCGTCTTGAAGTCACATGTTTGCACTAACCTCTGGAGAAAAAGGATGGAGGAAATGTGGTTTTCCTTGCCCAGTTAATAGGCAAATGTATAGATCAGTGGTAGTCAACCTGGTCCCTACCGCCCACTAGGGGGCATATCAGCTTTCACGGTGGGCAGTAGGGGTTTTGTCCGATACCGAAGCACTTTCCTTTTTTTAATTTAATTGACTTCCCTACTTTATAAATCACCATTACTGTGGAACCGGTGGGCAGTTAGAAAAATTTACTACTAACAGAGATACAAAAGTGGGCGGTAGATATAAAAAGGTTGACTACCCCGGGTATAGGTTTTAACTGCTGTTAAAACCTATTTCCTTGGTTATACCTTTTGCTTTTTCACAGGTAAGGCTACCCAGTCAAAGCAGGGAATTTATGTTATTCCCAGACAGGAGATTTGTTCATGGATTGTCATTTGTATGAATGCAATCCACATTCGACTAATGTTAATATCATTTATTTTCAACTCAATAACAACAATATTTGTGGTTTCATGGGACTAGTTGGGAAGAAAGATTATATGGAGAACTATATTGTATGTACATCTTTTTCTCACATATATAAGAGAGAGAAACTATGCATTTACACGCTGGTGATGATAGCATTCTAACACCATTTAACTTAATTCAAAATCTAAAATGTATATAATTCAGAGTTACTTTTCTCTTTCAAGAACATTATGGCACTTATTCTTAAATGTCCTTGGCACATACATTGGCACAAATGTTCGTTCGCTCTTTGTTTCTCTTTCTTTTCTTTCTTTCTTACTTACAAAACTTTCTATGCCATCCCTTCTTCTAAAACACTGAGTTTTTGACTGCTTACAGAATGGCTAGATCTTTATCTGGAAATCAAACCAATATTAGTAAAGCAGTTTTTAAGATAGTTATATTATGGTGTTTATGATCTAAAATTTCAGCTAAATGCCATAGCTTTATTCAAATAATGAGTCAATGGTTGCCCAGGATGGCCCTGGGGCAAATTATTATGAATAGGCAAATTATTTATTAGGGCTCTGCATTGAAGATATACTTTAGATCTCATGAAAAAAATATTTACCTGCATTTTATTAAAGCAACTTTATATAAATTGACATAATAATTTTTTTCAAGCTCCCACACGGACTTGAAAAAAGGAACCACTGGTTTGAGTCAAGTTAACTTTAATTTGTGGATTAATCAAAACTGTGTCATTAGAACATAGCCTTTCTTTCCAAAATGTTGCGACATTGCTGAAATCTCCCAGGATATTACCTGGCAGTTTTGAGCAGTTTTAGCCCCCAGAACAATATGTGATTCCAATATCTCCCCGTCTCCAATTATCTTATGAAATTTGCCAGTATGAGTTGGGATAAATAAGGAAATGGTGGAGTGCATGGTAAAATAAGATACACCAAAATTGTTTGTTGACAACTAAAGGTTTAGTGCTTTGTCTAAATTCAAGAACCCAATCCTGATTACATGTGTGGGTATGATCTAACTCTGGCCATTCTGCATCATCTCACTGCCTTCTGACTCTCTTGTTCTTGTGTGTGTGTGTGTGTGTGTGTGTGAGTTGTGTGTGACTCTAGGGGGCAGTGCTAATCTCCGTTTCTAAGCTGAAGAGCCAGCGCTGTCTGAAGACATCTCCATGGCCATGACTAAATGCCAAAGGCGCACGGAACGCTGTTGCCTTCCAACCAAATGTGGTCCCTATTTTTCTACTTGCATTTTTCACGTGCTTTTGAACTGCTAGGTTGGCAGAAGCTGTGACAAGTACATGGAGCTAAGGATTCGAACAACCAAACTGCCAACCTTTCTGATCAACAAGCTCAGTGATAGATAGATAGATAGATAGATAGATAGATAGATAGATAGATAGATAGATAGATAGATAGATAGATAGATAGATAGATAGATAGATAGATAGATAGATAGATAGATAGATACCGTGTTTCCCCGGAAATAAGACAGGGTCTTATTTTCTTTTGACCCCCGAAATAAGCACTTGGTCTTATTTTTGGGAGGTCTTATTATTTTTGAGGTGCAGGAGGCGGTAAGTGTGGTCACCTGATGGCTGCTGCTGTGTTGCAATATTTTCGGGGAGAGCTTATTTTTGGGGGAGGGCTTATTTTTGGGGGAGGGCTTATTTTTGCGCATGCACTCAAAAACTCAACTGGCCTTATTATCGAGGGAGGTCTTATTTTCAGGGAAACTGGATAGACAGACAGACAGACATATACATTGTATCATACTTATATACATACATGCATACATATATACATACATACATACATACATACATACATACATACATACATACATGCATACATCCAAACATCCAAGGATTGCCTACAGTGCAGTCTAGTTCACATGAAGGTTCTTCTTCTTTTTTTTCCCCCAAAAGCCCCACTGTGACTTTGCAATAAGAAATTACTACAGGGCACTACATTTATTTCCAGCTATCTAAATGAAAAATTATATACATCTTCCTCTTTATATCTCAGGTGCAGGAGAGGCCAATACAATGTGACCTATATTTGTTCAGCACCATGGAAACCATTTCATTCTATTGTCAGGCTACTATTTGCATAAAACCAAGAGGGAGAGTCAAAAACGGAGGTTGTAGAGGGGGGAGGCGGGGGGAGAAGAAGATGTGTAACTGGCCCAGGGATGATGATGATAATAATAATAATAATAATAATAATAATAATAATAATAATAATAATAATAATAATAATAATAATAATAATAATAATAATAATAATAAGTAGTAGTAGTAGTAGTAGTAGTAGTAGTAGTAGTAGTAGTAGTAGTCCTTGCTTAGGACTCGAGCTGTTGAGCTGCCGACCAGCCCCAAAGGCTGTAAATCTCACCAAAGATTAACCACAGAATAATAATAATAATAAACACATGCATACCACTATGACTATAATGAAAAACTATATTATGGGGGACACAGCACACAGTAGCATTATTACACTCAGAAGAGTGAGCTGAGGAAAAGAGTACTCCAAGGTAAAGTGCTTTTGCTGGAAGAAAAATTCAAAAACCTCTATGATCCAGAGCAAATTCCTTTATTGTTTTATCCGTATCTGATCCTTATATTTTAGGGCCTTAAGGAAAACCAAGCTTCTTTTCATCTTTCCTGGCTTCCTTAACTGATCCCACAATATTTTGTAGCACATGTAAAATTTTTGTCAGGACAATTTTTCTTTCAGCTGATAGCTTTCTTTCCATTTACAATTGGCATGTCTGCCAATGCTTCCTTGTTGCTGGATAGGTTTTGCTTCTAATTAATATCAACCACTTCCATTCGTATTAGAAGAACCGCTATCAAAATGCCTCTGAAACTCAATTGCATGACTGGCAAGAAGGAGGACTTATTTCTCTATGGATGCATTTATTTAGATTTGGTGCCACTGAATCCCAATATAGCAATAGCAACAGCACTTAGACTTATATACCGCTTCATGGTGTTTTATACACCTCTCTCTAAGTGGTTTACAGCAGGGGTCCCCAACCTTTTTGGCACCAGGAACCAGTTTCATGTTAAAAAAATTCCGCAGACCGGTGGCCATGGCTCAGCCAGTGTAGAGGGGGAGTGGGAGGGAGGGGGAACAGGTGGCGCATGCGCACGGGATGTGTGTGTGAGTCGGCTCACTCGCCCCTCTCGGGCCCCCAACAGCGCGAGCAGCCGCACCTGCTCTGTCTCGCCCCTGGTGCGCACTCTGCCCAGGGGGCTGCTCCCTCCTCCTCCTCCTCTCCGGCCCTTTCTAAGAGTTGCGCCGCTCACCAGTTCCTATCAAGCCACAGACCAGCACCAGTCAGCGGCCCGGGGGTTGGGGACCCCTGGTTTACAGAGTCAGCCTATGGCCTCCAATAATCTGGGTCCTCATTTTACCCACCTCGGAAGGATGGAAGGCTGAATCAACCTTGAGCCTGGTGAGATTCGATCTGCCAAACTGCAGCTAGCAGTCAGCCAAAGTAGCCTGCAGTACTGCACTCTAACCACTGCACCACTGTGGCTCTTTGGGTTGTTCACAATACACAAAAAATGGGGGGGATGGGGGGTGTTAACCCAATGTAATATGAAACAACCTACAATAAAACCAAATTATAAAAGAAGCAGAGCAGAGTTAAGATGGCAGATTCAGCAGATGCACCAAAATTAGTTTGTTCTAGTAGTTGAAGATCTAGGCAAGAAACCGGGTGACTGTGAGTTTTAGTCCTGCCTTAGACATGAAAAATTGACGAGGTGACTCTGGGCCAGTCATTCTCTCTTAGCCCAACTCACCTCACAGGGTTATTATTATAGGGAAAAAGTAGTATAAGGTATGTTTACCACCTTGAGTCATTTCTAAAAAATAGGAAGGGGGAAACAACATATGGTGAAGGAGACACCCGAACAACCTAGCCCCCTGATGTCGAACCTATGGCACGCATGCCAGAGGTGGCACGCAGCACCCTCTCTGAGCCGTTGCCCCAGTTCAGCTTCAATGCGCATGCGCGCAGGCCTCCCGCGGGCCATCTGGCCTTCGGATCTCTGATGTGCATGTGTGGGTCACATGGGGGTGGGGCGCATGTGCAGAGAGGATGGGCACATGCACAAGAATCATGTGCTCATGCACGGGGCGGGGAGCATGTGAGGAGGGCACACACATGCACGGGGTTAAGATATGCGTGTGGGTGGAGGAGCACGTGCAGAGGGCACTCATGCAGGAGGGCATGGCACATGCAAGGGGCGCATTGCATTTTGGGAGTTTGGGCATGTGCACTCGCATTCGCACATGCACACGTACGCTTAGGGCACTCGACCTGGAAAAGCTTAGCCATCACTCCCTAGCCCATGGCTTTGGAGAACAGCCAAGTCTTTCTAGTCCTATAGCAGTGATGGTGAACCTTTTGGACACTGAGTGCCCAAACCAGAACGTGTGTGCATGTGCGTGCATGTGTGTGTGTGTGTGTGCCGGAACACCAAAAACCCAAAGATCAGCTGCCTTGCATGCGCATGCCTGTTTACTGGCTGCTTTGGACGCTGTTTTCAGGCTGTTTTGGGGGCCAGTTGGTTTTTGGGTCAAAAACAGCTTGAAAAATGGCCTGGAATTCCCTGAAAAACAATCCAGAAAATGGCTTGAAAACAGCCAGAAAATAGGCCATTTCCAGGGCAATTTTAGGGGATTTTCAGGCCTTTTTTGAGCTGTTTTTGACCCAGAAAACAACCGGAAAATAGTTTGGAAAACCGCCCGAAAATGGCCAAAAAACAGGCCATTTTCTAGGCCATTTTTCAGGGAATTTTCAGGCCTTTTTTCGAGCCACTTTTGACCTCAAAAACAGCTAGAAAATGGCCTGGAAAACAGCCCAGAAAATGGCATGAAATATGGCCACATGCATGCCGTAAACCAGAAGAGCGGCTGGCGATGGCGTGCGTGCCCACCGAGAGGGCTCTGCATGCCACCTCAGACACACGTGCCATAGGTTCGCCATCGGGGTCCTATAGAATACCAACAGAGTGAGGACCATCCAGGAGAATCTCATTCCAGAGTGCAGAATCTGTGACAGAGAAAGCAGAGTTTATTTATTTAATTGCTTAGTTATTTATTTAACTCACCAATCTGGCTAACCAAATTTAAACTGTTTAAGAACCACCCTACAATAAAGCATTAAAAACATAAACACAGTACATAACTTTATTTAAGGCAAGAAATGTTTGTATTTAAATGTTAATTGAATGGGGTCTGGATTGTGCTGGATTGAACTAGCCTGGTTAATAGCAATAGCACTATCCCTTGGACTTATATCCCGCTTCATAGTGCTTTTACAGCCCTCCCTGAGCAGTTGTAAAGAGTCAGCATATTGCCCCCAACAACTGGGTCTTTATTTTACTGACCTCGGAAGAGTAAAAGCCTGAGCCTGTCAGAATCGAATCGGGAAGAAAGTCAGAAGCATTTTTTGGGGGTGATGAGCCTCGACACCTTTAAGAAAGGATTAGACGAGTTGATGGAGAACAAGGGTATCAATGGCTATCATGATGGATGCCTAAGGACACCCTCCAGTTTGGAGAGATAGGCAGGATATCTCTCAATGCCATTTGCAGGGAATCATAAGCAGGTGAAGACATCTGCTTGGGAAGTCCCTGAAGCAAATGGGGAGCCACTGTGTGAGACAGAATGCTGGACTGGATGGGCTGTGGCCTGTTCCAGCAAGGCTGTTCTTATGCTCTTATGTTCTTATGAGACCCGCTCCTATTGAAAGTCCATTTATTTCCAACCTTATTGTGAAAAGCTGAAGACAGCTTTTTCATAAGATTTTTAGGACCTGATGCCATCTATTGGTTTGGAATTCTGATTGTCTTGTGTTCCTGTGTCTTTTTTCTTCTTCTGTGGCTGCTTATTTTTGTTGAGCAACCCAAAGCCCTATGATTGTGGAAGGATGTAAATTTGATTAACGAAGAATATAATAATAATACCAGCAAAGCATTTGACAAAGTGTCCTGTAACATTCTGATGAGCACAACTCTCAGGTCAGTTGTGAGCTTAAACAACTCAGTTGAAAATTTTACTTGAAGGGCATTCATCAATCGTCTCTTATCAGTGGAAGGAAGTATCAGTTGAGATACCACAGGATTCACTCCACATTTTTATAACCCATTTGGATTACAAAATAAAGACTGCCAAGTTCAAAATTGCAATTAAGGGCAGATCCAAGAGATCAGAGAGGAGCAGGCATGCCCACCGCCGAACAGATCCCTATTTGTTGAACATGTTGAAGAACTGCATCTTTTATGAACAATGCTAGACAACATTGTGGCCAAAATTACATTAAAGGTATAGGTAAAGGTTTTCCTCGCACATATGTGCTAGTCATGCCTGACTCTAGAGGGCAGTGCTCATCCAGTTTCAAAGCTAAAGAGCTACTGCTGTCCTAAGATGTCTCTGTGGTCATGTGGCCAGCATGACTAAATGCCAAAGGTAACACTGTTACCTTCCCACCAAAGGTGGTTCCTATTTTTCTACTTGTATTTTTACATGCGTTCGAACTGCTAGGTTGGCAGAAGCTGGGACAAGTAACAGGAGCTCACTCCGTTACATGGCGCTAGGGATTCGAACCGCTAAACTGCTGACCTTCTGATCAACAAGCTCAGTGTCTTAACCACATCCCTAAAATTGCATTAGGAAAAAGAAAAGAAAAACACTACTTTAAAACTGAACAGCTAAAGACAACATTAAGTTGACCCAGCTGCAGACTATGGATGAGATGAAGACATGAGGCATATCACGTAAAAAGTTACCAAAGCAGGTTCATTCTACATGTTGAGGACCACAAGAAATAATAGTCCTATTATTGTCTGCATGGATCAAATCTCACCCTGAGCACTGTTGCCAGCCTTGGCAGAGGACTTCAGTAGGATTTGAGCAAACTGAAACAGGCTCAGAAAAGCCAGCAACATCAGAGAACAAGAGATTAAAGTCACTAGATATGTTTAGCCAGGAGAAGAAAAGACCTGAGAATTTGACACACCTAAAAGAGCAACATCTCGTCTTTTCATCTTAAAATGCAGGGTACAGAACATGATATTACGCTATAGGAAGGCAGCTTTGGTTGAATATGGAGGGAAAGGTTCCATAGATCGCAGAGTATATTTTACATAGACATTCTGACATTAGAACTATAGGGCTGATTTTTAATTGGCATCTTAATAACCAAACACAGTAAATGCAAACCAAAAACACCGTAGGAAAAAAAATGTAAAAATATGTAAAGCAGAACACTTTTGCAAAAAATTGTGTGCCTTCAGAGCTTGATATTTTTGATACTCTAAACGTAAGTGTTAAACAACGAGGCACAGAGTTAGCCTCAAAATTCGACAACGGCAGTATTGGAATACTATTATTTTAGAAATCAGTATAGTTTATGTGTCAGTATACACATACGAGTTAATATAACTGTTGACTTCAAATCCTAAGACCTGCAGTATAGAAATGAAGCACAAAGGAAAGAGCTTTTAAGAAGAGGCACCTCCCACCTTGCCAATGAATCTAATATCCATCAGAAATAGCAAAATCAAGGAAGAAAAAAACAGTTCAGGTAGTCCTTGACTTACAACAGTTCATTTAGTGACTGTTCAAAACAGTGATAGGTTCCGGTTTCCATCGCAACCAGTACGCTGTGACGGGGCCGGGCTGCACGCACATGCGCACCCACTGCCCAAGACACTCTAGCTGCTCGGCGGAGCATCGCACAGGCGCTATACGCTCCATGCGCATGTGCGAATGGCCCAGTTGGGTTAAATACAGGTAAGGAATGCAGGTGGGTGGGCCCTTGGAAACACTGTACTAGAATGGTACCTGGTGCTCCCAGCAGGCACCGGTACACCCGTACCGGCATACCGGCTGTAACCCACCACTGATTCAAAGGTGCAACGACATTGAAAAATGTGACTTATGACCATTTTCACAGTTACAATCTTTCCAGCATCCCCATGACCATGTGATCAAAATTCAGATGCTTGGCAACCGGTTCGTATTTGTGATGGTTGCCATGTCTCAGGGTCAATGTGAGATCATCTTTTGTGACCTGACAAGCAAAGTCAATGGGGAAGCCAGATTCACTTAACAAGCGGGTTGTTGACTTATCAGCTGCAGGGTTTCACTGAACAACTGTGGCAAGAAAGGTCGTAAAAGGGGGCAAAACACGCTTAACAAATGTCTCACTTAACAACATGCGTTTTGGGGCTCAATTGTAGTCGTACGTCGAGGACTGCTCGTGTTAATTTGCTCTGTTGAGTCTTAAATTGATTCTGTTGCTCGAGAGCCTCCAAGACTCTTTGGGAAACTTGGATCAATGTTTTAAAAGAAGCAAAAGGAAGCACTTTAGAGTTGCCATCTCCCAAACTGCTTGCAGGTAACCATCTAAACGCATGTTGCTACCCTCCCCAGATAGACACGCAAGCATTTTTTTTTTAATGTCAGGATTAAAAGAACCTTCTGTGACCTTAGAATAAAAGCTGAATTTACCAACAAAACACTTCCCTGTTCGTCAGGCTCTGCAATTTCAAAACCACACAATTTGTAAGTGGAAGAAGAAGTGTGTGCATAGGAAGGGGAGGGGGGAGTGGAAGGACGGGGGGGGGGTGGACCTGCCTCATCCTGTTTTTCTGCCTTCGGGCTGAATCAGATACACCTCCATTTCAGTTGTGAGATTCTCCCAGGATGTGAAGTCTTACCACTGACATCAGCAACCTTGTCCAGGGCAAATGCATTTCCAAAGAGTGGCAGTTTAAATCTAATAACCTCCCAACAATTTACGGGCTGGAACACGGGGAATTGAATGCCTAATGGCATTTAACTAGGGAATCCCTTTTTAAAAGCCTTTTTAAAAAAAATAATAAAAAGGATTCGGAAGTATTGGATATCTTGTATTGTAAGCCAGCAATCCTGCATTAGGCTTCAGCAAGGAGAGAGCAGAGCAGCAGTAATTATACATACTCCTATTCTGTTTTATGTTACTGCAGTGTATCTTGGAAATTCCTCTAATCCAAATATGCTTTAGAAGAGTTAAAGGTGAACTGAATGTAAAAATATATATACAGCAGCACTCCATAAATCAATTTTAATTCTGTCTATTCCTTCTGATTTTCAGAAGAGAATGCACCCTTCCCAGCGAAGAGCTAATTCAGCAGTTCTCACAAGGGGCAGGCTGGGATGCAGCCATTCAGGGCCTGAGCAATCAAAATCTGAACAGGATTAGATTCTTCCCATTTAGTATCTGCTCCTGGGTTGGGCTGCTGGCTGGAAGCCACCCCAACCAGTACAATGGGCCCTTTCTTATTTTGAAGGCTGGGTAGGGTCTTCTTGGGTAAGCTGCTGGAGGAATTCCCAAGGCATCCTGGCAGAGAAATTCTCCCGTGGTTTCGAGGGATTTAGCCCCTGGCAGTTCTCCAGATGACTGTAATCTCCCAAAAAATCTCCTTTTCCTATCGAAAAGGTGCAGGTCATCAATGCATTTAATGGTCTTTCATGCAGTGGGTTCAAACAGGTGCATCAAGAAAAGGAAAGTAAGATCTCCTCACCAGTGGTGGGATTCACTTACCTTCCCTACCAGTCAGTGGTGGGTTGCAGATGGTAGACCCCTGTACGGGTGTACTAGAGCCTGCCTGGAGCACCGAATACCATTCCAGTACCGCTCCAGAGGGACCACCCACTGCCCTCTTCCTTACCTGTGCTTTAAGCTTTTGGTGCTTCCACGCACATGCATGGCACATACAGCACCTGCACGACACTCTGCCAAGCAGCTGGAGCGTTGTGAAGGCTTGCGGAAGCATCGCAAGTAAGTACGACATATGTGCACGCCACGCACGCCCATGTGAGTGATCCAGAACCCACCACTGCTACTGGTTCACAACTGTGAGCACACGCACCACGTCTGTGCATGTGCACCGCCTTCTGCACACGAACAATGCTCGTGCATTACATTGGGCGGAGCCTCCCACAGGCGCAGCTATCAATTCACCCAAACCGGAGAGAACCGGTTGAATACCGCCTCTGCTCCTCACCCAAAGCAAGTAAGCAGGACATGCTTCCTCTGATTTGATTGGCTTTAGGAAAACAGTCATTACCTGATTTCAGTAACATCTTGTTCACTAGATAAATGCAGGTAGAGCCGTATATTCATAAAAGCTCAAAACTGTTTAGAGGAATCAACATATAAATTTTAGTTTTTCTTTAGTAAAACTAAAGCTTTTAACCAAGAAATAAGCGGCAGAATTAATCTAATATGTTTTGAACTGGGAGGTTTTCTTTCTTTTTTCTTATTTTTCTGTAATTGTGGATTGAAGCATCAGTAATAAGGTTTTTTTTTCCTTTGAAAGTGATTCGACTATTTCTTTTCCTTTTATTTTTTGTTACTTAAATTCTTGAATTTGGGATTATTTTTATAATTCCTCCTATGACCCACCACTTATTTTTAAAATCCAACAAGAATTATACTCTTTACTTTTTTTAACAATAAAGAAGAAGGATATATTAAAAAGTGAAAATTTGCAACACTGCCACTGGGAGGTCAGAGGCTGGTCTTTATGAAACAATCTATTTTTTCTTACTTGGAGCAGCTGGTTGAAGGCTGTGAAAATTGTTTATTGAAACTCACAGAGCATGAATTGTTTTTAACAGGTGCTCTTTGATAACTGATAGTAATATTTTCCTTTGGAGAACACAACAGGAACTGTATTTCAAAGTAACCCAATGAAAAGATAAAATAGGCCCGAGACCAGGGTGGCAGTGAGAACCAGGTTTCATCCCTTTTTGATTTGTCAACATGGTTCCACATCCAGAAGAGGATACTTTAGAAAATCAGAAGGCTTTGGCTGGAATCTTAAATCTTTTGGAACAATATGGAAGAAGAATCGATAAAAAAATTGGATAAACTTTTGTCTATCACACCAAGCTATGAGCAGTTTGAGACTCCAAAAACTAAAGAGAAAGAAGAAAACACTGAAGATAAAGAGATACTCATTTTAGTTGAAGATAAAGATATAATAGAGAATTCTATTGTGGGAAAAAATAAAAAGAAGGAAATTCTGAAAAGAGAATTTGAGGAATGTGAGCCTCATCTTGGTTTTCAAGGAAAAGAGGGGGGGAAAGAATGGAAGATGGATGTAAGAGAAGAAATCTCCCCAGAAATACGTTTGATATTTACAATACAATACAATACAATAGCAGTGTTGGAAGGGACCTTGTAGGTCTTCTAGTCCAACCCCCTGCGTAGGCAGGAACCTTATACCATTTCAGACAAATGGCTATCTAACATCTTCTTAAAGACTTCCAGGGTTGGGGCATTCACAACTTCTGGAGGCAAGCTGTTCCAGAGGTTAATTGTTCTAACTGTCAGGAAATTTCTCCTCAGTTCTAAGTTGCTTCTCTCCTTGATTAGTTTCCACCCATTGCTTCTTGTGCTGCCCCCAGGTGCCTTGGAGAATAGTTTGACTCCCTCTTCTTTGTGGCACCCTCTGAGATATCGGAACACTGCTATCATGTCTCTCCTGGTCCTTCTCTTCATCAAACTAGACATACCCAGCTCCTGCAGCCGTTCTTCATATGTTTTAGTCTCCAGTCCCCTAATCATCTTGGTTGCTCTTCTCTGCACTCTTTCCAGAGTCTCCACGTCTTTTCTACATCGTGGCGACCAAAGACAAACAACGTGTAATGACAGAAACTGGGCAGCGGTATTATTTGAGAGCTATACTGGACAATAAAGTGCGAAAAGAAGTCTATAAGAAACCTGGAAAGAAGAATAAAAAGAGACTGGAGCCACAAATGGCAAGAGAGATGAGTTCACCTCGCTACTGGAAAGACACTGGCTGACAATGAAAGTTGATCATTAAAGATTAGCCATCCTTTTATGATTAATAAGTAGGAATTTAGTATGTCATAAATTGTTTTAGATTGTCATTGAAAGATTATTAGTTAGTAAATAATTATCTACAATAAGAGTAACTAATGATAATGGTCTAGTTTAATGATATGTATGTATGTATGTATGTATGTATGTATGTATGTATGTATGTATGTGTATGTATGCATGAGTAGGAGGTTGGACATAAACAATAAGACTTTTAGTTAACCACGTAGGAATGTTGATAGATGTTGTTTAACAAAATAGGGGAGAATTTTAGCAAACTCTAGACTGTTTTAAGGTTGTTATTGAAGAACTACCAGTTAATAAACAATGAGTTATAATAAGAGCAATGGAATAATAATAGATGATACATACATATATGTGTAAGTATGCATGCAGGTATGTAGGTATGTAAGTATGGGAATGAGTGTATGTTTATCAGGTTGGATATAAATGGTAAAAGATTTTTAGTTAACTATTAAGGAATATTAATGGATATTGTTTAATAAAAAGGGGGGCTAGAAACAACATGATTTCTATGCAGAATACGTTTCCAGGGTGAAATACCAGGGGAGATTTTTTTGGGAATAGACAATGAATGCCATTATGTGGTTATGTTTAAGCAAGATTTGTCTGAAGAAGAATATGGAATGTTAGAGGAGAATTCTGGTATAATGATATTAAGATATATAATGAATGTTTTGATTTAAAATCTATAAGTTGAGATTATTTATGAGCAATGCACAAGGATTATGTGTAACCAGTCGACATGCTTTCCAAAGGATACAATGTAGAATGATGGTTTTTCCTTTTTGCATTTTTGTTTTATTAAAAAAAAATTTTTTTTTCAAATATATATATGGGCTCTGGTGATGAGCCGAAAGACAGAAAAGGAAAAGCAGTGTGCTTCCTCCCTTAATTGGGGCCCTAATAGGGTGTTGTGGAAACAAATGTGTGTGTGTGTGTGTGTGTGTTAGTTTTATGAGCTGATCAATAAATTTAAATTTGAGAGACCAAGATAGATCTATTTCGAGCTTATTAGCTCTCATCAGTTGGCCACACCCCACTGGGATTCGAACTGGGGCTGCATTGGATGCATTGCATTCTGCCTTGGATGCATTGCAGCCCCGGTTCGAATCCCAGTGGGGTGTGGCCAACTGATGAGAGCTAATAAGCTCGAAATAGATCTATCTTGGTCTCTCAAATTTAAATTTATTGATCAGCTCATAAAACTAACACACATATCTAAAAAAAAATTTAAACAATGTAATTTCATGGTTCTCTGTCTAGATGGTCTCTGGTGATGAGCTGAAAGGCAGAGAGGGAAACAGTATGTGTCCTCCCTTAATGGGGCCCTAACAGGAAGTTGTGAAAACAATTATCTATCTATCTATCTATCTATCTATCTATCTATCTATCTATCTATCTATCTATCTATCTATCTATCTATCTATCTATATATATATATATATATATATATATATATATTTGCTTTTGTAGATTTTCACGGGTGTAGGTATATAAATTTTAATCTAGTTTTTTTTTGTTACCTAATATCAATATTATTCAAAAAAAAAAAAAAAGAACGTCACCAACAAATGACTTCACGCCATTAACACAGCAGCAGCCCCTCCAAGGGCAAAGGGTAGCCGAAACAGGAGCACTTTAACCTAATAGTGTTTTCTGCTGTCTTTTGGGTAGCAGTCCTCAATTTACAGCTACAACTGAGCCACAAATGTACGTCGTTAAGTGAGTTTGCTCCATGTCACGGCTTTTCTTGCAGCGTTTGTGAAGGGAATCACTGCAGTTCTTCAATTAGTAAAATGCTGGTTAAGGGAATCTGGTTTCTCCTTTTGACTTGACTTGTCAGAAGGTCATAAGAAGGGATCGCCTGGCTCCGGGACATTGCAACCATCATAAATGTGAGTCAGTTGTCAAGCATCTGAATGCAAATCCCGTGACCATGGGGATGCTACCATGGGTCCTAAAGTGTGAAAAATTGTCCTAAGTCTCTGTTTTTTTAATGAGGATAATTCTCAATGATTCATACGTAGACCAATGGTAAGGTTGAATTGGCAGCTAAGAAAAGCTCAGAAAGCTGTAAGTTTGTACAGTTGCTAAATGAACTGTTGTTAAATCGAGGACTGGCTGTAGATTTATTCTATCAGGCCAGTTTTTTCATGCTCAACGTATCTGCTTCCAGACACCCATTATCTGATGTGGGAGACTTCATTGCCAACTAGTCATTTCAGATCGCTGTGCACAATGCAGCTCTCGGCGCTACAGGCTTTCTGCCCTCCCAGTTACGGATTCCTTTAGCTGTTTAGAAAGACCTCAGAGAATTTTAACACTTCCCCCATCCTGCATCTCCCGAGGCTCAAAGCCTGGGTTTTTCCCAAGCCAGATCAATCTTTTCACTTCCCTCATTGCAGCCACATAGGATTTCAACATTCCTCCAGGCAAAGGCAGCATTCCAAATGCGTATGGAAACCTTCTTCCTCTTACCTTAAAGGAGACACATACGTTCTTCCCTTTGCGCTTTACCCAGAAGTGCAAAAAACCCCAGACGCCTGAGTCACTGGCTCTACCTCCTTCCTGACGTGACTAAGGCCGCACGAAGGAGCCCTGAACTTTGCTGCGTGAATCCTTGACTGCAGGAAAAACGATTTCAGCAATACAATAATAAATGTATGGAACACCCTACCCCAGTGATGGCTAACCTTTTTTGGGCTCGCGTGCCAAAAGCGGAGAGAGCGCAGGGGGGGGGTCGTGCATGGGCGTGCCACACCCATAATGCTATGTGTGCGACCCCCTGCTTTTGGCACACTTTTTTCACCCTCCCCAGGCTCCAGAGGCTTTCTAGGAGCCCAGGGAGGGTGGAAACAGCCTCCCCTCCCCACCTCCAGAGGTTTCAGTAGCTTCCCTGAAGCCTCCAGAGGGTGAAAAATGTCCTCAAAAGAAGGCCTAAATCAACTGGCCAGCGCACACATGCGCGCTGGAGCTTACAGGGCAACGCCTTGTGTGCCCTAAGAAATGATTCCGCGTGCCACCTGTGGCACCTGTGCCATAGGTTCACCATCACTGCCCTACCCGATCCTGTTGTTAGTTCCTCTAACCCACCCCCCCATGCCTTTTAGCTGTAGCTGTCTACCATGGGCCTTACATGTTTCCTAAGAGGTCCCTAAGGGGGCGTGCATAAGCGCATCAGCGTGCCTACCGTCCCTGTCCTTCTGTTCCCATTTATATGTACTCTTTGTATGTGTTTATGGCTATGTTTTGCTTATTTTCATCCATTCCTTTGTACCATTTTTTCATGTGTTTTTCATACTTGTTTCCTTGTACTTACTGACCAATGAAATAAAATAAATAAATAAATAAAACAAAATAAATAAATAAATCCACTGAGGACCCACAGATTTCCCAGATTGGAATGGTAGTCCAAATCACCTCCATCACTCTCTGGTAGTCAAATCACCTCCAGTGCAGGCACAGGACTGGGACTCAGCCTTAGAAAAGAGCCGTATGAGCAACCCATGCTTAAGAATTGGATCGTCTTCCTGCATCCCTTCAAAATGAGCAGCGGTAGGTCCTTCCTTGCTAGAAGAGTCTCTACAAATACTAATTCTGAAATGTTTCCAGCAGGAATGTGTTCCTAGGGCGGAAAAAAAGAAAACGAAAGTTAGAAAGACACCTCTCCAACAATCTGTTGACGGCAGCATCTCTACTTCTTGTTAATTCAGTTTATTGCTCTTTGCACCCAGGTCTCTCCACTCTGGGATATGGGATGTAAGCATTGGGCAAAAAACCAGCTTCTTTGTGTTTTTTTTTTTAAACAGCAACATTACCATGTTATCAGTAACCAGTTGAATTTGCTTAGCTAGAAATCAGCAGGGTGGGTTGGGGCGGTGTTTGCAGGAAGAAAACCAGCCACCTCCACCACCCAAGTCAAAGGGCTGTCATGTGAAAAGGCTATAGTGTTAACCACTGTTGGACTTACACAACTTAATAACTGTGAGAAAATGAATCCAGGGCATAATATCCAATGATACCCAATTCAGACATGTGTCCAGGATCTTTCTGCATTCATCAGAAGGATTACAAACTATGTCCCAGTGTCACACCACAACCTACCACCCTTTATGGCCATGTGTGCAACACTGCAATGCATAGAGGGAAGAGGATTGTGCTTTCATCTGTCTAATCACATTTTCCCTACTCTATGCATGCCACTGCCCCCATTCCTAAATTCAACGTGTCATTCTCCATTTAGTCAAAACAATATTAGCAGTAGCACTTAGACTTATATACCGCTTGACAGTGCTTTCCAGGCCTCTCTAAGTGGTTTACAGAGTCAGCCTATTGCCCCCAACAATCTGGATCCTCATTTTACCCACCTTGGAAGGGTGGAAGGCTGAGTCAACCTTGAGCCTGGTGAGATTCAATCTGCCAAACTGCTGGCTGTCAGTGATCAACAGACGTAGCCTGCAGTACTGCACTCTAACCACTGCGCCAACTTGGAGTGACTTTTGATTTCCATCAAAAAGGTTCTTATCCTGAGCTCACGGTCCTCCCCAGTTGACTCAGGACTGGAGCAAAGGTGACTAAGTCATTGGCACATGTCAGATCTGGGATGTTCAAGTTTCTGAAAGCTAGAAGCAGATGAAAGCTGTTTCCTTCTCTTTTTCTCCTCCAAAGTCATTGCACTCACTACCGAGTTGTTATCTCCCACCTGTCTTCTCCTAGGACAGGGGTCTGCAAAGTTGGCTCTTTTAAGACTGGTGGACTTCAACTCCCAGAATTCCCCAGCCAGGCTGGCTGGGGAATTCTGGGAGTTGAAGTCCACCAGTCTTAAAAGAGTCGACTTTGCAGACCCCTGTCCTAGGAGAATCATAACAACTTCCTTAACTTCTATGGGAATAGGCAGGGGGACGACAGAATTTAACAGAATTTGGGACAATGACCAGTAGGATAATAACTTGGTATTGGTATTGGTAATCTTGAGTCCTTTGATTAAGTCATTGATCTAAGCCAGAAGTTGTGAATGCTTAAACACTGGAAGTTTTAAGGAAAATGTTGGATATCCATTTGTCTGAAGTGGTGTAGGGTTTCCTGCCTTAGCAGGGGGTTGGACTAGAAGACCTCCAAGGTCCCTTCCAACTCTTCTATTCTAGTCTGTTCTGTTCTGTTCTATTCTGTTCTATTCTATTCTTGACTATAATACACTTTCAATATTCCCGGTCATTTTGCAGCCTTTTACTTTCTGTCAGAGCATTCACCTTCGGAAATGAATGAAAACTATAAACATGGGGTTGGCGAAGTTAACAGTCATGGCTAAATGGTGCATTCTTCAATGTAGATACTTCTCAATTATTCCTATATAGACCAATGGGAAGATTGAATTGGCAGCTAAGAAAAGCTTAGAATGCCAAGGAGTTAAGGCAACATAGCTAAGTAATTAAAACGTAATTGAAAGAGTGATACAATATAACAGGGGATAATTGTTTCTCATTTCTGCAAGTCAGCAAGGACCAGTGTTTTTCCTCTCTTTGGAGCCCCTTCGTTTTCCCAAGATCATTTCCTGACCTGCTTCACTCGAAATATTCTGTCATGTAATTTTCTGTTTTCAGTTTTCTTTCACGTCTATGTTTTTAATTGCTTAATTGTTTCAGGTTTAAAGGAAAGTGTTTGTTTCTCATCACAAAGCTCAATTAAGTTGCGCTATTTTAGCAATATTCACCACCCTACATTAGCAAGACAACACATAACTTGCTTCCAAGCACATTTTAAAGGGGGGGTTGGGGGGAAACCACTTCCTTTTTGTCAAAGGATACTTGCTTAAACTGTCTAAAGACTAGCTGCACAAACATTCAATAAGAAAGCCCGAAACCCACTGACGCAGGTGCTCGACATCCACCATGTATGAAATTGGCCTTTAAAAAACACACATATACACTCACACACAGAGAGAGGGAGACCCAAAGTTTTAGATTAAGCAGCATATGGAGAATGTACATTATTAACTTGCTTGAGGGCTGGTGTGGCATTTAACCGGAACAAAACATAACATGTATGCATATAGCTTTTATTAAAATAAGAAAAACCAGGAGTTCTTCTCAACACATGCAAAACAAGCTACTCTTTGTCATCCTAAGCACAAGAAAATGACGCGGTTTTCCTTTTTCTCTGTACCGCCCACCTCTTGGTCTGCCACCTGCCAAAACCAGCTCTTTTTCCTCTGCATCCTTCTGGGGTTTTGTACAGAAGGAGCAGCAGGAGCATTGGCAGGCTAGAGCAACCGCAAGCAATGCCAGTGGGTGAGGAATATCCTGTTGCTCATAGCTACAGTCCTTCAGGCTGTGGTTGAAGTCCTCCTGCGATAGCACACACCAATTCGAAGTGTGTGTGTGTGTGTGTGTGTGTGTGTGTGTGTGTGTGTGTGATGTCAAAATATGGGAGGGAGCATACTGGTATGCCCAAATATGGGAAGGAGCATACTGCTTCCCTTTTGCCTTTCAGCTCCACCCTAGGAGCCTATATCTATATAAATAAAAATGTAACAAGAGTTTGTTCAAAACTGCTAATCTCCGAAAGTACTGCACCCATCGCTTCCAAATTTTCACACAACGTTCCTTTCAAGTACGGCACCAATGATATGTATAGATTGCATAGATGTCACACCTGTGCCAGGTACACGTAACGGAAATGTAAAAAAATGTAGGTAGATGGATACAGAGAGAGCAGTGAGCCACAGGATGACATAATACAAAATGTCATAATACCTACTGTATTTCAAGGAGAAATACAGTAGGTAGGTAGGTAGGCAGCTTTAGGGATAGAGAGAGGGAGGGAGAAATGCGGTAGGTAGGTAGGTAGGTAGGTAGGTAGGTAGGTAGGTAGGTAGGTAGAGGGATAGAGAGAGGGAGAAATACAGTAGGTAGGTAGGTAGGATAGAGAGAGAGGGAGGGAGAAATACGGTAGGTAGGTAGGTAGGTAGGTAGGTAGGTAGGTAGAGGGATAGAGAGAGGGAGAAATACAGTAGGTAGGTAGGTAGGATAGAGAGAGAGAGGGGGAGAAATACGGTAGGTAGGTAGGTAGGTAGGTAGGTAGGTAGGTAGGTAGGTAGGTAGGTAGGTAGAGGGGGAGAGAGAGGGAGAAATACAGTAGGTAGGTAGGTAAGTAGAGGGATAGAGAGGGGGGGGAAACTTCACCCTCGGGTTGTATCCCTCCTGACTGGGCCACAGCAACATGTGGCCAGCAACGCTAGTGTGTGTGTGTGTGTGTGTGTGTGTGTGTGTGTGTATACATATATACGAGTATATATATGTTAGGTTTTTTGAGCTGATCAATAAATAAGCCAGAGCTCTCCAGTCCAATCTAGCTGACCTTATCTGACTCCATGTATCCTATTGACACTGGGATAGGATGGTGATGCCCACCCATTCATCGTTCCAATCCGGCTTTCACAGAAACAAGAAACTGACTCCCCACAAAGGAAAAAAAACCCTCTTTATTTACACATTGGGAATGAACTGCATGCACCAAGAGAAAGTCCAGGCAAGAAGTTAACGGAAACAATAAGTCTTGATCAGCTCATTATGATAAATGCAAGGTTCTGAGCTCCCAGCTCCCGGGAGGCTGCAAATCAAGTCAGTTCAAACAGGGAAATAGACAAGCATCATTTCTGGCAAGGCAGTCGTTGTTGTCGCAGGAAACACACAAGGAGCAAACTTTCCAGAAATGCAAACGGTTTATTTATTTGATTTGATTTATTTGATTTGTCAATGGTTTACAAAATAATAGGTATAAGAATAAACATGAGTATGAATGAAATGGGGATCAATAAAAGGAGACAGTAGGACAGGGATGGTAGCAGTAGTGGGTTGTAGGTGGAACGCCCAGTATAGGCGTACTGGTGCCTGCCCAAAGCACCTGGTACCGTTCCAGTACTGTGCTCCGGAGGGCCCACCCACCCACCCAAGTTCCTTACCTGTCTTTAAACTTTTTGGCATTTCCGCGCACACGCATGACGCATACAGCGCCTGCGCGACGCTCTGCCGAGCAGCTGGAGTATTGCAGAGGCTCACGGAGGCACCGCTGGAAGGTAAGACGCATGCGTGCCCTGCGCACGTTCATGTGGAAGATGCCGGGCCGGATCCCACCACTGGATGGTAGGCACAATGGTGCGCTTATGCACACCCCCTTCCTCTTAGGAATGTGTTGAGGTCCACAGTAGACAGTTTAAGGTTAAAGTTATGGGGATTTGAAGATGCAACCACAGAGTCAGGTAGTGCATTCCAGGCATTGACCACTCTGTTGCTGAAGTGGTATTTCCTGCAATCGAGTTTGGAGTGGTTTACATTGAGTTTGTATCTATTGTTTGCTCTTCTATTATTTCGGTTGAAGCTGAAGTAGTCATTGACCGATAGGACATTGTAGTGAATAATTTTGTGTTCTATGCTTAAGTCCGACCTTAGGCGGCATAGTTCTAGGTTGTCCAAGCCCAAAATTTCAAGCCTGGGAGTGTAGGGTATTCTGTTTCAAGCAGAGGAGTGTAGTACTCTTCTCGTGAAATACCTCTGGACTCACTCAATTGTATTTATATCCGATAAACAGTGCGGATTCCAGACAGATGAGCCGTATTCGAGAATTGGTCTAGCAAAGGTTGTATATGCCCTAGTTAGCAATACAATATTACCAGAGGTTGTCTGTGACAACAAAACCACTCTCCTTTCCTCCTATCGATGCCCCAGCCAGGGAGGGGCCGGTCAGCGTCCATGTTTGTTTTGCATCCTGAGCCGGCTCATTGTTCTCTGTTGTTCACCTCTCCTATCTGCTCTGCGCATATGGGCATCTGGAACAGGCCCCAGCTGTTCCTCCTCCTCACTCATCTCTGACTCCAAAGGCACCTGGCTCTAAGGCTGGGAAATTTTGGACAGCTCTGCCTCTATCTCTGTGTCTGATGCTGAGCCTTCCGCAGACTCCAGAACTGGCCCAGGTTCTTCCCCAACCTCCTCATCGTCCGAATCTGCCACCAGCTCAGCTAAAGTCATCTACAAATAAAACATGAAGCAGTGCATCAAAATCAAAACAGACATGAATATATTGCCTAGAACTCAAGAGACCACTGAAATGTAATCACACTTTATGCATTACCATTAAAATGTGGCTCAGTCTTTCCAGAAATCTACATTAATCCAGTATAAGAGCTGGATGGAACAGTGGTTAGAGTGCAATACCGCAGGCTACGTCTGCTGATCACCGGCTGCCAGCAGTTTGGCAGATCGAATCTCACCAGGCTCGAGGTTGACTAATAATAATAATAATAATAATAATAATAATAATAATAATAATAATAATAATAATAATAATAATAATAATAATAATAATAATAATCTTTATTGTCAGTGTAATAATATTGTAATAAAATTACAATGAAATTGGTTTGAGCGCTGTAAAGCAGTATATAAGTCTAAGTGCTTTTGCTATTGCTATACTGTCTCCAGTAGAGGACAGCTAAGTGCTTCTGAAAATCTCATCTAGAGAATATAAAAGAAGAATGCCTACCCTACAAATAAACTCTGAAATTAAAGACGTTATTTAGGTAATGCCTTACTACAGTATTAAGGAACCGAAGAAGGTCTTCAATTTTAAAATATTAAAATAAACATGTATTTTTTTTTAAAAAAAACCTTAGAATTGAAGTTTCAGGTGGAATATTTAAAGTGGTCGTGTTCTCACTATGTAACTCTGTTGGAAGAATGACAAAATTTAATCATTTGTAAGGAATTAAAAACCGCAAGAAGGGACAGCAGTAGGAACCTTGAAGTAACCCATCAGCTGAAGCAGGGGGAGGAACTTCAGGCTAAAGCCTTTCGTGTTATTTCTTTATTAAAAGCACTTCTACACTATTTCTATGGCAAGATGCACAGGATTTCTATTTGAATTATTTCTGAATTGTAACTAGGCAGCTACACTAGCATATGAAAATATTATGCAAATCTGATCTCTCTCTCTCTCTCTCTCTCTCTCTCTCTCTCTCTCTCTCTCTCTCTCTCTCTCTCTATCTATCTATCTATCTATCTATCTATCTATCTATCTATCTATCTATCTATCTATTTATCTCATCCTCCCCTCCCCCCGCTCCCTCCTGATTATCCTACTGAAAAACTATCATTTCAATCGGTGGGTTTTTGTGACCACCACATTGTTTCAAATCATCACAGTCTGGACTTAGATAGCTGAGCACAGTATGAAAAAGAAAAGCAGTGTGACATTATCGGGAGAGTGTGGCAGGGAAATGTGTAACAAAAGAGTGAGCACATTCTCTGAGTTATCTATTTCTAGGTAAGTTAGCTTTCCAAATAGCAGCCATGTGGTTCTTCTCTTATTAATATTTTTGCTTCAACATCCCCAAACTTCAAAGGCCCCAAATATACAAGCTAATGTTAAGACTGAGGCAGGAGGAAGGGAGGTTCATTCAGATTTCATGTCTAATCTGAAGCAGAAATAACCAAAGGTGTCCACACCAAACTTGAGGAAGTGCCTAAAGTGCCTAAAAAGTGCCTAAAAAGATAAAAATCAGAAATGCCTGCTATAATTCTATAACTCAGCATCTATTTTTTAGGAAAAGAAAATATATACATATAAATAGAAACAGGGTGAAGAAATGTCTCATTTACAACTTCAATAATGTGGGGAACGGCAAACAAGTAATATCTATAATAACTCATGATTCTAACCTGCCACAAATTTTCCATCTTTCCTTCTTTCTTTTTCCATACATTCAGAATGTCGCAGCCAGCAAGTACTGGGTTATTTCCCCTTGCCCTTAGAATTTTTACAAAACTCATTTGGGAGGAAGGGGCCTTTTGAAATACGGAGGTTTCTCAAAATTTCAAAGTAAGTGAGTTTCAAAGTAAGAACAGTAAAACTTGAAAACTTATATGTTGGAATGGTCAATTATTGATGTATGAAAAAGATAGTTGGGCCAGAATTCCTGGACTACCTAATGGGTTGATGATTGCAAAATCTGAAAGTCGGGTCCTATCCCTGGATGGGCTGACAAAGGAAGGAAGAAGAGAAATGGGGCAAAAAAAATATTGGGTTGGACTCAGCAGAGCTCTGCTCCCTTGCATATGATTGACATTAAAAGTGGCAGGGCTTTGATGCTGCTTGCCATCTTGACTTTTTGACATCATTTGCACAGAGCCCATTCTGGCAGATACTGTATTTTACAAACTGAATTCCCAAAGCTTTTGTTTATCATTGCTGCAGTAAATAATTTTGGCTAGCCCAACTTTTGTCTGTGATGCATCACAGGAGCAAATCCAAGGCTTTTTCTAGCCAGCAGGAGTAGAAATCTGTAGAAAGCTCAGGTTGGTGAGAGAGGCATGATCATTTTTCCGGTTACCCCTTCTTGTCAACTTTCCATGCAATTCTCAGGAACTCCCCTTATTCAGAAGGGGAAAGAGAAACCATTAGACCCATTCAACACAGAGAGAAGAGGTGGAGCTCTTGCCTCACAAGCAGGAGGTTGTGAGTTCGATCCTAGGTAGAGGCAGATGTAGGGTCTCCTGCTTGGGCAGGGGGTTGGACTAGATGACCTGCAAGGTTCCTTTCCAACTCTGTTAATGAGAAAACTGAACAAGTTACGCTGTCATCCATTAAGACCAGCCGAAAGCTCCTGTCCATCAATAGTCTGAATATTTCCCTATTCATTGTCCCTTGCTAATCCTGGTAGGTCTTTGATCAGCTATTTATTTATTTATTTGATTGTTGATTGACTTCTATAGCTGCCCATCTCAACAAACAACTCTAGGTGGCTCATAATTCTTTTCCACTATCCTGGTGACTTTTTGACATCCATTTCTTCTCAAATACTTTTTGGGCACACCTCTTCTAAAACAGCCATTTCTGCCACCTTTATTTTCTCTTAATTTCTAGGAGATGTCTTCACAGCTCCAAGGTCTAATTTTTGCTCCAAATTAAGGGGAGAAGAAAGGGAGGCAAGAGCATCCATTATAGACTTAATTAACCCAAATGATATACTTATGAAAAGGTTGCTACAACCCACCAACAGTAGCTAAAAGAAAACACCTGAGGCTATTTTGCCTATACGGTAAAGCACTCAATAATTAACTATTCCTTTTTTTTAATTAACTAGGGCTTCACCGACACTAGGAACTATTAACCAATTAACAATTTTACATCCAACACGACTCAATAAATATATTTGTAAATGTGGCAGCAGAAGGAAGCACCAGTGAGGTATGGCTGGAACAGATTGAAATATTAATGAACATATGCTTCAGCCTTATATAAATTAAGTTACCCCACTGATTCATTGAACTTAGTGTGGTCTATATTGACTGACAGAAGTTTTTCAGAGGCAAAAGTGTGTGTGTGTGCGTGTGTGTGTGTGTGTAGAGTAAGACCCTTTAATACTTCGTAGCAGGAATGCCAATAATGAGGCCACTAGGTTACATACAGTTACCAATATTTCTCTTGTGGTCTCCGGAGTCCCCTGAATAGACCCAGATTTTAAACCTTCATAAAGTTTTAATTCCTTAAAACCTCCAATATCTCCCCTCAACTGGGCCCACTTGAGAAGGTTTAGGGCAGTGTTTCTCAATCTTGGCGACTTTAAGTCCTGTGGACCTCAACTCCCAGAATCCCCCAGCCAGCTGTGCTGGCAGGGGGATTCTGGGAGTTGAAGTCCACAGGACTTAAAGCCGTCAAGGTTGAGAAACACTGGTCTAGGACAACTTGTGGCAGGAAACTCACTGTAGACAACTCACCATGCAATGCTGTATTAATTGTTTTGTTCAGTTACTTTTATTATTGGTCCTCACGTTTTCTGCAAAATTGTTATAACTCACGTGTTTCTGGATTGACTTTATTTTAGTATTATTATTATCATTCTCCATGGTTGTGTTGAAATTAATGTAACTTTTGAATTGTCCCACAGTGGATTGCCCCATGGTGAGTTGGCTGTGGCGAGTAGTCTCATGCCTGGAACACTGCAACAAAATTTTGGTCACCACACTACAAAAAAGATGTTGAGACTTTGGAAAAAGTTCAGAGAAGAGCAACGAAGATGATCGAAGGCCTGGAGACTAAACCATACAAAGAACGACTGCAGGTTTTGGGTCCGGCTAATTTAAAGAAAAGAAGAATTAGGAGTGACATGATAGCAGTATTTCAGTATTTGAGGGGCTGTCACAAAGAAGAGGGGGTCAAATTAGTCTCTAAAGCACCAGAGGGCAGGACAAGAAACAATGGTTGTAAACTAATCAAAGAGAGAAGCAACCTGGAATTAAGGGGAAACTTCCTATAAGTGAGGACAATTAATCAGTGGAACAGCTTTGTCTTCAGAAATCGTGGGCGCTCCATCACTGGAGGTTTTTAAGAAGAGACTAGATAGTCACTTGTCTGAAATGGTATAGGTTCTCCTGCTTGAGCAGGGGGCTGGACTAGAAAACCTCTAAGGTCCTTTCCAGCTTTATTCTCGTCTAAATTCCTATTTAAGGTGTGCTGGTTCCATTTGGAGAGCAAACTTGCTGTACAAGGCCTATTGTACGGATTGAAGCAGGCATGATTTCTGGATCTGTGTTGTGTAAGGCATGTTTACATGGGCGCTTCGCTACTTCATCACTTAATCGGGTGACAATGTTTGACGTAACCATCACAGAGAATGCAAAGCTATAGGACTCAATCCCCAAATATGGTGTTTTTGCAAAACATCATTTCCCGGTATCCGTTGAAAAACCACTCAGTGCTAAAAAGTACTAAAAAGGAGAACGAGCTATGGATCAAGATGCTGCAGAAGTCTTTGTAAGGCAGCTGCTCATTCGTCCTGGACCTAGGGAATAAAGCGACACATTGGTGGGTGTGACTTTCCTTGCAGATGTTCCATTCCTGCGAATTTTTCCTGCTCCTAAGCACCACTAGGGGGCGATCGTCTTAAGTTTCCAGATATTGCTGGATAAAAGAAAGTCTTAAGTAACATTACACAACTGCACCAAACTTAAGGATGCATTACAGTCATCAGCAATGCAGTGAAATTTACCACTTTCTAGCAACCATATGGTTGTTCCTCTTCCCACAGTTCCCACACCCTGGAATATGCATGGCGGAACACAAATTAAATCAGCAACGCTTGGGATAATCAGTTTTGATGACGGAAGATCCTGAGTTCGCCTCTTCTTTCTCTTCCAGACCCTCCCAAGGAATTCGATCTCCAGTAGTGCAAAGATATTGAAAGGTCACTGTTCTCTGTACCTGTGTCACCGCTGTAACAATAAGTAAGTACATCCTTGACACAGCAAATGTCAAATATTGCAGAGGAGAAAAATGTTTTCATTACTTTACAGATTACATCAGAAAAAATAGGCTTATCAGTTTCATGTTTCCTTTGCTTATCCACGTAACAGTTTAAAACAGGGGTAGTCAACCTTTTTATACCTACCGCCCACTTTTGTATCTCTGTTAGTAGTAAAATTTTCTAACCGCCCACCGGTTCCACAGTAATGATGATTTATAAAGTAGGGAAGTGAATTACATTTTTAAAAAGGAAAGTGTTTCAGTATCGGACAAAAATCCTACCGCCCACCATGAAAGCTGGAATGCCCACTAGTGGGCGGTAGGGACCAGGTTGACTACAATTTTTTACAATTCTTTATACACTTTGGAGGAGCCACACTGGTCTGTCTTCTGCTCCACAGCAATCTGTGGAGTCTCGCGTCAGTAGGTTGCTCTACTCAGATCCTAAATTTCAGTTTCATGTCTGGATATCAGGTGTGAAAGACCAGGTGAGGCATGTGGAAGGTCCAGTTGAACTGACTTATTGCTGAAGCGCCTGTGCACAGGAATGTTCTCAACTAACAGTTAGCACCTGCTTAGAGTTAGATCAGTGTTTCTCAACCTTGGCGACTTTAAGTCCGACTTTAAGGTGGCTGGAGGATTCTGGGAGATGAAGTTCACAGGACTTAAAGTCGCCAAGGTTGAGAAACACTGAGTTAGATAAAGGTTTATGGAACTCAAGGGAGATTGGACTTAGTCGCTTGTGGCTATGTCAGGGGTGAAATCCTCCCGGTTTGGCCTGGTTTGGCCAAACCAATAGGGACGATTGTCCTTAGTTCTGCGAACCAGTAGTAAAAAAAAAAAAAAAAAAAGCTTACGATGATCGCATGGCTATTTTTTAAAGCTGTTTTTTATTTTTTTTAATTCTCTTACATACCATTTTAACTATACATTCACATGACTGTTATTCTTCTTTACATTTATCATTCTTATACATTTACTGTTTCATTTAATAGGTTGTAATATACAGTTTGGGTTGCTTTATTTACCATCCCTTCCTCCTTTTGTAATACCACCTTATTTTCCCTTTTCTTTTCTCCCTCCCTCCCTTCTCTACTGTCTTTCCTCTTCCTCTTCTTCCCCTTCCTTCTTCCCTTCCCTTTCTCCTATTCCTACTCTTCCTCTTCCTCTTTCCCTTCCTAACCTCTCTCCTTCTCTTTCCCTCCTCCTCTCCTTATCTATTTCTTCTTTCCCCCGTCTTCCTTTCATTCTCTCCTCCTCTCTCCCTTTCTTTTTCTACATTTGTTGGTGTATATTTCAAAATTCAGTTTATGTTTCCTTGGGATGGAATTTCCGCCAACCCAAATATAATTTAGTATCATTTCTTATTCCCTTACCTTCGCTAGTCTACCCTAGTTATGTTTCCCCCCCTCTATATCTCACTCTTGAATATATACTTACATATTTTCTTTTCTGTTTTCTCCTTCTTCCCCTCCCCCCACCTTTTCCATTTAATAGTGTGTCATCTGGGTCTTTTATCTTCTCCGTACTTTCTTTTCTAGTTTGCTTTCTCTGGCCAATCATAAAATCTTCCCCATGTCTCCGATTCCTCTTTATCTTTTATTTTCATTGTCAACCTATCCATCTCTGCATCTAATATCTTTTTTATTATCTCTTTGTCTGTTGGTAGCTTATTTAATTTCCAATTTTGGGCAAATACAAAGCCAAGCCATGCTATCAGATTTAACAGATTAACAGAGTTGGAAGGGACCTTGCAGGTCATCTAGTCCAACCCCCTGCCCAAGCAGGAGACCCTACATCTGCCTCTACCTAGGATTGAACTCACAACCTCCTGATTGGGAGGCAAGAGCTCCACCTCTAGGCCACAGCAGCAGATAATCATCGGAAGCTTTTTTAAAGAACATTTTAAAGCATTTTTCCCTGCCAGTTTTCCCAAACCGGCAGGGGGGGAAATGCTTTAAAAGGCTTTTTCAAAAGCTGAAAGTGAAAAAAAAAAAGTTTGCCACGCCCAACCAGTCACATGACCACCACTCCCAGCAAGCCACACCCACAGAACTGGTGGAGGTGGGGGAATTAGATTTCACCACTGAGCTACGTGGTACGTAAATGGTTGTGAGGAGTTAGGTACCCTTGGTAAACTGAAGATTTTGATCCATACTCACACTGTAGTTTAAATGCAACCATTTTATTAGATGTTGTGTAAAATAGAGCTAACAAACAGATGATAGCCTCCCTGATGATATCGTCAGAAAAAGCCAGAGATTTCAAGTATGATAATTGGCAAGAAAGTCCATCGGAGCCTTTCCCGCCGTTCAGCAACTCTCTTCTGGATCACTGATCATCCTTCTTGGAATCAAGGGCAGAAAAGTATCAAATGGACCTGGATTACTGAAATCAAGGAAACAAGGTTATTGGGATTTCCCTATTTAATTGTCCATTCTCATTTCATTGGCTACCCTTTAAAACTATGTTCCTGAAAGCCTGTAGCAAAAGTATCGTATTTTTCAGAGCATAAGATGCACCTTTTCCCCCCCAAAAAAGAGGATGAAAATCTGGGTGCGTCTTATACAGTGAATACAGCATTTTTGGCCTACCAAAACCATGCCCCCTTTTCAGAAATGGACATGCAGAGGGTTTGGGAGGCTTGCAAAGTTCTCCTGTGGCGGGGGGGGGGGGAGATTAGCAAACAAATGGGCCGTTTTTGCTCATTTTTGCCCCCGCCCTCCCCAGCCCCCAGGAGCACTCTACAAGCCTCCCAAGCCCTCTGCATGACCTTTTGTTTTTGCAAATAATGAGGCATGCAGAGGGTTTGGGAGGCCTGCAGAGTGCAAAACCTTTTTTTAAAAAAAATTACCTCTTCATAATCATGGTGCGTCTTATACTCCAGTGCATCTCATAGTCCACAAAATACGGTATCTCTTACCTGTAGTAATGGGGGCAGGGGGAGGGCAGAGCAATCTTGTGAAACCTTGTCCCCTTGGATTACAGTTGAGGAATCATGGCCTGATGTGAGGGATGTGGAAGCCATGGAATCATTTGCATAATTGCTTACAATTGAGAGCCAGGTTAAATTGTTAGTAAATAACCTTGGATAGATAGAAAATACTAAAGAGATCTTGAATGGAACAGAAAGGCCTTCTGAAGTACATAAAGATTGTAAAGGTAAAGATAAAGGTTCCCCCTGCACATATGTGCTAGTCGTTCCTGACTCTAGTGGGCAGTGCTCATCTCCATTTCAAAGCCGAAGAGCCAGCGCTGTCCAAAGACGTTTTCGTGGTCATGTGCCCGGCATGACTCAATGCCAAAGGCATACGGAACACTGTTACCTTCCCACCAAAGGTGGTTCCTATTTTTCTACTTGCATTTTTACCTGCTTTCGAACTACTAGGTTGGCAGAAGCTGGGACAAGTAACAGAAACTCACTCCATTATGCGGCGCTAGGGATTCGAACCACCAAACTGCCGATCTTTCTGATCGCCAAGCTCAGTGTCTTAGCCATAAAGAGTTAACCTATAAAGACTGTACCTAGATGCATTTAACTCTGACTATCTGAGAACAGCCATGAATTATGTCTCGCAAGAAATTAATATAAAATTTTGAAAAAACTCCAATCTGTTTCATATATTGTGCAAGGCTATGATTTATTTCATCATGCTTTTCAAATTATGTCTCATTTGACCACATTTAGATCACTTGCAAATAAAGCCAAGCAGATTGCATTATAGTGGAAGATGATTAGATTAGATTAGATTAGATTAGATTAGATTAGATTAGATTAGATTAGATTAGATTAGATTAGATTAGATTAGAATATTTTGTGTCTGCATTCTCAATTTCATTAATTACAGGTAATTCTTGACTTAGAACCATTCATTTAGGGGCCACTGGAAGTTATGATGGCATTGAAAAAAAAGTGATTTATGATCAGCCCTTGCACTTACAACAGTTGTGGCATCCCAGGGCCATATTCTCAAAATTTGGGCACCTGGCAACTGCTTTACATATCCAATGGTGGCAGCATCCCAGGGCCAATTGATCACCAGCTGTGACCTTCCCAGCTGGATTCTCACAAATAAAATCAGTGGGGAAGCCAGCAAGGAAGTTCACAAGTCAGGGTGATATAATGTCTCACTTAATGAATGAACTGTTTCACAACAAATTTTCTAATCCTGATTGAGGTCATAAGTGGAGGGCTACCTGCATCATTAACGCCACCATATCTAGGCTGCAAATTTAGGCTAACCAATAGAGGGCAGAAAAGTGATCCAGAACACTTTAACACATTATTGACATCTAGTAGGTGCATGGGTCATTGCAGCCCCTATAGGTTATTATTAATTTTATCAATAATTAGCTGAAGCATGACAGAAGGCAGAATCCTGTCAATAATTAATACCTAGGATCAAGAATTAGGGAGGAAATCCAGCAAAGCTTACATGCCTCACTGCCACAATTCTGCAAAAAGGAAAAAAAAGCATAGGATTTTACACTCAAAGGGAAATCTAACACAGATTTGGATGATGAAAAAAATGAATATAACAATATTGATTTTATAAAGCACAAAACAGATAAGTTACTAGAAAAGCCTGCTTATAGGAAAAACTGTTGGTCTGCTTTTAAACTGAAAGACAGTTTCATTTTAAAGTACAGTTAAGCTTAAGATCTATTTTTCACTTTATTCCACTTTAGCTTCAGCTACCACAGTCAGAGTATTCAGGGTAATGTAAATAGATAGTGTTCCGTCGATTGTTAGTGGAATTGTTAATTTTAGTATTAGGAAACTATATTAGATTTTATTACGCAATTTTGTGGCTTCAAACATGTCAAACTCTGCTTGAAAAAGAAGTGAATTCTACACTTATTATTGATATATATTCAACCTGCATAATTTTGATGCATGAAATATTTTAGGCTTAATGCAATATTGGAGGAGTTTGATTACTTTTTCCCGGCTATCTGCAGAGTATATGGACAGTAGAACTTTATTATATCAAAACCCTTACCTGCACAATCTCATCAGCTAGAATTTTATTACTTCTTTGATTCATAATCTATTCCTGTATCAATCACGAGACTATTCCTGTTTGTTTTCATTGCCATGGTTGCATATTGGGTAGAAAGCTTTAAGGATTTTATAGCAATAACTACCAAATCTCTTTCCTGGTGAAAAGATCTGACCATTCCACTGTGTTGTAGCAACTTCTTTTTCTTTTAAAGTGAAAAAGTTCATTTTTCACAGGTTTATTTGTTATATAATTAGATAATTTGAATCTGCCATACGCAGGCTGTTGAATTTAAAGACATTTATCATGATTCAATAATTTTTGACATTCTTCCAAATAAATACATTCCAAAGACATTTAACATTTAAAGAAGTATGTCTTGATAATTTCCTACAATGGTCCATTGATCCACTAACATATTGTTAATCAATCATTAATTAGCTATAATAGTCATTGATTGGTTTGCATTTGTTCCTTTTGATAATAGATACAGCAAATTACTCATAAGTGATAAACCTGAATAGCTAGACTATTTAGTTGAAAATTCATCAAATTTAAAAAGCTGTGATCTTGAGCAATAATTTTAATATTACAGGTCTTCGTTATAAACTTCTGACTTTTAAGCTGTACATTTGCACTGCAGAGAAAAACCAAATAGGAGATGTCAAATGTAGCTCATATTTGTCTGGCGCTACCATATAGCGCCAGGCATAGTTTTGGCTGAAACATTTTGTACTTCATGCACCAAGCCTTAAAATCTGTAGCACTGGAACATAATATCAATGCACTACATTTCTCTACTATTTCTACTAGCAGATAAAACTAAATGGAAAGTTACATTTACTTTAGAAAGGCACAATCTTTAAGCTTCATCTTTCAAGAGAAAAAAATATATAGTTGGATTAGGATTTCCAAAATTCAGTGCTCATAGCTATAATCCATACTCTTCAAATGCTTCTTATACAATAGAAAGAACTTTTTCCCTATCGCTTTTTTGTCTTATTCCTCCCCACCTTTGCACTTCAGATTTTTTCATCTGCTAATTCAATATATGAAAATATAGAAGCAAGGAAGTGCATACTGCTTATGAGAGCTAATGTATCTCAGCTCCCTTGGCTGAAAATTAGAGATCCCCTTCAGTCGGTCATGACTGGACAGGGAAAATATTTAAAACCTTAATCTATGAGAGCTGAAGGGAAATGGAGAATAATTTTCACTCTATCTATTCTGTACACAAGAGATACCAAAGAGGTGTACTACTTCCAGCAAATCATCCAATATATTTTATTTTTATTTAGTTATCGTATTTGTTAACTAGCCTGATCAAATGGCTCTGGAACATGTCAGTGTCATTCAGTGGGGTACTTCTAGATAGTAAGCATATTATGGCAAAATAAATTACTCACTGACCCATGGCTGATCTTACCGTTGTAACAGCCATCACAGGTTTAATATTTTTAAGAGCCATATGCTGTCTTAAATCACCAATCCAAATCCAAAAATTTAAGACCTGCTCTTTTTTTTCAATTGTAATTCCCAGCATCCTTCACCACTGGTCATGGAGCTGCTAGAAGTTGTAGTGTAGAAACATCTGGAGGGCCACCAATTTCCCATAATTACAAACAGACTCACTTGTATACACATACAAGTCTGTGTATTAAGGCAGAATATTGTCTGTGCTAAACCAGCAGACATCTCCTGCTGTATTATACAGTGACTCAGTTGCTTCCGATATTACTGCCCATTTTTTATTTTCTATTAACATATAGTGTTCACTATATCTTTCTTTCTTTCCCGATTAAAATGGGGTCTTGTCTCTGTGACCACGAAAAAAACCAGATATCTATGAATATCATTAAATATATATCAGTGGTGGGTTTCAATTTTTTTTAGAACCTACTCTGTAGGTGTGACCTATTTTGTGGGCGTGGCTTGGCAGTCATGTGACAGGGTGAGAGTGGCCAACTTGTAAAACGTGGTGAAATTCATTTAACAACGCTCTTGCTTAGCAACCAAAATTTTGGGCTCAATTGTGATGATAAATTCTTTCTCTCTCTTTCTTTCTCTCTTTCTTTCTCTCTTTCTTTCTCTCTCTCTCTCTTTCTTTCTTTCTTTCCTTCCTTCCTTCCTTCCTTCCTTTCTTACTTACTTTCTGCCTTCCTTTCCTTTCCTTCCCATTGGGTTACCGGCAGCGGCAGGGCAGACTTACTTCTGGGTCCGCCAGTGGAACCCCCTCTCACCGGCTCTCTAAATTTCACCATCCGGCTCTTGCGAGTAGGTGCGAGCCTGCAGAAACCCACCACTGATATATATTGATCCCATACTGATATTCAAATTTTTAGGAATCATATGCAGCAAAACTCAATAATTGACAAGGCTAAAATCTAGTCCAAGACCAAAATAATAACAGTCCCTACTATCAACTGTGTTCTAAAAAGCATTTATAATTAAAATGTTTTTAAACTATTCCTATCAATATAGCATTTAAACAGGAATAAATCCCAGTAATTTCAGAACAATTTATTTTCCACTGTACCTGCATGCTCAGAGCTACATCTGTTGAGTCCCTTAAAACAGTTTTTTCCCAACAAAACATTAGAAACATATCCCAGCAAGATGTCAGACAGGAACAGATAAGAATATCCAAACTTGCCATGGTCTGTTAAAAGCAACAAAGCTAAAATGTTTATTTTCAAAGCAGGTGACATTTATCCAGTAACACTGTATTACCACATTTTGATTTTTATGCCAAATGGATGATGGCTGTATAATTCAATGTGATGGATGTTGTTGTCAGGATGTGTGTTTGATATTCTTGTGGTGGTAATGTGTCTTGAAATGGATGTTCCCCCACTTTACCGTTTCCCCTGGCAGTCACACAGAAAAGACGCCTAGGGTGGGCATAGGGGGCAATAAAACAAAGAAAGCTGTAGGGAAAAAAATAGGCTCTTGATACAGTTCCTTAATATAAGGGGCGGACCTGTTTTTGTTAACTATATCTACTATTATTGGATCTTGCAAAACAATAAAGCATGAATTAAAGCAATTAGGATAACAATGGTCTTAGATTAGGGCAAAGCAGTTCTTTTACAGAATCTTACAATTAACTCCTGATTGATTGATTGATTGATTGATTGATTGATTGATTGATTGATTGATTGCATGGCACAACAGGTTTAACTCAGCAAATCAGCAAGAAGGGTTTATTTGTTTATTTTGGAAGACAGCAAACAATCATAATTCTTTTTATTTATTACTTTCCAGGCTAAATTACAGTGTGTTATAAGATATGTCCAACCTATAGCCCGCAGGCCACATATGGCCCTGGACAGCTAGTTATGCCACCTCACAAGATCAAAAAATTGTAACATTATTGTGTGACTTGTATACATTAACTGTATTATATTTTTTATATGTGTCCTAAGGCAATTTCTCTTCATTCACTGCAGCCAAAAGGTTGTACCAACCAGGGTCTTTACACTACAGGAAAATTTAACGTAATCTTATCCGTTCTGTTCAGTACCATGGACAGCAGCAATGGAGGATGCTACCAGACTTCAATAGCATTTTCTACCATTTCTGGTTTGAGAAGACTATACATTTTCCTTAACAGCTGCATTTCTTTTCCCAAATGTTGTAATATTTTTTATGCTGCTATCTGTTCTGAAGATAATACATATATAACATTTGGCTTACAGTGAAGTGCAGTCACATAACTGCCAAGGAAACTGGCCAACTCTTGCTTATGGCATTAAACTCACAGAAAAATGCAAATACAGTTGGCAGCTACTACCCACCTATGGATAGGAGCATTTCAGTATTCAAAGTATGCATCCAGTATTTTCTACAGTCAATAACCAGAATAGGTACGCTCGGGGTGGGGGGAAATAGAGTGCTTCCCAATTTAATTATTCTCTCAAAAGAAAAAGAAAAAAAAAACAGAATACAAATTAGATTTAGGTTAGCTCCCCAGCCCAAACATTTAATATATCATGGTACCAATTTTAATGGAAAATTGGGCTGCCAAAACTGAAAACATCCTTGTTGAGAAATGCCAAAAGGTAGCTTAAGGGCAAGAAGCAGCCTAGAATTCTGTCATAAATAATTTCCATTTATTCATTTTTTAAAGAAATAATGCCTGTGTCCTCAAAACACTAATAAAATTGCTTCTATTTAGCCATTCTACCTATCTACCTACTACCTACCTACCTACCTACCTACCTACCTACCTACATACATACATACATACATACATACATACATACATACATACATACATACATACATGACATGGTATTCAGCAGGTTCTGACCAGTTCTGGAGAACTGAAAGCAGAAGTTTTGAGTAGTTTGGAGAACCGGTATATACCACCTCTGACCCGCCCCCATCTATTCTCTGACTCCCAAGTCTCAGCTAATCTGAGGAGGTAATGGGGATTTTGCAGTATCCTTCCCCTGAAGTGGGATGGGAATGGAGATTTTACAGTATCCTTCCCTTGCCACGCCCATGCCCACCAAGCCACACCCACCAAGGCACACCATGCCCACCAAGGCACATCACACCCACCAAGGCATGCCCATAGAACAGGTAGTAAAAAAATTTGAATCCCACCACTAATATATACATACATACATACATACATACATACATACATACATACATACATACAGTAAAGGTTCCCCTCGCACATATGTACTAGTTGTTCCCAACTCTAGAGGACAGTGCTCATCTCCATTTCAAAGCCAAAGAGCCAGTGCTGTCTGAAGATGTCTCTGTGGTTATATGGCCAGCATGACTAAACATCAAAGGCACACGGAACACTGTTACCTTCCCACCAAAGGTGGTGCCTATTTTTCTACTTGCATTTTTACATGCTTTCGAGCTGCTAGGTTGGCAGAAGCTGGGACAAGTAATGGGAGCTCATTCTGTTATGTGGTGCTTGGGATTCAAAGTACTAAACTGTCTACCTTTCTGATCGACAAACTCAGCATCTTAGCCACTGAGCCACCGTGTTCCTATGCATGCATGCATGCATGCATATATATATATGTATGTATGTATATATATATATATATATATATATATATATATATATATATATATATATATATATTTGTTTTCGTAGGTTTTCACGGGTATAGGTATGTAGATTTTGGTTTATTCGGGTCTTTTCCCGTGTAAAATTAAAGGTGTTTTTGCAACGTTTCGATGGGATCACCCCCATCATCATCAGGCTTTGGCTTCTGCCTTTTGCAAATGAACTGCATTTGAAATGGCAGTTTTTCTGTAAGTGGAGGTGGGAGGGGTTGGAATGTTGGCTCTGCTACTTTTAAACCGATTGGTTGGCTGATTTGCCACATCCTGATTGGTAGCTGGAGTTTCTTCCCTTTCTGGATGTCCTAATCTACAAAAAACCCAATGGCTCCCTAGGACACACCATCTACCGGAAAAAAACACACACAAACCGCTACCTAAACGCACAATCACATCACCACCCTGCACAGATCAACTCTGTAGCCAAGACCCTCATCTCCAGAACCAAACGCCTAGCTGACAAAGACCACCTGAAAAATGAATTACAAACCCTCACAAAGATATTAATCTCTAATGGTTTCCAAAGAAACACAATCACCAAACTAATCCAAAAGCAGACACCCCCCAAGATCCAAAACACAGAACAAGACAATGGCATCGCTCTCCTCCCCTATATTAAAGGTACCACTGATAAAATCAGTAAAATTCTCCACAAACACAATATAAAGACATCCTTCGACACTAACCAAAAAATTGCCAACATTTTAAGGAACCCCAAAGACAAAATCCAGCTAGAAAACCAAGGAGTCTATGAAATACCATGCAAAGTCTGCTCGTCCACATACATTGGACAAACTAATAGGAGAATTAGTGCACGTATCTCAGAGCATAAGAATTCTGTTAAAAGACAAGTAAATTCTTCCTCCCTCTTCCAGCACTTCCAAGCAACAGGTCATCAAATTGACTTTGAAAAAACCAAATTGCTCTCCAGGACTGAACACTCCAACAGGAGAATGATTATGGAAGCTATTGAAATAGAAAAACATCCCCAAAATATGAACAGACGCGATAATGCCTCCCGCCTGCCAGACATCTGGAAACCAGCTCTGGCCACTAAACGAGTCCCGGCCACTAAACAAACCCTGGCCACTAAACGAGTCCCAGCCACTAAACAAGTCCCGGCCACAAACACTGACACCATCATCAATTACTCTCAACAAACTCCAGCTACCAATCAGGATGTGGCAAATCAGCCAACCAATCGGTTTAAAAGTAGCAGAGCCAACATTCCAACCCCTCCCACCTCCACTTACAGAAAAACTGCCATTTCAAATGCAGTTCATTTGCAAAAGGCAGAAGCCAAAGCCTGATGATGATGGGGGTGATCCCATCGAAACGTTGCAAAAACACCTTTAATTTTACACGGGAAAAGACCCGAATAAACCAAAATCTACATATATATATATGTAGATTTTGGTTTATTCGGGTCTTTTCCCGTGTAAAATTAAAGGTGTTTTTGCAACGTTTCGATGGGATCACCCCCATCATCATCAGGCTTCGGCCTTGGCTTTCTTACAAATGAGCTGTATTTGAAATGGCAGTTTTTCTGTAAGTGGAGGTGGGAGGGGTTGGAATGTTGGCTTTGCTACTTTAAACTGATTGGTTGGCTGATTTGCCACATCCTGATTGGTAGATGGAGTTTGTTGAGAGTGATTGATGATGGTGTCAGTGTTTGTGGCCGGGACTTGTTTAGAAATAGAAGATAACAACCAACTTCCCTTTCTGGATGTCCTCATCTACAAAAAACCCAATGGCTCCCTAGGACACACCATCTACCGGAAAAAAACACACACAAACCGCTACCTAAACGCACAATCCCATCACCACCCTGCACAGATCAACTCCGTAGCCAAGACCCTCATCTCCAGAACCAAACGCCTAGCTGACAAAGACCACCTGAAAAATGAATTACACACCCTCACAAAGGTATTAATCTCCAATGGATTCCAAAAAAACACAATTACAAAACTAATCCAAAAGCAGACACCCCCCAAGATCCAAAACACAGAACAAGACAATGGCATCGCTCTCCTCCCCTATATTAAAGGCACCACTGATAAAATCAGCAAAATTCTCCACAAACACAATATCAAGACATCCTTCGACACTAACCAAAAAATAGCTAACATCTTAAGGAACCCCAAAGACAAAATCCAGCTAGAAAACCAAGGAGTCTATGAAATACCATGCAAAGTCTGCTCGTCCACATACATTGGACAGACTAATAGGAGAATTAGTGCACGTATCTCAGAGCATAAGAATTCTGTTAAAAGACAAGTAAATACTTCCTCCCTCTTCCAGCACTTCCAAGCAACAGGTCATGAAATTGACTTTGAAAAAACAAAATTACTCTCCAGGACTGAACACTCCAACAGGAGAATGATTATGGAAGCTATTGAAATAGAAAAACATCCCCACAACATGAACAGACGCGATGATGCCTCCCGCCTGCCAGACATCTGGAAACCAGCTCTGGCCACTAAACGAGTCCCGGCCACTAAACGAGTCCCGGCCACTAAACAAGTCCCGGCCACTAAACAAGTCCCGGCCACTAAACAAGTCATGGCCACTAAACAAGTCCCGGCCACTAAACAAACCCTGGCCACTAAACGAGTCCCAGCCACTAAACAAGTCCCGGCCACAAACACTGACACCATCATCAATTACTCTCAACAAACTCCAGCTACCAATCAGGATGTGGCAAATCAGCCAACCAATCGGTTTAAAAGTAGCAGAGCCAACATTCCAACCCCTCCCACCTCCACTTACAGAAAAACTGCCATTTCAAATGCAGTTCATTTGCAAAAGGCAGAAGCCAAAGCCTGATGATGATGGGGGTGATCCCATCGAAACGTTGCAAAAACACCTTTAATTTTACACGGGAAAAGACCCGAATAAACCAAAATCTACATATATATGTAGATTTTGGTTTATTCGGGTCTTTTCCCGTGTAAAATTAAAGGTGTTTTTGCAACGTTTCGATGGGATCACCCCCATCATCATCAGGCTTCGGCCTTGGCTTTCTTACAAATGAGCTGTATTTGAAATGGCAGTTTTTCTGTAAGTGGAGGTGGGAGGGGTTGGAATGTTGGCTTTGCTACTTTAAACTGATTGGTTGGCTGATTTGCCACATCCTGATTGGTAGATGGAGTTTGTTGAGAGTGATTGATGATGGTGTCAGTGTTTGTGGCCGGGACTTGTTTAGAAATAGAAGATAACAACCAACTTCCCTTTCTGGATGTCCTCATCTACAAAAAACCCAATGGCTCCCTAGGACACACCATCTACCGGAAAAAAACACACACAAACCGCTACCTAAACGCACAATCCCATCACCACCCTGCACAGATCAACTCCGTAGCCAAGACCCTCATCTCCAGAACCAAACGCCTCGCTGACAAAGACCACCTGAAAAATGAATTACACACCCTCACAAAGGTATTAATCTCCAATGGATTCCAAAAAAACACAATTACAAAACTAATCCAAAAGCAGACACCCCCCAAGATCCAAAACACAGAACAAGACAATGGCATCGCTCTCCTCCCCTATATTAAAGGCACCACTGATAAAATCAGCAAAATTCTCCACAAACACAATATCAAGACATCCTTCGACACTAACCAAAAAATAGCTAACATCTTAAGGAACCCCAAAGACAAAATCCAGCTAGAAAACCAAGGAGTCTATGAAATACCATGCAAAGTCTGCTCGTCCACATACATTGGACAGACTAATAGGAGAATTAGTGCACGTATCTCAGAGCATAAGAATTCTGTTAAAAGACAAGTAAATACTTCCTCCCTCTTCCAGCACTTCCAAGCAACAGGTCATGAAATTGACTTTGAAAAAACAAAATTACTCTCCAGGACTGAACACTCCAACAGGAGAATGATTATGGAAGCTATTGAAATAGAAAAACATCCCCACAACATGAACAGACGCGATGATGCCTCCCGCCTGCCAGACATCTGGAAACCAGCTCTGGCCACTAAACGAGTCCCGGCCACTAAACGAGTCCCGGCCACTAAACAAGTCCCGGCCACTAAACAAGTCCCGGCCACTAAACAAGTCATGGCCACTAAACAAGTCCCGGCCACTAAACAAGTCCCGGCCACTAAACAAGTCCTGGCCACTAAACGAGCCCCGGCCACTAAACAAGTCCCGGCCACAAACACTGACACCATCATCAATCACTCTCAACAAACTCCATCTACCAATCAGGATGTGGCAAATCAGCCAACCAATCAGTTTAAAGTAGCAAAGCCAACATTCCAACCCCTCCCACCTCCACTTACAGAAAAACTGCCATTTCAAATACAGCTCATTTGTAAGAAAGCCAAGGCCGAAGCCTGATGATGATGGGGGTGATCCCATCGAAACGTTGCAAAAACACCTTTAATTTTACACGGGAAAAGACCCGAATAAACCAAAATCTACATACCTATACCCGTGAAAATCTACGAAAACATATATATATATATATATATATATATATATATATATATATATATATATATATATATATATATATGCATATATATATATATATATATATATATATATATATATATATATATATATATGCATATATATATATATGCATATATATATATGCATATATATATATACATACATACATATATATATACATACATACATACATACATACATACATACATACATACATACATACATACATACATACATATATATATATATATATATATATATATGTGGGTCTTTGGTTGTTCGGGTTTTCTCCCGCGTAGAATTGGAAGTATCTTCACGATGTTTCGATGAAGTCTCATTCATCATCTTCAGGCTGGTGCTTCCGGCTTGGTGCTTCCAGGAGCAAGCCAGAAGCACCAGCCTGAAGATGATGAATGAGACTTCATCGAAACGTCGTGAGGATACTTCCAATTCTACGCGGGAGAAAACCCGAACAACCAAAGACCTACATACAAATACCCGCAAAAACCTCAGAAAACATATATATATATATATACATATATATATATATATAAGAGAATATTATCACATATTATCACAGCTCCTGTTCGGGGTCCCTTTAAGGGGAGGAGACTTAACGTCATCCCTCTCTGCCCTTCGACTCAACCTAGAGATCATCCAGACAGAGAACCAATTAGTTTGCTGCTGTGTGAAATTTTTTAGATATGTGTTAGATTTTTAAGGGCTGAAAATAAAGAGACCAGGATGGATCCATTTCAGGCCTGAAGAAGGCTAATAAGCCTGAAATGGATCCATCCTGGTCTCTTTATTTTCAGCCCTTAAAAATCTAACATTTTCACGGGTGTAGGTATGCTGGCATAACTGGCTTCGGGGATTTTCCCGTGTATAAGGCATAGAAAAGTTGTTGCAACGTTTCGACAAGATCGTTGCAACAACTTTTCTATGCCTTATACACAGGAAAATCCCCGAAGCCAGCTATGCCATATATATATGTGGGGGGGGGTTGTCTTTGGTTGTTTGGGTTTTCTCCCGCTTTTGTTCGGGTTTTCTCCCGCTTTTTAGATTTTTAAGGGCTGAAATAAATAGAGCTTGAAATAAATCACAAACTTAGACTGCCATATATATAAAATCACACAACGTAATTCTTGGCTTGCTGTCTAGATGATCTCTGGTGATGAGTCGAAAGGCAGGAAAGGAAACAGTATGTCTCCTCCCTTAATTGGGGCCTAATAACAGGTTGTTGAGAAACAATTACATATATATATATATATGACAGTCTAAGTTTGTGATTTATTTCAAGCTCTATTTATTTCTAACTATTTAACTTTGATTATAATTTCCCCATACTGATTTTGCTAATATCCCCTTTACAGAATGGGAAAAAATGAAATTAATCATTTAAATCAATAAATTGATTCACCAAGATATTTAATTGGTTGTTCCTTGGGTAACACTATTTTCTAACCTGTTCAAGCTCCAAGCCAGAAATTTTCTTCTTCTTTGGTCATAAATTCAACTTCACTAAATTCATGAAGAATTTTACGCAGAGAGAGAGAGAGAAAAAGAGATTGTTACCAAAACAGTTATATAAGTGGCTGTTTTCTAGTTGTCACTAAACTTCAGGCAACTAAACCAAATGCACAGAGATGCTAGGAAAACCACATTATGTGTGAAGTACCACACACAGATTTCCATATCCTGTGGTAGCTTGCTTCTTAGGATAGGCATTGAACAGAAAATGATTCTTAATGTCAGTTTCTGCACCAAAAGAAGACAATCAAATTATTATTCCTCCTTTTATGTACCCATAGTACCCCTAACTGAAAACAGATCAATGTTTGGGCAACAGTAAGTGCTCTGTTCACAGAGACTGCTCAAAACAACATGCCAAATCCCCACACCAGAATTCCTTAATTTATTTTTAATGTAACATATTTTATCCTGTTCCTCAGCCTAAAAGTTCCCCATAGCATACAAGCAACGAAGGGGAAAGGAAGCCGAGATCACATGGCATAAAAGGAAAAAAAAGGGTATGATATGTTCTCATGAGATGAACATTCAGGGCGAGATGCTCAAAAAAACAATGAGAAACATATGATAAAAAGACTACATACTTGATCCTGCATATTTAAACTGCAACTAGAATTGTATTTGTGCAACAATGGAAAGATGATGAGATGCCGTCTGAGGGGAATGTAATTAAGAAAATATTAGACTGCGCAGAGATGGACAGAGTAACACTTGCTATTTAGGATAAAGAAGAACCTGAATACTTTTTGATATGAGACATATTCAATCAATCTATCTATATAAATAAAAATGTAACAAGAGTTTGTTCAAAACCGCTAATCTCCGAAAGTACTGCACTGATCGCTTCCAAATGTTCACACAACATGTTCCTTTCAAGTACGGCACCAATGATATATGTAGATTGTGTAGATGTCACACCTGTGCCAGGTACATGCAACCGAAATGTAAAAAATTGTTTAAAAGGTCGGTAGATGGATACAGAGAAAGCAGTGGGCCACAGGTATTATGTCATCCTTTATGACATAAAATACTCTGTCCATAAGATTCAAGAAGAAATACAGTAGGTAGGTAGGCAGGCAGGCAGCTATAGGGATAGAGAGAGGGAGGGAGAAATGCAGTAGGAAGGTAGGAAGGTAGGTAGGTAGGTAGGTAGGTAGGTAGGTAGGTAGGTGGAGAGAGGGAGAAAGGAAGTAGGTAGGTAGGTAGGTAGGTAGGTAGGTAGGTAGGTAGGTAGGTAGGTAGGTAGAGGGAGAGAGGGAGAAAGGAAGTAGGTAGGTAGGTTGGGGGTTATATGGTGATTGTATGTACATGTTTGTGTGTGCAGGTGTAGATTGGTTGGCCATTTAAACAGACTGGGCCACAGCAATCCATGGCCGGGAACGGCTAGTGGTTAGATAATAGAAGTTAGAAAGGAGGAGATACATATAAATATAGGCCACGTTTACTCCACATTAATTGACTTTCCCTCTTATTGCGTAGGTAGACTATAGGTCAATTGGCTTCTTTTAGGTAGCCACTTTCCTGCTGGCGTAAAGTCATCAGGAAGATCTCTCCCTTGGCTCCTGACACATTGATATTGTAGATTCAGCAATCTCTCGATTTTTAATGTGAAGTCTCCAAACAGTGACCAGGCAATGTCCTACCATATTATGGTATTTATTTGGGTCTACCCTGTTTCCCCAAATATAAGACTGCCCTGAATAATAAGCCCAATCGGGCTTTTGAGCTCATGTGCTAAAATAAGTCCTCCCCCGAAAATAAGCCTTCACCGAAAATATTGCAACACAGCAGCAGCCACGAGGTGACCACGCTTGCCACATCCTACACCTCAACAATAATAAGACCTCCCTGGAAATAAGGCCAACCACTTATTTCAGGGGTCAACACGGTATGGAAATGGCTAAACTGCTTTCTAGTATGCCCTTGGTCCTCCAGGTTTTGGGATCCTCTCTCTCCTGGCTCTATCGTAGATAATGTGTACTGGATTGATTCTGGGAGGTTAGTTTCACAATCTTCAAAGAAACAATGATGTTCCCCTTTTCCCTTGGATCCAGCTAGTCCTGACAATTAGTATTCTAGAAAAAGTGGATTGTGCGGCTCCATTTGTTAGATTTCTGGGTTTGGGCCTAAGAGTGTGAAAGAGATAGTATTATGGTTGATTCCCTTTATGAAGACCTGTATGGTGGTAGTGCACTCTTTGGCTCCTTTTGGGCCTCTTGGGAGCCTTCCATACTAATGAACGCATTATCCTTCTGGGCTCTTTGCAAGGGTTGGAGTTTGGATGCACTTTGTTTACAGTGGAGTTTTGTCCTTCATTACAGGTAATCCTTGCTTAGCAATGATAATTAGGACCAGAATTTTTGTTGCTAAGTGATAGTGTCATGAAGCATAATGTCATGATTGATCCACTTGGTAACAACGGTTCCAGCTGTCCCCAGTTACCATTATTAAGTAACGTCCATGTAGGTTGTTTAGCGAGAACCTCATGTGACTGTGATTTCCAGCTTCCCCATTGGCTTTGCCAACAGAGAAAGCTGTAAATTGTAATCACATGACCATGAGACACTGCAATAAGCAGAAATCCAGACCAATTGCCAAGCACCCAGTTGGTGATTAAAGCCAGAACTTTGCCAGTCATAACTATCACTCCATCAGTACTTTCACAAATTCAAACAGTCACTGAAAGAGTGGTTATTAAATGTGGACTGCCTATAGTGGCTTATCCTAGTTAATAATTATTGAAGCAGAGGGATCAACTAGGTACACTTTCTCCTCTCTCCCTTACATAAAGCTTCTAAGGGAAGTCATCCACCGACAAGACTTTACATCATCAAACAAGACAGGCAGGAGATGTTGTCAATGTCTCACCCCAGTGCCTTGAGGCTCTCAGAGTCTAGGTGCATTTAAACAAATTGAAACTGAATCCCGGGAAAGATGTTCATTAATCTAGACATTTCTATGGCTATAGTATTATCTTTTCAGGGATTAGCCCTGTCCTGAAAATGCAGGTCTAGGATTTGGAGTTCTCTTGGACTCCAAATCTTACTTATTGTACCATAGACAAGTGGAGAGAGTTGCAGATTCACCTGTGATATAAGATCGAGTAACTCAAATCCTCATCAGCACTCGGGTGGTCTTCTGCAATGTCCTGGACATGTGGTTGCTCTTGAAGATCACCCGTACTTTCAATCTGCCAAGAGCAAAGTGGTCCATTTAATTGGCAGGTATTTGCCTCCATGAATGTATTATACCACTGCTCCAAGCCCTACACTACTTCTAATTAGCTTCCTAATGTTGCTCATAGTGGTAGTTATTACCTATGAAGTCCCAAAGGACAATTTTCTCAAACTGTGAACTTTGGGATACCCACCTTATGAATTAAAGTTGGATCTTATAGTTTTGGCCTTCTGGAAATTATTTAAAAACAACGCTGTTCCAGAGGGCTTCAGTGATGCATAATACCTAGAATGATGGATATATGAGAGAGGGAGGGAGGGAGGGAGGTGGGAGGGGAGCAAAAGATGCTAATCTTCTGTTGCAACTTTAAGCAGTTTGATCAGTATTTTATCTGAGCTTGTTGCTATTTGGCAACTGGCCGCTTTTTAGAAGAATCCTTTCCTGAATATATTTTCTCTCTGAAAACCTTTCTGCAATTTTATAATCCTACTTGCAAAAAGTTTCAGTATATATACATTTTCCATCTTCCTTTAACCTTATTGGATTATGTTAGAAATTTTCCATGCTGATTCTCAAGTATTATAACTTTTTCTGTAATTTGCTTGATTTTCTTTAATAAAAAAAACCTACTCTCATTTTGTCTTTTTAGTTTTTCAGTTTACCAACTTCTTGACTTAGATGTCTTTTTCTTATCCTTGCTTGAAGGAAGTCTGCATTCAACATTTATATATCCTTATCATCTGAGATGTTCAGCCTCTCCCTTTGTTTCTGTTAATAGCTTCTTTTGAAAGCTACTTGGATTTCTCTTCTTCCTGAAATTTTGGGCATATTTTTTCACTTTGTTTTTCACAATGTCTTTGATTTCTTCCCTTAATTTATCATATTCTCTTTTTACAAAGGTTAAGTAAACTTAACTTATTACATTGATCTTTATATTCTGACCGTATGTCCTCCAGGTCAAATTTTCCTGGCACACCAAATCTCTAACTTTCACCTATATATTTGATACCAATAACTCAAGTTCTGTTCCAGACTACATATGGAGAGGTCCTAGTTGACTCAACTGTATTCTTGATTTTCTGTTTCCTATTACAGTACATATTTGATTCAGTTCCAATGCTGTACATCCAAATGATATACATATATAGAATCTATGTTTATGCTACTTGAAATATGTTTTAGCAATACATAAAACTTCATCTCAAATCTTTATTAGGTATCTCTGATGTTAGTCATTTCACTCTTTCATGCAATTCCAGGTTTCTCCATATTCCCAACGTCTACGTTCCAGTCATTCTTAGTAATAATAAATTTACTTCATATTGCATTTAGCATTTCTTGCAATTTACCGTTCCTTTATAGAGGTACATGCACCAATTTAACACACAATATTTAACTCAATATCATTAATACTTATAAATATGCCCTGCCATTGATTTTAGTCAAGTGATATGTACTTATTAATGTCCTTTTCAAGTATTATTGCCATTCCATTCCTATATATGACCTCGTTCTGAATTATCATGTAATAATCTGATTTAAAGAAATCTGTTTTAGACCACCTAAATTCATCTATTTCCCAGACATGAGGCATATTGTGCTTCATTTTTTTTACCGTGTTTCCTCGAAAATAAGACAGGGTCTTCTTTTCTTTTGACCCCTGAAATAATCACTTGGGCTTATTTTTGGGGAGGTCTTATTATTTTTGAGGTGCAGGAGGCCATGAGCATGGTCACTTCATGGCTGTTGCTGTGGTGGAATATTTTCAGGGAGGGCTTATTTTCAGGGGAGGGTTTATTTTAGTGCATGTGCTCCAAAGGCCAATTGGACTTATTATCCAGGGAGGTCTTATTTTCAGGGAAACAGGGTAACAATGACACATTTTTCTTTGTTCAATTGTGAACAAGAAAGGATTCCTTTTTCAATATCAGTATCAATGACGGGACCCTTCTTACAATTCTGGAGTCATCACATTTAGAAAATATTTTCCTCAGTCTGGATTATCTCACCGTTAGCACACAATTTGTTTCAGCCACATCTCTGGATAACAATAGAGAATCGGTTTGCCATTGTCTTTTTCCATGTTTGATTTTATAGCTCCTACTCCTAGATGGGTTGGCTAATTTCATATCTGTAGAGACTCATCTGCTCCCATTTTCCATTGTAGATTACTTTTAAATATGACCCTTTTCTTTTGACCTAACCGACAAGAGTGGATCTTATCAAAACTCATCCTCCTGTTGCCATCAGTGATTAGCTCATTGGAGCTACTGAGCCCCTCTATCACATCAAAAGGGTAATCTCACCAGAGATCATAAATAAAAAGTATAGCATTACTATTTTATGCCCCAACATATTAAATTTTGTTTTGTTGTATTTTATGTCACTGTTAATCATTATGGATCATAGTCTTGTCCAGCCTTTCCCAAACTGATACTGAGTTCCATCATCCCCTAACCAATTAAAAAATAATAAAGCCTAACCTCCCGTGGGGACTATTTTAGAGAGTTTTAAATTGGGGATTTTAAAATTGGTTTTAGCATAGGACTAGAATAATTTAATATGTTTTTAAATTATGTATTTTTTTTTGTACGTTTTTAAATTCCTGTGCACCGCCCTGGGTCCTCTGTGGAGAAGGGCGGGATATAAATATGATTAAAATAAATAAATAAAGTCTAACATATTGGAAGATACAACACTGAAGAAATCCGGGTACACAATGCTGGTTAGCATATTTTGAATCAAAATTGATTGAATGTGATCACCAAGTAATTAGCTTAATCATTATAATTCAATAGACTTTACAAATGCTTGCCTTTATTTAATCCACATATATTTCTATTATTTCATTCCTTTGCTAAATATAAAGCTGTACCAAGTGAATTTTTGAGGAAATCAGAAATTATTCCATATACACTGATAAGGAAAAAAATGTTCTCTCTTACATGACATAATTTTTCTGAAGGTTCCATTTAGCATTTTCATTTTTTGATACAGGTGACATACATAGGGTTCATATGTGAATTCATACACATCATTATGTATGTGTGAGAGCTTTAAAATCATAATTTGTAATCCTTCTAAAACAGTGTTTTATCTTCATCGTCTATGGTATCATACACTACAGACTGACACAATTTCAACCATCATTTATCTTATCAGTCACATTTGATCTTTTATGTTATTCCATTCATGCAAATCTAAATGTCTGTTTCTCAGATTAGCTCCTTACTTTACATTTTAATTCTGTCCAGAAGAAAGCCAAAATACTATTGACAAATGCTTGGAATAGTTTTACCTACAGGATTGTTTTCCTCTGCCTCAAAGCAAAAATTGAGGTAAGAACGCTGGAACTATTAAGCAGAATGAAGTGGTATTCAGGATTTTCCTTCATTGTTTAGCCCAAGACTTCAAAGTATTGTAGTTTCTATGTAGAAATACAAAAATGAATCTAAACAGTTACTCCCAATCAGTGGTGGGTTGCCAATTTTTTTGCTACTGGTTCAGGTGTGTGTGTGTGTGTGAGACACTTTTGCGCATGTGCAGAAGCGTCTGGGCGGGGGGGGAGGTGTGCAGTCTCCCACCACCGCTACTACCAGTTCACCGGATCCAGGCTGAACCAGAAGTAACCCGCCTCTGTTCCAGATGTAGTGAAGGAGGTGCCCCACCATCAAAACTGTTTGGGATATCTTTCAAAACAGATATTTGAGAACCATGGATGACATCAGGCAGTAGGAAGGAGGGCAAGAAAATTGTTGCACAATCAAAAATTCTGCTCACATAATATTGGATACGCTTATAAAAACCAAATTGTTAAAAAAATGAACACTATAAGAAGAAAGGAGAAAGAGGCAGAAAAAGCCAAATGTGAGATATGTTGCAGATTAAAGTAAAGGTGAAGGTTTCCTGCACATGTGTGCAAGTTGTTTCTGGCTCTAGGGGGCTGTGCTCATCTCCGTTTCTAAGCCGAAGAGCAGCATTGTCCAAAGACATCTCCGTAGTCATGTGGCCGGTATGCAGTGGTGGGTTTCAAATTTTTTAGAACCTACTCTGTAGGTGTGGCCTATTTTGTGGGCGTGGCTTGGCGGTCATGTGACAGGGTGGGAGTGGCCACCTTTTAAAATGTGGTGAAACTCATTTAACAACGCTCTTGCTTAGCAACCAAAATTTTGGACTCAATTGTGATGATAAATTCTTTCTTTCTTTCTTTCTTTCTTTCTTTTTTTCTTTCTTTCCTTCCTTCCTTCCTTCCTTCCTTCCTTCCTTTCTTCCTTCCCTTTCCTTTCCTTTCCTTTCCTTCCCATTGGGTCACTGGCAGCAGCGGGCCAGATTTACTTCCAGGTATGCCGGTGGAACCCCCTCTCACCGGTTCTCTAAATTTCACCAACCGGCTCTCGCGAGTAGGTGCGAGCCTGCAGAAACCCACCACTGCCGGCATGACTAAACACCAAAGGCACATGGAACGCTGTTATCTTCCCACCAATATGGTCCCTATTTTTCTACTTGCATTTTATGTGCTTTCGAACTGATAGGTTGGCAGAAGCTGGGACAAGTTGGGACAAGCTCACCCCATTGCACGGCTCTAGGGATTCGAACCACTGAACTGCCGAACATCTGATCGACAAGCTCAGCATCTTAGCCACTGAGCTACTGCGTCCCTATGCTGCAGATTACTATATTGTTAATTAAGCATTTTTCCAAGATTTTTTTTTAAAGACACAAGCAAAGTAAGCATCTTGATTTCTTCATCCCCATTAGGATTTTTTTTTCTTAATTATTTTGCTAGTAATTTATGAATTGTAAAAAAAATACTAATATAGTTTTACCCAGTTGTGCAAAACCATGATAAATAAATATAAAGATTTTTTTAAAAAAATATCTGGAAGTCTAAAAAAATTGATTTCTCCAGTTTTTATTTGACTAATTATACTAATTAAATGATTGCACTGGAGGGATATAACTAGTCTTTGAAAAGAACTACCCATATTTTTCAGAGTATAAGACACACCTTTTTCCCTCAAAAAAGAGGCTGAAAATCTGGGTGCGTTTTATACATTGAATACAGCATTTTTTGCTTGCAGAAACCCCGCCTCCTTCACCAAAATGGCTGTGCATAGCCTTATGGAGGCTTTCAGAGAGCTCCTGGGGGTTGGGGACGGCAGAAATGAGCCTAAAACGGGCCATTTTTTGCTCAATTTTGCCCCCTTCCCAGCCGCCAGGAGCACTCTATAAACCTCCATAAGGCTATCCATGCCCTTTTTTTGACAAAAACCGGGCCCATTTTCGTGAAAAATGGGTCATTTTGGGGAGGTTTGCATTGCACAAACGTTTTTTTTTTTTTGGCCTCTTCAAAACCTTGGTGCGTCTTATACTCCGAAAAATACGATATATTTTGTTTAGAAACAAACAGTCTATAAAGCCCCATCATGTTTATTACATTATTCATCCAGTGAAATTATATATATATATATATATATATATATATATATATATATATATATATATATATATATATATATATATATATATATATATATATATATATATAATAATTTGTCTATGGGTTTTCCCCACTAGGAATCATGGAATAAGCATGCTTTGACATTTAGGGAGAAGGGGCATTTTCCCATGGTGTTGACCTCATCTAATTCTCAGCTTATGAATGACAGAGCCTTAAGTTGTTCTTATCTATAGAAAACCTCTATAAATAACAGTACTGCCTTATTCTCCTCCTTATTCTGGCAGCATTCAAGGGCAGTCTCCAAGTGTACAAAATCTGTTACGCTTTGTCACACATTACCTTGGAGGGAAGTCATGCAATTTGCAGCTTTGTATCTACAAGGCCCAAATCCACTAGGCAGGATAGGGATTAACAGCAGTGACAGCAAATTTCATGCCAGTATAGTTTTCTACCAACCCAATTCAGAGGTAAAAAGGCCTACGAAGCAAAGGTCAGGGAAATCCAGTAACATCTGTAGTAGCATGATCATAATGTAACCGGGAAACAGAACTCTGATACATAGCAGAATTACCATGAAGGAGAGTGTTGAATCTGAAGACCGAAAGATTAATTCTGAGACCATTGTGTAGGACATTTCTTTCGTACTAAGAGGAAAAGGACAACCCAAGGCTAGCGTTTGATTTATATGAAATAATTAAAATGTTGTGCTTTTAAAAAAAAAATAAGAGAATGCACTGAAGAGCTTCCTTCTAAACAGCATAGAGTTCCTCAAAGTGATTGATCTGAAGCTTTTGTCTGTGAGTCAAACGCAGCAGAGGGTTGCAGAAGCAGGAAAGAGATATTTCTGAATCTGTTTGAAGAAATCTCATCCATGAAGAAACCAAATTACCATGGTAATTATCGTCTTACTTATAATTGTAAGTATATCCTTACATGGTTCATACAGCTCTTATTCTGAGAGCCTTAATCCTCCCTGGAAAGAGATTATCTTTTATGGAGTAGCTGAATTAAGTGTGTTCTTTCAAGCAAGAAACTATAGTGTATTTGGGCTCTGTGTGGGTACAAAGCTACTTAACGCATATTTATAAGTTTCTTTTCTGCTTTAGTACAATGATACATGAGACAAAGGAAGACCAGAAAAGCTACATATAGTCATCTTAAGAATTCCTTACAGAAGTGGCATGTTAACAATAAAATGCTTCGGCAGAAGTCATTTACACTAAGTTCTGGAACCAATTTAATATCTGTGTTTTTAACCTTGGAGCCCTAAAAAGAATCTAGATAATCTTAAGCATGTACTCTCTACATTCGTTTTTCATGTGCCCTACTCAATTTCTGAATTTCTATTCCAAACACAGATGAAAATAAGAGAGTGCCTATGTGAAGGTCTGTCTGGTCCCATCATGGTTAGTTTTCCGGGTTGAAACCTGGTTTTGTATAAATGTTACATAATGATACCTACTAGCTGTATTTTTCCCCATAAAACTGTGTCAGTTATCCTTGATTCTTTTCTTGCTTATTTTTACCTGCTACAAAGTTGAGGTTTTATTGACATTGGTTCATTGTAATTTATTTGCTGTTTTTATGTTATGATATGTTTTATGAGAAAGATTTTTTTTAAATAAATAATGTTGTGGTAGTGCTAGGCAAAAAGAATAGAAAATATTTGTATCATGGTATGATACAGTCAGATCTTCTACAATGTTCATATTTGAGAGTTTGAAGGAAAGTTTAATCATTTTTATTTAAAAACAAGATTTAAAAAAACTTTTAAAAGGTTGAGCAGGAATTCCTTTAGATTAGATTAGATTAGATTTATTGAATTTATATACCGCCCTTCCCCCTTTCGGGACTCAGGGCGGTGTACAGCCAACAGTAAGAGTGGATAATATCAAAGCTAAAATCATATGTTAAAATGTATTAAATGGATTGGCCTGCCAATTAAAACCCCCTGCTAAAATCAATTTAAAAACTACGACAGGCCGGCAGGTGTAGGTCCGTGATCGTCCGTAGTTCAGGGGGTAGGTCAGTGGTGGCTAACCATTTTTGGCTCGCGTGCCAAAAGCGGGGGAAGCTCAGGGGGGTCATGCGTGGGCGTGCCACACCCATAATGCTATGTGTGTGACCCCCTGCTTTTGGCATGCTTTTTTTGCCCTCCCCAGGCTCCAGAGGCCTTCTAGGAGCCTGGGGAGGGTGAAAACAGTCTCCCCTCCCCACCTCCAGAGGCTTCAGGAGCTTTCCTGAAGCCTCCAGAAGGCGAAAAACGGCCTCAAAAGAAGGTCTAAATCATCTGGCCAGCACACACATGCCGCTGGAGCTGACAGGGCAATGCCTCGCGTGCCCTAAGAAATGGTTCCGTGTGCCACCTGTGGCACCCGTGCTATAGGTTCACCATCACTGGGGTAGGTCATTCCAGAGGGCAGGAGCTGCCACAGAGAAGGCTCTCCCCCTAGGGGTCGCCAGCCGACATTGCCTGGCCGACGGCACCCTGAGGAGGCCCTCTCTGTGGGAGCGAACTGGTCGGTGGGAGGTATTTGGCAGCAGGAGGCGGTCTTGCAAGTAGCCAGGTCCCTTGCCATGGAGCGCTTTAAAGATGGTCACTAATATTATTGTTCATTACTTCAAACCGATGAAATCTCTGTTAGCTAGTAATGCCAAGGCTTTGGAAATATTCTATTTCTATTTCATAACTTGTGTTCATTATTGGAGAATAAATAATAATTTTCTTACCTACCATTTGATATTGTATCGTAAGGATTATGACAATGTTTTAGGCACTTAACTGACACAATACATTTGAAAAAAAATCATATGGAGAAATTGGTGATCTTCAGCATGTTTGGATTAGGGCATATTTTGCATGGTAATTTCTACAAAAAGATATATAACAAAAAGAATGTCTTTTTAAGATGACTCATTAGCCATCAGGAGAAGACTATCTAAATCCTCACAGGATTTAGTCTCTTGTTTAAATTCATTGTAAAATCCTATATCTGAATCAATCAGTTCTTTTTAAAAAGTATTTTAAAATAATTTATATGTTGCATGTAGGTTCATTTTCCTAAAACTAATAACCACCAGATAAGTTGGACTACAGTTCCTATCATTCCTAATTCAAGTGACTGAAATGGCAATGCACCAAAATATATTTTATAATTATTACAATGACATGTCGTTAAGTGAACAAACAACTAAAAAAAAATATTTCCAAGGGGAAAAAATGATAAAACCTCCAAACTCCTATAGATAGTCTATAGATTAACCAAGCTGTCCTCTAAGGTCTATCCAGAAGTAAGCACTCTTGGTCCACTAGGACAGGTGTCTCCAACCTTTGCAACTTTAAGTCTGAAGGACTTCAGCTCCCAGACTTCTCCAGCCAGCAAGCTGGCTGGAGAAGTCTGGGAGCTGAAGTCCTTCAGACTTAAAATTGCAAAGGTTGGAGACCCCTGCACTAGGATACACTCCCAAATAAGTAAGGTGGAAGGGCAGTCTGTGTTATTAGGAAGTTAGGATGCCATGTTATACAAGCACTAAATTTATGGGATTCTTCATTAAAACTCAAAAGTTTCCTGCAAATGGTCAATTGGAAAAGTGTATATCCCCATTCTTTGCAGTCATTTTTGGAGACAGAGGCATGGATATCAGAGGGATAAAAAAGAGTAATCCCCCGATAGATAACTCCTAAGAGAATTCAATCCACAATTATCTACCTCAGATACCTTTAGATGCTCTGCATTACACTTTCCATTAACCACAACCATTATAATCCATGACAAGGGATGGCGAAAGTCGAAATCCAAAATATCTGGAGGTTATAAGGTTCTCTGCTCAGTCCATAAAGCAAGCAGAGAAATAATTTGTAAAATAAATATATATTTCTAAATGCAAAAGCTGAAAATTGGAGCCAATCACTAAAGAAAGAGAGTGAAGCTATCTGCTGAGTTTATGTTCTCCATTTTTTAAGTCAGCAATGAAGCTAAAATATCTATTTCTATTTCTCTGACAATTCCACTTGCTAATTAGCATTCCCTCTCAGAGTTAAATCCTCCAGCCTCACTCAAGTCAATGGGAGTTTCATCTGAATAAGAGCTGATTGACTTTAGCCCTCCAGGATCTATTATTTTCCATTAAACTCCTAGCTGGCAACGTGGTTCTTGTGAGAATTCAGTGCTGTGCCAGGGCAGTCGGCACACAGCTTTCCAGAAGCCATATTCATGGCCTCTAATACCTTCACATATCATAATCATTTTGAAAGCTTCAACACATGTCTTCTAATGGTGTCACTCTATATAATGAGATATGCAAATCAGAGTGTTATAGGGAGTCTTAATTGCATTATATCATTCAGAGCTGTAAATGTTCAGCTAGTTACTGTCCAGGTAGAGCAATGAAGAAGTGGGGGGAGGGTAGACTGAGGAGAAGAAATATTCGTTTTTGCTCCCTGACCCCCAAATTAAATAGGCTTCCATTACTAATAGGCAAATTTATATGTTCCACAGATACTGATGCAAATAGTAGGTAAATAGTAAGAGCCTGGAGAGATAGATTCACTTTGTCTCAGAAATGCTTTCTGAAACCTGACTTCACGGTTTGGGATTCTTTAGACCCTTATTTCATAAGCTTTTAAAAACTGGTCATCACACTCTGAGGAAGGAAGCTTAGCTTAAATACGGTTTGGCAGGAAAAAGGCAATGAGGGAACTCTACATAAAGAGGAAGTTTTGTTCATAATTTAAAAAAAACTTTTTCCTTGCTGGGCAGATTAAAAACATTCTTCACAATAGGTATTTTCTTTTTCTTTTTTCCATGATAAATATTATTAGGCCACTAGCGAATTTTAAATTACTTAAAATATATTAAATATGTTAATTAATGCACAGACCCATATGAAAGAAATAAAGGGAAAGAAGGCAGATCAAAATATATTAAACAATTAATTTTAAATTAAAATTGTTTAAAATTAAGTAGTTTTAAATTGGGTTTTTAAAATTTGGTTTTAGCGCAGGATAGGTTTATTTAATAGTTTTTAAAATTATATTTATTGTTTTTTGTATGTTTTTAAATTTCTTGTGCGCCGCCCTGGGTCCTTTGTGGAGAAGGGCGGGATATAAATTTAAATAAATAAATTAAGAAAGACAGAAATATAGATAAAACGTTAAGAAACACACAATTATACTTTAATCTGGAAAGGCCTCTTAAAAATTAAAAATGTTGACAATGATCTAGAATTCAGTAAAATATTGCGATACTAAGAGTGTGTGTGTGTGTGTGTTTGTGTGTGTGTGATGGAGCTGACAAATATTAGAGCTGCTTCAGTGTATTATTATCTACTGTGAAAGGAAGTCTCTCTGTTCAGTTCTTGCCAAGGGGTATGTTTCTTTCTTTTTTATTTAAAATGTAATGTTAATTTTTTGCAGAAAAAACACTTGCTTGAATAGTGGATAAGTAGAGGTGAAATAAAGTGTTGGTACTGGGCAAAGAAAGTAACAGAAAATCGATCTTGTACTCTGCGATACAGAACAGCTCTTTCCAACAAGACCACTGACTTATTATATCTATAGTATATTCTCATCAATATTGCCTTTTGTTCCTATTGTTGCCAAGCAGGATCTCTAAATCAAGAGAAAAGGAAATTTCAGCCTTAATCTTTCCCAGACTCCCATCCAGGGGTGAAATGCCACCTTTGGCTGGCCCCAGAGTGGAGATTTTGCAATATCCTTCCCCCAGGAATGGGGAGGGAATGGGGATTTTGCATTATCGTCCCCATGCCCACCAAGTCACACCCCCAGAACCGGTAGTTAAAAAAAAATGAATTTCACCAATGCTCCCATCCCTTATTTCTCTTTGCTCCTTATAGTAATTGGCTAGAAGGCCATTTCAGCCAAGTCCAGTTGTGATTTAACTTTATGTCATCTCTGATCGCTAGCTAATAGAAAGCCGATAAAGATAAGGCAGGAGAAGGCCACCAAAGATGATTTCATACCTTACAGCTCCACAAAAAAAGATGGGACCAGCTTTACTACAAATATTCAAGCTTTCTTAATTGAGCAATGAGATACACATAGAGCAATAAAACCAGTTACAAATTTTAAAAAAGAAACTATTGATGTTTGCCATGAGTTTAACCTAACACAGGGGGAAACCCATGGTTCCCAGAAGAGCCCTGTGGTTTTGATAGATTGGTTTATTTTCCAAACTTCATAGAGACATACAGCTTGGCAAGGGAAGCTAGGAAAGAGCCCTTTTCTACAAGCAAACTTAAAAGTAGACAAGGTCATAGCACTACATGTGACAGAGTCTTATTTTCTTTTGACCCCTGACATAAGCACTTGGGCTTATTTTTGGGGAGGTCTTATTATTTTTGAGGTGCAGGAGGCGGCAAGAGTGGTCACCTCATGGCTGCTGCTCTATTGCAATATTTTCGGGGGAGGGCTTATTTTAGTGCATGCGTTCAAAAGCCCGATTGGGCTTATTATCCAAGGAGGTCTTATTTACAGGGAAACAGGGTAAGTATTAGCAGTTTTCAAAAGTAGGCATTGCCAAATGTTACAAGTTCACTGCATGCACTCCTAACATTTTATAAAGAATAGCTTGAATGCTAAACCCTGTATTCTCATATAGGGAGCATAGCATGAGAAGCCATGTTGAGAAGCCAGATAGAAAGCAGGGAAAGATATGTTAAGTCTTCATAGATAGGAACTTGTGCACATAGATACAACTTAATGGTATGTGTGCTTTTTAGCATATTATATATATAAGAGAGTTATAAGGTAGTCTAACTCTCAATACATGTTATGTATTGAGAGTTAGACTGATAATACAATAATACAATAATACAATAGCAGAGTTGGAAGGGACCTTGTAGGTCTTCTAGTCCAACCCCCTGCATGGGCAGGAACCTTATACCATTTCAGACAAATGGCTGTCTAACATCTTTTTAAAGACTTCCAGGGTTGGGGCATTCACAACTGCTGGAGGCAAGCTGTTCCAGAGGTTAATTGTTCTTACTGTTAGGAAATTTCTCCTTAGTTCTAAGTTGCTTCTCTCCTTGGTTAGTTTCCACCCATTGCTCCTTGTCCTGCCCCCAGGTGCCTTGGAGAAAAGTTTGACTCCCTCTTCTGATGAGAAAGTCATTAATGGGCTCTATATAAAATAGCATCCTGATGCTTCTGGTTCTTTTCTTTGGCTAAAATTCCTATTCCCAAATCTACTACTTCTTCCCCTTACATAGATGAGCATGTATAAAAATAGTGGAGCTGTTTACACTTAGCTGGAGGTAAGGCCCACTGAACTCAGCAGGTCTTACTTCCAAGTAAACATACATAAAATTGTGCTGGGGGATAATTATTCAGCTCAGGAAACAGGACAAGGATATTTTCACAAGACCTAAATGATAAGCCCAGGAGCCGCTATTAACATTTCTTACAACTGTGGGAGATCTGATTCATGTCACTCCCTCATTCAGGGTACTTTGGTTATTAGTAGAACTTGGCAGGGGGATAGGGGTGGATGGAAAGGAGTTGCTACTTCGTTCTGCACTTATATTAGAGCAGCTTAATGTAATCTCACAATTCCTGGCCATCTGCAAATCCATTATTTTCCCTCTGGTCCTGAGGTTCTCATGGGAAGTTTTAAAACTGCCTAACAACAATGCCATCCTCTGACAAAATAGATATCATAAGTGTATCTGTTATTAAACTGTAGTAGGCAACCTTTGGACCAAATGCAACCACCAACATAATGTATATTGCACAGAGCCCTTCTCTGAGGGTGCTGGGCAGATAAGAAACAAGACACATGAATAATAAAAAAAACCTCTGCCTAATTTTGTGAGTAGAAAGTCCTTGCCTGATAAAGCTACATATGCATTGACAGAAGCACATGTATATTCCTTCTCACCTAGCATATTTGGGTTCCTACATTAACATGCACACAAGAAACTCTCCATATGTGATACAGTTTCATTCCAAGGGAATAATCATAGCATTGGAAAGGATTCTTCTACTCCAGTCCCACAAGCCTAGAGTGGAACGTGTAACCTAGCCGCTATCTTATCCTCTAAAAACAGTGGTAGACAATGTCTTTTGGGGACAGCATTTTCTCATTAGAAATCTTGTGTGGATCATGTAGTGATGGTAATGGGACGGTATGAAACCTGGGAGGAATGAAAAAAGATCTAAAATGTACAGGACTATCCCTTCTCCTTTTTCTCCTACCCCTTTACTTGTCCTACAGTTCTGAACTCCTTGCTTGCTTGCTTGCTTGCTTGCTTGCTTGCTTGCTTGCTTGCTTGCTTGCTTGCTTGCTTGCTTGCTTGCTTGCTTGCTTGCTTGCTTGCTTGCTTGCTTGCTGGGCTCTTTAATTTGATTAGGGGCCACATACAACCTTAAGGGAGTAGGGCAGAGGTGGGTTTCTGCTACTTTGGCCTGGATCGGGAGAACTGGTAGTGACAGCAGCAGGAGGCTCCACCCGCCCGCCCAGACACTTCTGCGCATGCACAGAAGCGTCGCACACATATGCAGAAGTGTCAAACGCACACAGAAGCATCGCACATGCACGAGTGAACTGGTAGTATAAACAATGGACATCTATCCTACCCCACAGTGGCGTAGGACATCCATCCCATCCCATCGTGTGGCAAAATGTTTATACTGGAAGTTAAACCAGAAGCTCATTTCCAGGAGAACCCAGCACAGAATTTTCAATTGTCCTGGAGCCACACACAGTTATGCAGCATCTGAAGCAAGCATTGGAGTAACCATCTGGAATGAGGAAGGGCCAAAACACAATCTGTAGTTGGACTGTATAACTTTAACAAAAGCCAAGTTGCATCGGGCCAAACCAGAGACTCCAATATTAATAACATTTCGAAGAAAAAAATAATAAGGAAACTAAAAGGAAACAATCAAAACAACAGCGTTTCACCCAACTGTGCTGCTAACTTACACTTAGCAGGCATGAACAATCATCCTCTATCATGCTTCCCCTTAAACAATACATATTACATTCAGTCTTGGATACCACTAGACATTTGGAATGTTTAGAACTGAAGATATTGCTGCCCTTTCTAAAGGAGGCCACAGCTGGGCTACAGATTAAACTTGGGTTTAATTTGAATTTATTGATGCATTTGTTCCTCTGCAGAAGATAATACTTTGTCAGAGGGGGGAAAAATCAGAATAGAGCTGGAAGAAACCTTGGAGGTCTCCCATTCCGGTCCAACCCCATGCTCAAGCAGGAGACCCTGTGCCATTTCAGACAAATAGCTGTCCAGTCTCTTCTTCAAAATCTCCAGTGATGGAGCACTTGCAATTTCTGAAGGCAAGCTGTTCCACTGGTTAATTGTCCCCACTGTTAGGAATTTCCTCCTTAATTTCAGGTTGCTTCTTTTTTTGATTAGTTTCCATCCATTGTTTCTTGTCTTGCCTTCGAGAGGTTTGGAAAACAAGTTGACTCCCCCCTCTTCTTTGTGGCAGCCCTTCAAATACTGGAATACTGCCATCCTGTCCCTCCAGTCCTTCTTTTCTCTAGACTGGCCATACCTGATTCCTGCAAGCGTGCTTCATATGTTTTTGTCTCCAGGCTTTTAATCATCCTAGTTGCTCTTCTCTGCCCTTTTTCCAAACTCTCAACATATTTTTTGTAAAGTGGTTATTAAAACTGGATGCAGTATTCCAAGTATGGTATTATTGAGGTTTTATAATAATAATAATAATAATAATTAAATAAGCTTATAAAGCTTGTAATGCTTATACTCTTTGCTCCTATAGAGTAACAACTCACTAAACAAGCAGGTCTTTTTAATATCTGACTTCCTAAATGTAACAAGTACCACCAAGGCAAATGGTCATTGTGAAAACAGACTTGACCTACCAGACCACTAGTGCCATACAGAATAGCCCCCTCAATCTTGCAAAAGCCATTGAAAATGAAAGATATAATTTGGCAGGACGTTAAGCAACAATACAACTTAGAGGAAGAAAGAAAAGGTCATTAAAATTAGATAAAGTAGACATTTACTGGTTGGACATTGATTGATTTGAAATACCATGGAATTCTATGCTCAACACAGATTGTGGTTTATTGTTGGATTAAAAAACCACTTGCTTTCAATGACCAAATTTAATCTTTGAAATTAGCAATTAAAATAGGGTGGGGACAATGGTCTGATTGACAACCTGGTGGGCCATAAAAGGGGTTCTGGTAACATCACTGGATGTAGCTGAGCCAAATATTTTGTGCCTTGTTTGTAAGGCTTAAATGGCAGAAAGGGTGAGGATGGAAATGGGGACACTTGAACTCCAAGGAGGTTTGTGCTATGATCCTCAATTTTATTTTCCTAGTTTCAGATGAGAATTATATTGCAACAGCCTGTCAGAGGATACAGTACTTTGGCTTGAGTGGGAAAATATTGTAATATGATCTGATGTGAATCAGCTTCTTATATGGTTAGTTCAGCTAGGTACCTGACAATTATATCCAGTTTTGTCCATAGACTCTTCCTGGAGAATGCAATCCTAACTGTGGGGGGGACTCCCTTGACTAAACTGTTTTGGTGGCAAAGAAGGGGGGGGGGACTTGTCAGCAACAAAAGGTCCACCGTCTTTCACTGTTGAAAAGAAATAATCCCAGCCAACTGGTAAATGAATATGTTATTTTAAAAGATGGGGGGGGGGACAATGGAAATAATTGAAATGCTATCCTTAGAAACCAGACAATCTAAGGCACGGCAAAATTAAGGCACAGTAATTCAAGGGACAAAGCAAGTATTGGATTATAATGAAAAACAGAAAGAAAAAAGCAAGAGACATCAGGAACAAAGTCAGATGCTCCCAACATTCTTAGCATGGGACAATTTATTTATTTGTAAGCCAAACAGGTTGACAGCCACCGTAATGTGTAAACCATAATTCATAACTTAGTGTACAATGCAAAACAGCCAATATGTCTTATTCAGCGATGTGGTTGTTTCCTGGTGGATTTTATTTAAATTTGTTTGTATTTATGGGCTGCCCAACTTCAGTGGACTCTGCCCATCTCCCATGCTCCAACAACACAGGTGTGCTTTAATTCCCCCTTCTTTTTTTGGAGCAGTGTCGTCTGATGGGACGTAGGATAATGCTTACCTTTTCTGGGTTCTGTCTACCCTGTGAAACGATCTTTCCCCCCTCTCCTTGAGATCCAACTAGTCCTCATTCTCTTAGCCTTCAGGGGCCAAGATGTTAGATGAGCTCGTCCTGGGAGATATAATGTTGATCATGTCTGTTGTTTTTTTTCCTTTGTTGCCATTTTTGCTATTGGGGACATCATAATTTTGTTTTTGTAACTGTACATCATCCAAGTCCCATTTTCATAAGGCTACATAAATTTATATACATAAATATAAACCAAGGATTAGCATAATAACAATATGACACTAACTGCTCTATAGGTTAATTATGACTGGATCATATCCATAGTTTATGATGCTTAGTTAAAATGTTTTTTTCTTTAATGTGCACCACAAGAAGCATTTTGTTATTATTTCTCGTGGGTCTCTAATCTCTAAACTCTACTTCATGTGCCATTACTTGTAGATCTTGTACAAATGTTAATGTTAAAAAAAGATAATCCCGGTCCCTGGTGTAGACTAGAGTCTCAACGTTGCTCTTATGTCTTGAAATTCCTATAGATTTTCCAAGGAAAGCATGTATTTGTTGCAAGCCAGAAACCACACTCAATATGTAACCTCACATTATCAGACATTTATCTATAAGAAGTATCACTAATGTTGCGATGACATTAGAAACAGAATCAATCTCCATTATGTACTATGTCAAAAAATAAACAATAATTTTGTATTAATTAAAGTTCAATAGGGCAGACGAAAATTTGATATTGGGCTTTACAAGGAAGAGAATCATGATTGATAAGACGCCTTGCCCCAAATATCTGTAGAAGAATGGTCATTATCCTTTGAAATCTTACTTCTAATGACCAAAGAAACAGCTGTTTCTCTCTATTAAGGACATTACTTTCATGGGTGCTATCTACATTTCAATGTCTATTTACAACTCTGCCAGTACCTACCTGTTAAAAAAATTAAATGTAGCTTAAGTCACTCTTAGCATGCATATAATTTGTTGTAAATTCTAAGAACTGTTCAAGGAGGAAGAATCAGGGATCTATAGAATGGCTACAAATAAGAGACAGAGGATGAAAAGGCCCCATGTAGGTAGTAAGCCACTTCAGTTCAGAGGTGAATTGCTGCTGGTTTGGCCCAGATCGGGCAAACCGGTAGTAGCAGTGGTAGGAGGCTCCACCCACCCGTCCGGACACTTCTGCACATGTGTAGATGCATCGCACATGCATGCGAGCAAAGCGGAAGTGTGCCCAAATCAGTAGTAGAAAAATTGGCAGTACACCTCTGCTTCAGTTGGCAAGATTTTGTCAATATTGTCAATAAAGAGGCCTGCTTGGAAGAATAACCATGATTCTTTTTTGGGGTTTGGTGGCCTTCCATCAGTCTTGCCAAATTGAAACAGCCTATTGCCTACATCAAGTATATATATATACTCTAGGAACTATTAGAAAGGAGCTGTCTTCATCCTCTTTCTCTCACACAAACTATCTGAACTGAGTTGCCTCTTACTCCTCTGGAATGCACCTCCTCCCTCCTGAGAATCCAGCCCATTACGTTCCATCACAATAATAGATCTGGGAAGAACTACCTTGTCATATATTCATACTTTATTCCCTGAAATACTATTGATATTATATATTCAGGTGGTTTTTTTAATTGTTACTTGACAAAAGCCATTTATGATGCAGGGGGAATTATAAGTACTTATAGTAGTCATCAGGAAAAAAAACAAATGTAGCAGACAAATAGGTGTCAACAAGCCTGAGTTCTTCCCTTCATATGTCATCAGGATATATGAAGCAAAAAGAAAAGGGAAGACAATGGGCATGTTACCCATTAGAGCCCAGGTTTTTCTCCATCTCTTTAATTTTTTTGCTTAATATTCAAATTAATTAAGAATTCTGTTCTCTACTTTGTGACATTTAAGTTGGATCCAATAGAGGTAATTACTCTACTATTACTTTTGGATTTATTATTTGGATTATCACCTATTACTTTTCATTTGAGGTTTTTAAATTTGATTTCATTCTGCTAAACTTTTCCATTAGACCATACATATATTATAAACCGAAATGAACAAAATGGGCTGGAGATGGAGGAGAGAAAGACAAAGAGCATATGCACTGTTAATCCTGCAAGAAGGCACAATAGGCCTTACAATGCAATTCTGCAGTCACCTTCAGAAATGTTAATGCTGGGGAAACACAATCCCAGATAAATCCCAGACATAAGATCAGAGGTGGTATTCAGCAGGTTCTGACCAGTTCTGGAGAACCAATAGATGAATTTTTGAGTAATTCGGAGAACCAGTAAAGACCACCTCTGACTGGCCCGGCCCCCATCTATTCTCTGCCTCCTGAGTTCCAGCTGATCGGGAGGGAATGGGGAGATTGCAGTATCCTTCCCCTGGAGTGGGGAGGGAAGGGAGATTTTACAGTATCTTTCCCCTGCCACACCCACCAAGCCACACCCACCAAGCCATGCCATGCCCACCAAGCCACACCTACAGAACTGGTAGTAAAAAAAATTGACTCCCACTACAGCATAAGATTAATTTTAGGATTCCTTCAAATGAAGTGGAAGGCTCCTGGCTCTTGGATAATTACAATCTTTAAACATGGATGAGGTTGCATTCCCCCAGACAGACCTGGTTCCTTAATCTTAGGGTTATCCTGGACTCACAACTCCTGTTCAAGGAGCAGATGAGGTGGTCATGATAGTCATGATCAGGAGGGCCTTTGCACCATTACATCCATTTCTGGACCAATAGACCCTTTTCCACAGAGCCCATATTCTGGTCACCTCCTATTTGGACTATTGAAAGGAGCTTGATATGGGCTTCCCTTGGAGACTGGCCGGAAGCTTCAACTGGCTCAAAATTCAGGAGCCAATTGTAAATGTGATCGGAGTCAACTGGTCCAGAATGCGGCCGCACGGGGGTACCTAGGTGCTCCCATGTTACACCCCATTTAGGCGGCCTGCACTGGTTGCCGGTTGTTTCCGGGTGCGATTCAAGGTGCTAATTATGATCTTAAAAGTGCTCCATGGCTTAGGCCCAGGGTACTTGTGAGACCACCTACTGCCACCGGTAGCCTCCCACCGTCCAGTACGATCCCACAGAGTTGGCCTCCTCAGGGTGCCGTCGGCCAGGCAATGTCGGCGGGCAACCCCCAGAGGGAGAGCTTTCTCTGTGGGAGCACCTTCCCTTTGGAATGAACTGCCCCCAGAGCTTTGCATAATTCCCGACCTCCGGTATTTCTGGCGCACCCTAAAAAGTTGGCTTTTCAGGGCCTGGCCTGAATAAAATAAATTATTAATTTTAATTGTTAATTTTAATTTAATTTTTAAATTTAATTGTAAATTGAGGTTTTGGATATTCTATTAATCTTTTTTAAGTTTTGTAATATGTGTTTTTATGCTGTATGCGGCCCTGAGTCCTTTGGGAGAAGGGCGACATATAAGTCCAATAAACCTGAGAAACCTGAGGAGTGTGGCAGTCCCTCAAATACCGGCCCTCATGCCATGGTTCCCCCATAATGGGATTTTGGAGATGAAAGAAAATAGTAGGAATTAATGAGTGAAAATATGAACGTTCCTGGTGGAAGATAAACACTATGCTACAATTTCATATCAAGGGTAAGACAGTCTTGGAAGTATTTGTAGAAGACATATTTTGATTACTACAGATACTTAAGCTATTAACTAAGCGCAGGTCTTTTTATATTTCAAATTATTGTGAAAGATTCATTACAACACCTACCTATAAAATTCAAAGAGAATACATTTCATAGACAACTGTACATTTCTGTTAATTCGGGACACTCATGCTAAGCACATCATAACAATGTATGCTCAGATCTGGGGAGGGAGTGCAGACAAAACCGATCATGGAACCTCCATGAAGCAAAACAATCTTTGACCTCACTGCCAAAGAAAAACACACAACACTCTTTCCACCTGGAAGCAAGGAGTTATCGTGGCAGCTGACAACAAAGGCAGAGAAATAAGAACAGACAAAATATCTAGGACAAAGTAATGTCAAACCTTACATGTTACAGAGAATAACATTTAAAATGACCCCAGAGAATTAGTAAAAGAAATAAATGTAATAGAGAATGCTTTCTCATTTACTGAGATTCCCTACAACTAAAGGGTTACAGAGATATTCTCTCACATATATTGAAACTTGTCCATGACAGACGGACAGACTGCAAATTTTCTGTCTGCTAGAACTTTTACCAGTTGCTCTTTCTGAACTGGTCAGTCATCCATCTTTACTGGAATACCATCTTTATTGGTATAAATATAAGCCACCCATCTCTAAACAAAATCCAGTGACTTTCGCTAATAAGAAAAGATGTCTTTCATTTCCTTTTGCTTTCAAATTCTTTTGAGAAAGCAGATACATAAACATATCTGTTCATATCTGAGTCATATAAACTCAGTTCCTTTGTTTGTAAATTGAAAAGTTTCAGTCTGGAAAGCTCTTTCTGGACTGAAATTTTTCAATTTACAAACAAGGGAAGTGAGTTTTTATGACTTCCCTGGGTCACCACACAAGATCTTCATACAGCAGCAGTTTGCAAGGAGACTCTGAAGTAGTGTTCCAAAGTAGCTGGGTGAGTCCTATATAAGTTGAGATGTGAGGCTGCAATCACTTCAATGTTGAAAAAGCAGCTGTATTGAAATTTATTTTTTAAACAGACAATAAGTCATGCCTTTCACTTCTTAAACACTTTGATTATTATCTTTGCTAAACTAAAAGAGACGCTTTTCAGTCACAGCCTGTTATTCCTTTTTGAAGATCTGCATCATTTGGGAGACATGGTTATTGCTGAACATCAAGGAGGAGGGTTGCCAGAGATGATCTAAAATAAGTGAGCACTTTTTTCTTTCTTATTATGATGGAGAATCATAAGGTTTTAAAAAGTTCTGGTTTTATTTTTTATTTTCATGAAATTGCCCCCTTTATTTGATGTTGAGAATTATAATTTGCATTTTGAATTGTTTGTTGTGGGAGGCTGAAATCTTTTGATTTTAATGGTTTCTGATTGGCCAGGAGATACCAGGTGATCTACAAAAAAGCATTTAAAAAAAAAAGATGTATTCTTTAACCACAAGAGGGAGTTAAAAAACAAAAGGAGCTGAAGAAACATAGAAGGCATCTAACCCAGATGGAGATTACAAAAAATATTTAGGAGGCATTAAAACAATTCACTTTATAGATCAACTATGTTCCAAGCATGTCATGAAAAGGAATAAGAGAAACAAATTACTCAGGTAATTGGAAGAAAGATAAATAATCCAGAGACACAAGCAAGTGCAGAAAGTTATCAAATTCCTAATTTTGGAATATAAATCTCACACCAATAGTACCTATATGAAAATGGTTTCATTACAAGTCCCCCAGTGCAAGTAAAAGAAGAGTTGCAAGCAAATCTACAACTCTCAAGAGAACAGTTGGGAAGAGTTCGATCCTGTGACTCCTGAAGACATGGACAGGATGCTGGGGTGACTGAACGCCACCACAGGTTTATTGGACCCATGTCCCTCCTGGTTGGTATTGGCCTCCCGGGAGGTTACACGAGGCTGGCTCCAGGGAATTATCAACGCTTCTTTGAGTGAGGGGTTTCTGCTGGCCGCCTTGAAAGAGGTGGTGGTGAGGCCCCTCCTCAAGAAGCCTTCCCTGGACCCGGCTGTGTTGGCCAACTACCGTCCTGTCTCCAACCTTTGATTTCTTGCGAAGGTTATTGAGAGTGTGGTGGCGCGGCAGCTCCCTCAGCACCTGGATGAAGCTGTCTATCTGGACTCACGCCAGTCCGGCTTTCGGCCTGGGTACAGCACAGAGACGGCATTGGTTGCGTTGGTCGATTGGAGGGCCCGGGATAGGGGTTGCTCATCTATCCTGGTCCTGTTAGATCTCTCAGCGGCTTTTGATACCATCGACCATGGTATCATGCTGCACCGGTTGGAGAGGTTGGGGGTGGGGGGCACTGTTTTACGGTGGTTCTCCTCCTACCTCTCTGACTGGTCGCAGTTTGTGTTGGCAGGCGGGCAGAGGTCGACGTCAAGGTGCCTCACTTGTGGGGTCCCACAGGGGTCGGTCCTCTCGCCCCTCCTGTTCAACATCTATATGAAGCTGTTAGGTGAGATCATCCGTAGTTTTGGGGTGGAGTTCCATCAGTACGCTGATGACACTCAGCTGTACATCTCTACCCCGGACCACCCCAACGATGCTGTGGAAGTGATGACCTGGTGTCTGGAGGCCGTGCGAGTCTGGATGGGGAGAAACAGGCTCTGACTCAACCCATCCAAGACCGAGTGGCTGTGGCTTCCGGCGTCACACTATAGCCAGTTGGTGCCATCTCTGGCTATTGGGGGCGAGTTATTGGCCCCCACAGAGAGGGCTCGCAACTTGGGCGTCCTCCTGGACTCTCGGCTGTCTCTAGAAGACCATATGACGGCCATGGCCAGGGGGACTTTCTATCAGGTTCGCCTGATATGCCAGTTGCGTCCCTTTCTGGATCGTGTCACTCAAGCTCTCGGTCACTCAAGCTCTCATCACCTCCCGCCTGGACTACTGCAACGCTCTCTACATGGGGCTCCCCTTGAGGTGCACCCGGAGGCTCCAGTTAGTTCAGAATGCAGCCACGCAGGGGATTTTGGGAGCATCTAGATGCTCCATGTGACACCTCTCCTGCGGGAGCTGCACTGGCTGCCTGTCGCTTTCCGGGTGTGCTTCAAGATATTGGTGACCATCTTTAAAGCGCTCCATGGCAAGAGACCTGGCTACTTGCAAGACCGCCTCCTGCTGCCAAATCCTCCCACCGACCAGTTCACTCCCACAGAGAGGGCCTCCTCAGGGTGCCGTTGGCCAGGCAATGTCGGCTGGTGACCCCCAGGGGGAGAGCCTTCTCTGTGGCAGCTCCTGCCCTCTGGAATGACCTACCCCCTGAACTACGGACAATCACGGACTTACGCCTCTTCCGTCGGGCCCTGAAGACCCATTTATTTCGTGCTGCCGGCCTGTCATAGTTTTTAAATTGATTTTAGTAGGGGGTTTTAATTTGGCAGGCCAATTTATTTTATTATATCTTAACTTTTGATCTTAACTTTTATATTACTCATTTTTACTGTTGGCTGTACACCGCCCTGAGTCCTGAAAGGGAGATAGGGTGGTATATAAATGCAATAAATCTTAATCTTAACAAGTCTGGACTCTCTACTTCAAAATCGAAATAGAAATTGACAATGTTGACATAATTGTTTTAAAAATCATCAATTGGAGAATCTCTTGAGAAAAAAGCAAAGTTTATTGAATAGAAATTGACAATGTTGACATAATTGTTTTAAAAATCATCAATTGGAGAATCTCTTGAGAAAAAAGCAAAGTTTATTGAATAGATATTCCAAAGGAAAAAAATACTGTATTTTAGGAGGACAAGCTGGAGTGAGTGACTTAAATTTAATAAGTTAATTGGAGTTAGGATGGATTTTCTGTTAGTTTGACATACATAATTGAAAGTGCCAATGCATTGTTTTGTGCTTATAAAATGAGTTTGGAAATGGATTTTTATATATATTAAGTCATTCCTAAAGTGTGTGTGTATATATGTGTGTATGTTTATGTATACACACATACATACACACACACATATATACATATACATATATACAGTACATATATACATCTACATCTTTACATACCAGTATATTCTAAAGTTTGAGAAACATTACTGAAAGTAATTTTGAAAGTATGTATGTTAAAAAGAAGCTTAAAAGGATACACAAGAATTAATTGATTTTAGTTATACAGATAAAACTTTCAAAGAAATGTTTGGAGTCTTAAAAGTAATATAATAAAAGAGTCTTCTCTTTAAAGTTAAAGAATTAGTAAGAGTATAGTGATTTTTGTTAATATAGTGTAAGTGATGGTGATTTAGAAAGATTAATAAGTGAAAATAGAAATATATCTCACTTCCCACAACAGGAGAAAAAAAATAAAAATGGATTTGGTTAAGATAGTGATGTAAAATGTTTTAAACAAAGAGATGTTATTTAGTCTTGTTTCTATTATGTATTATTTCTGGTTTTTATGCTTGAAATAAAAAAAATTCAGAATTTAGTTTGAAGATGTAATAGTTATGTAATTATAGAACTGACTTATAATAATTATATATAATGTAAAAAGTTGAGGTCATGAATGTATTAGTATGTTGCTATGTTGGAAAGAGTGGGAAATTAACAACTTTTTTCTTCTTTTTTTTCATCCTGCACTCCTTGACCATTTTTTAAATCTTTATTTTCATTTTATTTTATGCTATAATAAATTTTCAAAGGAAAAATTTATACCGTGTGATTTGTATACATAAATTTAACAAATCACCAAGCCGTGGATTAGAGAGCTGTATTTAAAGACTAGATCGAGACTGTTCAGTTCTATTCACTTAACTAGAAGTTAGTGACAATGAATTTGACAAGATTAACTCTTCAATAGACATTGCTCTCCATGTGAGCCATTCATATTATGCTTTAAACTGTGATAGACTCTGACAGATTTTGATACACTATATAGAAAGGGCATCACCTCTTCTTCATGTGAAGAAAAAAAACAATAGTCCCTTGAAAATGAGTGGAAGACACTCTGGCAACAGTTTAAGGCTTCAACCAATGTTCAAAATCACTCAGTGGTAATATAGTAAGGTGTGTAAATCCATCCATTAATTTTATATATCACAGTGATCTTTTCTTTAAAGAGTTACAGGCAGAACACATGGCATACTTTATTTTTACAAAAATCCTACAAGGCAGATTAGACCAAAAAAATGTTACTATTCGTTTATGTAATGCCTCTACTTTGTATAACTCAAAGTGGTGTACACCAGTGGTAGGATTCAATTTTTTTTACTACTGGTTCTGTGGGTGTGGCTTTGTGGGTATGGCTTTGTAGACGTGGCAGCAGAAGGTTACTATAAAATCCGCATTCCCTCCCCACCCCACTAACCTGGAGTTCTATTCTCCTGTTCAGGGCAACAAAAGAAGATCAGCTGGAAGGCTGGGAGGCAACGGGGGCGGGGCCAATCTATTTGACAGTTCTCCAAACTACTCAAAATTTCCGCTACCAGTTCTCCAGAACCTGTCAGAACTGGCTGAATACCACCTCTGGTATACACCTCCTAATTTTCTCCCAAAAACAATCCTATGAGGGCTGAGCTGAGAGAGACGTGCACACCGCTCACCCACAGCCTCCCAGTTTCTGGTCCAACATCTTAACTACTATACCAAAAGAGCTCTAATTAGATTAGTACAAAATTAAGACGATGTTGCAGTTAATATTTCCAGCCAAATCACACATACAATGCATTCAAAGATATATCAAGAGATAGATAGATAGATAGATAGATAGATAGATAGATAGATAGATAGATAGATAGATAGATAGATAGATAGGTAGGTAGGTAGGTAGGTAGGTAGGTAGGTAGGTAGGTAGGTAGGTAGGCAGGTAGGTAGGTAGGTAGGTAGATAGATAGGTAGATAGATAGATGATAGACAGACAGACAGACAGACAGACAGACAGACAGACAGACAGACAGACAGACGTATCTCTTCCTAAGCATGCTATGTCATTAAAACATACACCGTGGCATCAACACAAGTTGCATCATTTTATACTTGCATTGCAATGTTGCAGGCATATGTAAAGGGTAGAATCTGCATTGCAGTATCGCAACACACATTTCATCAATTTCCTCATTTTCTCCTCCTTACAGTTACTCAAACTCCTTGTGAATGAGGATGAACTCTTTGAGGTAGGTCAAGTCACAACATTGACACCACAAGAAATACTGTTACTGATTCAAGCTATAATAAGGGAATCTTGAAAACCTTTCCCTTCCCTCCTTCTTACAACTAAAAGAGTCAAAATGGTCTAACTTTTTTTCCCTCATGCTATTTTGGGGACAGTTTTTGGATTAAGCTCAAGTTTGCTAATAACCTGAATTTCTTGTTTTGCTGACAATCTATGTAATTCTCCTCCAAGGTCATCTCTATGCTCTTCTGCTAAGAGCAAACTTATAGAAAAGTTTGCTCTTACACAGTGAGGAGTACAGAGCAAAAGAAGCCAGTGGATAAGAGGAAAGCAAGTCTTAACTCTATCTGTCCACTGCAATCCCATTCACTATACCTCTCCATTCTTTTCCATACTTGCAATCCAATTTGCTTCTATTACATCTTCATATACACTACTTCATATACTGTATTTATTTAAAATTTTCACTATTCTGTTTTCAGAATCTCATCAACTCTATTCAACCACTTTTTTTTTCAGGCTTTCTTCCCCTCCCTCCCTCCCTTCCTGCCAATTCACTCATTCTTCGTACATTTGTTTTATGATTTAACCTTCATTCATTCTCTCAATAGAAGCAAACCACTTCTAAGTACTTCTTCTGTAGGTAAATCACTTATATATTCACTCTACATTAATTTAGAACTCATTGGTTTCTGACAATATCATTTCCCGTTTTAGCCCATATTTCCTGAGCATCCACTCCCATTATATACAACTATTTTTCTGTTTCTCCTACCACAACCAAATCTCATTCCCATAAAATAAAATATGCAGCCATACGCTCTTAGACAAGTAGTCCTTGACTGACAACAGTTCATTTAGGGACGGCTCAAAGTTACAACAGCTCTAAAAAGGTGACTTATGCCCGTTTTTCACAGTTACGACCTTTGCAGCATCGACCATGGTCATGTGATCAAATGTCAGATGCTTGGCAACTGGCTCATATTTATGACCATTGCAGTGTTCCAAGGTCTTGTGATCCCCTTTTGTGACCTTCTGACGAGCAAAGTCAATGGGGAAGCCAGATTCGCTTAACTACTGGGTTACTAACTTATCAGCAGCGGTGAGTCACTTAACAACTGTGGCAAGAAAGATCGTAAAATGGGGCAAAACTCACTTAACAAAGGTCTCATTTAACAACATACATTTTGGGCTCAATTGTTGTAAGTGAAGGACAACCTGCATATTGCTTTTTTTTTTTTTTGCATCTTTTGACAAACATTGGTGAATGAATGAAGGCAAACATACATGTCCCTGGATAATATTGCAGGATCCAATCTGGATCAGTCACTGGGAGCAAAGGTTTGGTCTTCCGAGCTTCGTTGGAGCTCATTTTCAGGGAACTTCTCTATAGCATTCATTCATTCCAACAGACTGCATGCTACCATTACTTTTTTTCCCCAGCACCAGCATATCTTAAAATTTACTTACCCACTTCCCCATTTTAGTAACTGTGCTACTATAGTTCACAAATGCATATACTTGTTTAAATTTCTCCCAATTTATATCTAATTTCATGTCCCTGTCTTTCCTGTACATCAAAAATTACACTCCATCTAACATTCGCTGCAATTCATTCTATTTCTCAGCCCACAACCTGACATGACCTGCAAACAAAATACATGCATGTTCACATCTCCAACCAACATACCAATAATGTCATTACAAGCAATCCTTAAGGTTTCATCCATAAATATATTAAACATTAAACTTCCAAAGGGACAAGACACATTGCTTTTTTTTCTCCCTCCTTAATGTTGAACCAAGCATTCCATTTATTTTCACCATGTTTTACTTTCAGAATATGCCAGATTAAACATAGTTCAAAACTAACCTTCAACTCCAAATCCACACATATTTCATCATTCAAGTCCATTCATTTATCATAGACTTTCTCTAAATCAACTAAAGTTCAACTTTCTTCCATTCATATATTTCTCAATGACCTTCTGTAGGATCTCCATGTTCCCGTCCTTGAACAAAGTCACACTGCACTTCCCAAATTTTGCTTCCTGTCACCTCTTTAAGCCTTTAAATCAGATTTCTAATCTTCGCTTAGGTCAAATCTTCACTCCATAAATGAACTGCTTTCCCCCAAAAATAAGACCTCCCCAGATAATAAGCCCAATCAGGTTTTTGAGCGCATGAGCTAAAATAATCCCTCCCCCGAAATAAGCCCTCCCCCAAAATATTGCAATACAGCAGCAGCCATGAGGTGACCATGCTCACTGCCTCCTGCACCTCAAAAATAATAAGACCTCCCCAAAAATAAGGACAAGTGCTTATTTCAGAGGTCATAAGAAAATAACATGGTATATTTTGACATTCATCCATTAACACTATACATACCTATAGTTTTACCATTTTTCAACATTCTTACAGTATTTATGACCTAGTTTTCATCAGTTCTTTCCCCTGGACATTAACGTTTATAGCATTTGTTTCTGTACTAATCTTCAACATATCATTATCATTTTCTTACAAATCCCTAAAATGTCTAGTCTACCATTCTCTAAAATTGATTTAACCCAAATGGACAAAATCCATTGTTTTAGCCAATCTCTCCAGATAATGTATGCAGCTTCAATAACTATAGAAGAGTAATGCTTTTTCTGCACATCTGTACATATGTACTTTATCTTTTGTTTCTCCATCTGACAATACAGCATTCCTTTATCATCTACAACCAAAAACAGACTTTAAGGTAGTCCAGATATATAGATGAAAGTATAGCACATGCCATATAAATGAGGGTTGGAAAACATGGAAAAATTGGAAAATAATAGAAACAAACATTCAGAAATATCCATAATGTTGCTGTTCCCCCATCCTTGCTACAACTACTTATTCAAAGCTCCATTGGGTTCTATTAAGCTTGCTTTCAAAATTTATTTTAGGAAGACAGGTATATGGCTTGCAGAATTGTTGCAATTTATCTGCCAAAAGCTGTGCATTCTTTTAGCCAAAACACTTAAGAACTTTCTTACCTTCAGTTCACTAAATATAATATTCAGATACATAATGAAGTTTTGAACAGATATTACTCCCCTTTCAAACAAGGTTTAATGGAGACCTACTGTATCTTATGTAATATTTCTGTGTGTCCAAACATCTATTTCTATATCTGAAAAAAACAGACTGGAAGAAAAGAAAGAGAATATTAGCTACCTTCTTCAAAAGGCAGTGGATGCTGAAGTAGTTGCTGAAAAGGGGAAACTGATCGAGATTAAAAAACAAATTTAGCACATAAAGCACTAAAATACTTATTACAAAATAATTTATCTACACACTCCTGACTTCCCTAAGCAAGAAGAGAGAAAAAACACCAAGGAAAAGTCAGTAAGTGTTTATGATGTTCTACATATAAGTTTAGGGAGTAGCCACAAATTCATACATTAATGAAAACAAAATACTTCCATAAAGTTGCAAATCTGCTGCTGCTGCTTTGACAGCTTAAATATCTCCTTATCATCATAATATTGTGCATATCTAGTCAGAAATAAATCTTGCTGCCTTCAACAGATTTAATTTTAAGAAGCATAGCTTCTAGATTGCAGATTACATTCTCTGTTACGCTATTTCTACTGTTGTTTTCATATTCAGATCTATCATTCAAGATTGGGGGAGATGGAGAGTTGTTACCTACAATGGTCATTACACTAGAGCAAGGGTAGTCAACCTTTTTATACCTACTGCCCACTTTTGTACCTCTGTTAGTAGTAAAATTTTGTGACCTTCTCTAACCACCCACCGGTTCCACAGTAAGGGTGATTTATAAAGTAGAGAAGTCAATTAAATTTAAAAAAAGGAAAGTGCTTCAGTATTGGACAGAACCCCTACCGCCCACCATGAAAACTGGAACGTCCACTAGTGGGCGGTAGGGACCAGGTTGACTGCCACTGAACTAGAGGAATTGTCTGCTATTCAGAGAATTCAGAAAAGCAATTTGCCTGGCAGAATACAGGTATTTCTTGACTTACAACAGTTCGTTTAGTGACTGTTTGAAGTTACAAAGACACTAAAAAAAGTGACTTATGACCATTTTTCATACTAATGACTGTTGTAGCATCACCATGGTCATGTGACTAAAATTCGGATGCTTATTTATTTTATTTATTTATTTATTTGATTTATATCCCGCCCTTCTCCAGAAGGACCCAGGAATTTAAAATACATACAAAATAATACAATTTTTTTTAAAAAACCTATTAAATATCAGCCCTGTGCTAAAACCAATTAAAATCCCCAATTAAAACTATCTACATTAGTCCCAGCAGAGGTTATGTTATGTTAGGCCGGCTTGATGAAAAAGGTGTGTTTTCAAAACACTGGTGGAAGAGGCGGAGGTCAGTGATGGTACGGAGTTCTGGGGGTAGGTCGTTCCATAGGGCAGGGCCCGCCACAGAGAAGGCCCTTCCCCTGGGTGTTGCCAGTCGGCATTGTCCGGCTGACGGCACCCTGAGAAGGCCCTCTCTGTGGGAGCGTATCGGTCTGAGGGATGTATGGGGCAGGAGATGGTCTCACATATAACTAGGCCCCGAGCCATGGAGCGCTTTGAAGATGGTCGTCAAAACCTTGAAGCGCACCCGAAAGACCACAGGAAGCCAGTGCAGCTCGCGCAGGATCGGTGTAATATGGGAGTGCCCCGAAGCTCCCGTAATCACCCGCGCGGCTGCATTCTGAATTAACTGTAGCTTTCGAGTGCACCTCAAGGGAAGCCTCATGTAGAGAGCATTGCAGTAGTCTAGTCGGGATGTCACGAGTGCCTGAGTGACTGTGCGAAGGGCAGCCCGGTCCAGTAAGAGGCGCAATTGGCGCATCAGGCGTACCTGATGAAACGCCCCCCTGGCCACGGCCGCCACATGGTCCTCCATGGACAGCCGGGAATCCAGGAGGACACCCAAATTGCGCGCTCTCTCCACGGGGGCCGGTGTTTCGCCCCCAATGGCCAGAGTTGGAGTAATCTGGCTGAACCGGGGTGCCGGAAGCCACAGCCACTCAGTCTTGGCAACTGACTGATGTTTATGACGATTGCAGTGTCCCAGGATCATATGATCTGCTTTTGTGACCTTCTGACAAGCAAAGTCAATGGGAAACCAGATTCATTTAACAACCATAATACTAATTTAACAACTGCAGTGATTCATTTAACAAATGTGGCAAAAAAAGTCATAAAATGGGGCAAACCTTACTAAATTTCTCCCTTAACAACAAAAATGTTTGGCTCAAGTGTGGTCTTACGTTGAGGACTTCCTGTATCTGGGTTCAACACTGAGTTAAGTTAGGGACTGGCCATCTTACTACAGATATTTCCTTTCTTTTACTTTCCTCTCCTCACCCTTGGAAGGTGATAGATGATGCAACAATGGAGGGGTAGAAATGTTCATTTATTTGTATAATTAAACCTAAGTCACTAAAGATCTAAAACGCTTATTTCAACATTTGTTTTCTTTATAAAATGAGCAAAAAAATCCCCATTACCAAACCCCGATGATTTATTATCAAATTTGATAATGATTTCAGTAAATGTGGGTTCTGCTTTATGTCACTGTGCCAGCATATTTTGCTTTGTTATATTTAGGCTTAGTATAGTGATTGAATTCGACAGTTGAAGTTTATAAATACATTTATTGTTATATTTGTATAATGTTCAACAAACTATGGTTAAATTTAATTGTGACTTAGGCAATATGTAAACCTACTCATTAATTGGTTGGTTAGATCTGACTGGTACATTTTGTTAGAATTCATATCAATGACACAGAGCAACATAGGTTTGGTACCTCCCTGTCTAGCCCATGAACTGACTTTACGGCAACAGTCTTCAAAGCTAGGTTCCCCAAGAGTGGAAATCTTAGGTTTGGATACCAAATTATAAATAATAGCTATAGTCATGCTAAAAACTACCAATTTTGCATAGTGAGCATGCCTATAATACTTGTCGTGTGGAGCATTTCAGGGCTGGTAGTTGATTACATCATTTGAAACAAACTTGGAAGTCCAGATACCGAATTCTGAACCTGTCAGAGCTTGCAGAGACTAGCTTCATAACCTTGAGACAACCATTATTTCAGATCTAGATCAGTGGTGGGATTCACTTACCTCCACTATCGGTTCGCAAAGGTGAGCATGTAGAAGGTTGCGCATTATGTCAGGGCAGGTGGGCGGAGCCTCCAGCAGACGCCATTACCATTTCACCCAAACCGGTAAGAACCAGCAAAATACCACCACTGATCTAGATGCCACAGTAAGTAGCAAACTTTAAATAAACATTCATGCACGACCATGGGGGGAGAGGGGGAAAATGCTAAATAAGGTTGTGGCTTAACATGCCATAGAATCACAGTCTACAATTACAATGACACTTTCCTAAAAAAAAGGGGGGAGGTTGTCACAAATCATACTATCATGCTAGTCTCAAAGTGATAAGCTACTGAAGAGCGGATGCTCAGCACACACTCAAAAATAATTATTCTTTGTTATCGACTGATATATTTAAAGAAAAGAAAAATTATATTATTATACAAATTGTATTGTTTTTATTATTATTGTATTATTATAGTTCATTCTTCTTGCTTTAGTGAACCCTTACTTTTCTCTCTTTCTTCTTTCTTTATAAACTAGGATAAGTGGGAGGAAACTTTTTCAGTAATAAAAATTTGCTTTCCCCATTCCATTTTGGCCTATTCATGTATTATGGTAGTTTCTTCTTTGTTTTACCATATACTACTGGCCTTGCTTTTTGATCTATCTGGACAGTGTTAAAAGCTAAAGTGTCCCTTGAGCCAAGCTTGATTTCTTTTGCCCAAACAGCCAACTCCATGTGATTTTCTTGACAAAAGTAGAGAAATGATTTGCCAATATTTTTTTTTATGAACTTCCCAGTCTAGCCCTAGAATTTCTTGATATTCTCTCATCCAAGAACCATGCCCAACCTTGCATATTTCTGGAGATCAGACATGATAACCTAGCCTCTGGTGTATGGTTGAAACACTGGAAGAAGAAATTAATCACTGTCAAATAATAGAAAGAGAAATGGCTATCATTTTGCTAGTTTCATCAAGACCACCTCAGATCTGCCTGCATTGTTCAGATCAGGCCTAGTGTCAGAATATATTTCCATAAAAATAAGGTAGCACTCTGAAAACATAGCAAATGCTCAAACAGTCAGAAGTGTCCCTACACTCCTGTTTTACCACAGCCTTGCCGTTGGACCCAAGCATTTTTAATAGGCGCAGAAAAATTCAAAAGATCCATCTTTCCCCCTAATCACAGCTCTTTGGTGGAGCGAGCACATCTACTGAATTCTATGCTGACATGTAACTGTTACAGCAAGAGGGACCCTGCCTGAAAAAACACAAAAGGCTTTTTCTAAAAAATTATGCCCACTACTGAGCAGCTTGTTAATCCAGAAGGAATATGTCTCACCATTCATAAAAGCTGCATGGCAGCCTGCATGGAAGCTCTCTCTTGCATTATTTTGAATTTTAGTTAAAAAGCTTGCAGGAATTGTAGCTCATTTATGCTGCAAGCACATTTTAGAATTGCTTTGTTTGAAGAGTAACACCAGTACTAAACAGAAAGACTCCCAGATTAAGAAATGTGCTCATACTGTCTGCTAATTATCAGTTCATCTCAGGGGTGAAATTCTGACAGGTTCTGGAGAACAGGTAGCGGAAATTTTGAGTAGTTCAGAGAACTAGCAAATACCACCCCTGGCTGGCCCCAGAGTGGGAAGGGAATAGAGATTTTGCAATATCCTTCCCCTGTCATGCCCACCAAGCCACGCCCACAGAACCAGTAGTAAAAAAAAATGAATTTCACCACTGGTTCATTTCCAGCTGTAACTGTTGCCATATAAGTGTTCCTTTTCAAACTCAGGCAGGTTTCTACTGGACAAAACAAGGCTGTGCTCGAACTGGGTTTGCACTATAGATGTTCAGTAAACTAAAATGTAAGATTACTGTTTCATGGTTTATTGAAAGTTTAGCCAGGGATAAATTTAGGCAAACAGTAGTTCCTGCCCTTTGTAGGCAGTGGCAGGGGGGGTGGGTTTGAACAAAATCATAAAGTCAAAAGAGAAATCCACATCAATTAAAGTTGTGCAGGATCCCAATCCAAATGCCACAGCCTCTGCAAACCTACAGATATCACTCAGTGATACTGTAATACAGTGTAAATCATCTACTTTGCATACAACCCCATGCTTGGCTGGATCCCTAGAGACCCATCACTGGTCTGAATAAACATTACTGAGCTATACGGACCAGTGGACTGACTTCTGTTAGACAGCTTTTTAGATTCCCTTAATTTCAAAGCAATTGATCTATTAATATCCAAAGGTTTAAGGTCCCAATCTATGTATGCCTATGCATCAGTTAAACACATTTGTTTTCTAGCACTGTATAGCCCAATCTCATGGAGGTATATTCAGAAATCAACATAATGAAATTCATATGGCTTTATTATTTATTTAGTTTTTTGAAAATGTACATTTAGGCTCTAATTGCAGTCCCCAGAAAAGCTTCATTTTTGGCAGCAAACGTCAGCTGAGCATATATTGGAGCGAGGCATGCATAGATGTTGAAATCTCTAATTCAAACTACTTCCTTTTTTTCTTCAGAAAAGGTGCTCTCCTGATTCATCAGTCAGAAAAGTTTAGGAAATGCAAGGCAGCTAACTACTGTATAGTTATTGAGTAGAAAGTACTAGTACATCTATTTCCCTCCCCTCCAGTCCTGTGTCTGTCCTTTCATTCACCTCCATTGGCCATGTTGTTTAGGAATAAGGGAACTGCAGCCCCTCCTTATCTGAAAGACTCCTGTTGGGAAGGGTGAATGAGAGAGTTAGGGCTAGTGCCAACAGATCTGATTTTTTTTTTTTTGAGAAGTACAGCAGGAAGCACATTTGCTTAGAAATAAGCTCCACTTTTTTTGTGTTCCCCAGTAGAACTTATCTCTAGGAAAGAGGGGTGAGCATCTCAGATCTAGGATCACCACTCTCTACTCTAAGTATGCTGCTTTTGTTTAGTAGATGTGACACAAATTTCAACATGTATTCCTCCACAGGAACTTGGCAGCTGTTCTTATTCAACTGCCACTTTATGGTGCCAAATCCAGAAAGAATCCCAGGGAAAACCCTACTGTAAAGAATGAAGTTGCACCAGAGATTGACTTATTTGCCTTTAGACCCTGTCTATTGAAGGAATTCTAACCAAGGAGAGACACTGGCTGGTATGATCCTATCCTGGATCCTAAGAATCCAATCCCTTCTCAGTGGGGCTTTAAAACAGAAATGTCTATATGAACTGAAGAAGCTTCTTGGATGAGAAGCAAAACATCTTTAAGCAAAAACAAAGAAAGTCCATCTGCCTTATGAAAAAGCACCTTTGAAACAGAAGCTTACTGTCTCATATTATACTTCACTCATTGTTGGTGTGAGTTTTAAGATGGGAAGGGGGAGAGATGGTAGGATTAGAAGCCCTCTGCATTTCCTTAGGTTTTCCAAGGTCTCTGAAGCCCTGGCAGAAAATCAGAGTAAGCAGACTGTACTGCTTACTCTCAGCTGTAGGTCAATCTGGACTTTCATCGTTGCAGTCTGCAGTGTTGGTCCTGCTAGCACTAAGTTTCCAATTTACAATATGCTTTCTCTGCAGCGGTGGGTTGCAGCTGAAAGGAAGCAAGGACCACAAGTTTTTGGAGACTGAGCCGAGAGTGAGCCTCCTATTTGTGCAAATTCAATTCTAAGCAAATTCGCAGGACACACCGAATCACAATTTCAGCAGCCATATTTTGCCCCGCCATATTGTATAAAACCAGCCTATAGCCAAACTGTACTAGGAATCCCAGCAGGCTGGTAACTTGAGCAAACTATGATTAAGTTAGCCGTGTATACAAGTCCGTGGGAAATGCATCCTCTCGGGCGCTTGACAACGTTGGTTGCTTTTTTTATTGTTGGGCAGAGAGATGCTACAGACTTTGCTTGGAGCTCCTAAGCACTGAAGCAACAGCTGCAGATCTTACCAAGCAATAAGTCTCCATCTGTCGAAGAACAGGACTGAACCCCCACATGAGTTCAGTGCACTTCACGATTTCAAACTGATTTTCCTCGCTGCTTTGTTGGGAAGCCGGGCAACCAGACTCAAGCAGACACTTGTATTTTCGAAATCGGGCTGAAATCTTGTTTCAGTTCCGAAAACAAGGGCAAGGCAGGACAGGGTTTAACCTGTTGCAGAACCCAGCCAATGAAGACTTGTTCAAGAAACCATAATTAAGAAATCCGCGCCTTAACTTGATCCGAGAGTCCCGTGTCCTTTGAATCCCAGTGTCACTCCATTGAAGGATTTGAAACTAAGCTTCGCTGGTCCTGTGTTGCGCCACGAAGTGGTCAACTACATTTTATCTTAGTATGTTGCGCGATAATTGGTTTAAGATCCACGCATGATACCAACTTAGAGAACTGGCACAAGTCAACTTTGTTTCAGTTAGCCTCGCTGGGGGCAATACAGCCTGAAAGTTATTCGCTGGCTAAGACCTTTCGGTCACGGGAGGCAAGCCGCCTGCAGTGGGCTTGCCTGGGACCAGTGGAGTCTCCTTCCAAGGCAGAGCAACTGGCACAAAAACGGAGCTGTTATAGTAATGCCAGTTCAACAGCCCCCTTCCAGTGCCGCCCCATTCCTGACGGAGTGGAAGATGTAAGGTCTCCTGATATCTAACGCCCCGGTATGTATAGAATAAAAATCCACCAAAGACAAGCTTCTTGTGTTTCATTTATTATGGGGAAGAATGAAAAGCATTTGTTTACTTCTCCCCACCCCACCCCACCGCACCCGCAGTCATGACTCGGAGTTCTTCTGCGCTCCATGTTGGTAGTCCCGGTCTTCATCCAACCGAACTCTGAGGACAAAGGAAGTGAGAGATATTTCACATAGCGTTGCAGCAAACCCATATGGGGATTTTTTCGGATTTGTCTTCGCGAATGTTTGAATCTTGTTACTGTGATTTGCGAACGAAGGTTTGCCAATCAGCTGTGATTTCTTCAACAATCTTTGATTAGAGACCCAAGAGTTGGCGGAACTTTGGAACCTAAACCCTGACTAGTGCGAAACTGGGGTGAAATCTTCCTGAAGGGTCTCAAGTTCTGATCGAAAAGAGTTCTTCTCTTATCAAATGCCTGGAAAATAGTAGCGAAGTAGGCGTCAATTAGGAAGCAGTTGTGGAGTGGAGGAAAAGATGCCGGCACTTGAAATTAATTTTATCTTTCAGTTGGTAATGAGGTATTATGATTTCTTCTTCTGTTTTTTTTTTTAATGGGATAGGTCTGCCTGGATTGATGAAGAGCTTCGAGTTGTTGAGCTTGGCTTACAAATAAATATCTTCGACATGAACTGATAAGGGCTGGGAGGTTGCAGAGTGGACTTTCAGTTCAGCGGTTTTGAAAGTCATTGTGGACATCTTCTGGAAATCGCTGCCTTGCGCTCTTGCAGTAGCCTGGTGGTGATTTGCGAAATATAAAATAATGCGAATGAACGCTGAAGGAAATTATTATCAATATATTATATTCCTGATTGCAGCACCTAGGACAAACCTAGCCTCAAGATTTTAGGTCGATGTACCAAGTTGGAAGCGGGGGAGGAGATATTTGCCTAGAAGAGATGGAAAGTTGAATCGCGGGTGAAGAAAAACCTGTCGAGAGTGGTAGCGTTTGGGGTATCCTTGCAGTTGAAATGGTCGGTTTTCAGGTTGCAGAGCTATTCTCCCTTATCTGAGACTAACTGCCAGCGAAACCATATGATTTACATTTGAACAGACACCCAGAAAGGCGCTGGCACTAATTAGTTTACATTACAACCCTACGAATTACCACCATCACTCCCGAAGTCAATCCCATTGAATTCAACACAAGCATAGACCCATGTTAAAATGGGCATAGGATTTGATTTGCAGCCTTCATGTCATGCAATCAAGCTGAATTCTTCAGCGATGGGGTCACCTTCACCAAAGAAGGGACATGGAGCAACGGATGGGCTGCTAAGCCTACAAAATGTAGAACAGGTGCTATGAACGGAAGGCAGGTAGAGAAGACCAACGGAGGAGGCGGAAATCGGCCCAGGATTCCGTGGGTTGGAATAATTTTCAAATCAGTAAAACCTTGACGTCGAATCGCACTTTGCATTCCAGCCACCCCAATCCTGTTACTGCCTCATTGCTGATATATATATCAGCGTGTGTGTGTGTGTGTACACACACACACACACACACACACACATATATATATAATCAGTGTATGTATGTATGTATATATACATACATATGTATATATGTACGTACATACATACATATGTTTAAGGAGGCAAGTGGAGGAAACGGACTTAGCCTACGGGACCGTGATATTTAAGATGCACCGGGTCCTTTGGCAGAACCCCCGGGGCGTGTCTTCCTTCACGGTGGAAGAAAGAGAAAGAGGCGGAGGGAGTTAGGTCCGGCTCAGCGTCCTGCCATGATGGCCGACCCATCTTGCCGACCAGCCCATTTGGGATGTGTGACGGATTACCCTACAGGTTCCCAGGGGGTAGAGAGAGTCCCCGCTCGAGAACTGCAAAAGAAGGGTTGGGCAACGCCAAAGTAGCGCAACAGGTAGGGCAACCTAGGCTGCCAGTTGCAACACCGGGCATCCCTCGAAAGGAAAAAAGTTTCCCCCAACCTCCTTTCACTCCCTGCCGTCAACAGGAACTTCCCTGTTTCTTGCTTGGGAGGCGGGGAGGAAAGTGATGGCCAAGGGCAAGTGACCCTGGAAGGAACTGACCACAGCACGTCGCTTCCTCTCCTATTGAGATATAGCCGAGATATCAGCGACGCGCCAGTTACAGGCCACTCCAGTCACCTTCTCCCCAAATATTCTTGCTCAAGTTCGAGAGTCGATGGTTTCCTTTCCCCGAGGTCAATGAATTCCCGATTCAAGTTATTGGGCGTCAACCCCGCCACGTTTCTCCCAAGGCATCGCATTCGAATTAATGGACCTCTAACTCCCTCCCCGGGAGTCGCTTTCCCCGGGTTTACCCTATTTCGACTACCGAGGAGTCTTGCGGCCGCTGAGCCTCCCATTTCCTCTGCCCCGCCATTTCCCCAATTGCCCCCTTCGCTCAAGAAGGCGCTAAGCAGAGGCGCCCGCGACGGCGAGAACGGCTTGTTTATTTCCAAGCCGCTGAGAAGACTTGTTTGCGCTCAAACGCGCCTTTAAGCCGCGTCCATCAATACAAGCCGAGCCCCCACGCTGCGTCCCCAGCTTCGGGCCGACCCGAGAGAAAAACAAGCCAGCCAGAAGTACAAAGGGGACGTTTTCACTCAGCAGAGGCTTCCCCTCAAGAGGCGGCGCGGGAGAAGCCTTCCTCAGCGCCCCAAGAGCTCTCGGAGGCGGGAAGGTTGGGAGGAATGGAAGCGCCCCAATGGCGGGGCGACTGAGGAAAAAGCCGCCTCTCCGCTCGCCTCCCCCTCGCCCCTCTTCTTAATTCTCTCGCCGGAGAGGCGGCTTCATTTCTGGCTAAACTCCCCCACGCCAGATGAAAACCTCCATCTCCGCTAAAAGTAATGCCTGGAAAATTCAGCCGCGCAGGGAAAGCACATTCCACCGCATGCTTTCTCCGCGGCGCGCCCCGCAGTCGCCCATCCAGCGGAGCCACCGCTCGCCCGCTCCCTCCCCACAATTATCAGCGAGGCGTTGCTGGAATTCACACGCGCACACACACACACCAGAAAAGCCTCGAGAAAAGGGGGGAGACACAACCTCCCCTTTCCGCTCCCGTTATAACAGCCGGGCTAGGCTGGCGGAGGGGCACGGAGGGGGGGGGGGTGAGGTGGCGGCGTCCGTCCTCCTGCCTTGAAGCAGCCGTAGCGCCTGAGCCTCCCGCCTGCAAATAGGCGGGAAAACAGAGCGCAGCGTCGAGCAGCCTTACGCTGGGCGCGCTTTCTGTGAGGGAACCGCTACTTTTCGGGCGGGAAATTTTCCACACACGGGGCTTGTCTTCCGAATTCCCTCAGGCTTCTCTTGCCTGAAGAGATTCCTCGCCTCTAGTCTAAAGGGGCCCTTCCGAAGAGGCCCTTTAGACTAGAACCTCCCCTCGCTGCCTCTTCCTTACAACTTGTATAGTTGCTTGTTGCCTGGAAAAAATGAAATAACGACACGACATGAAAACCGGGACGGCCCGAAAGACGAACTGCGCGCGCGACCCTTGTGGAGCCACACGCTCCGGTTGTGGGCTCGACGGGGTGGGGGTGGGGATGGCTAAAGGAGAGTTTGACATCTTTGGGGAACGTTGCCCCCCCCAAAAAAAGAGAGAGGATGATTTCAACCCAAGGCTGGGTTAGCCGCCCCCCACCCCTCCCGGCCCTTTGCTGCCAGCCCTAAAGGTGGCCGCCTCCTAGTCCCGCATCGTTTCTGAGCTCCAGTTATGCCGGGAAAGAGGCCTCGCGACGGTCGGTCCGTCAGGGAAAGAGCCAATCTGGAAAGAAGAAGGGCGCTGGCTCTGAGGACCGCTCGAGCGTGGCAGGCCGCGCGCTCCTTCGCCCCCATTCCTAAGAATAAAGCCCCCCCCTCAAACCCCCGGGGCCCACGCCCGGACAGGCTCGCGCCGGCTGCGCAACCTTAGGAACCTTTCCCTGGAAAACCGGCTGTTTCCCCCGACCGTCTGACTCCTGCGTGCGATGCATCAATCTAAGGCTACGGATCCGACGGATTCCCTCCTTGAACAAACAATAGCAATTGTTATTGTTGTTGTTATTATTATCATTATGTATCTCGAATGCCATCTTTCCTTGATCCCAATGGTCAGGTGTCTCGTTTAAGCTGCCCGTTCACCCCACCCCCACCCACCCACCCCCGCCTTCCCGAGCCCCGCTTGATCTTGGTAAGCACACGAAGAACGGAGAGAAAACTTAAAACTAGCTACTAAGTCTGACCCCGCCATTCAAAACAGACAGCCAAATACGGTAGTTGTGTGATTATGAAACCTTCCCCCCCCCAAAAAAGAAATAATAATAATGGTAATATCAGTGTGGCTACCCCCACCCGGAAACATATATTTTTGAAAAGCGCTTTCTCGCAAATGTGTATCTAAAACACGGATCCTCCCATCAAGTTTCTTAGCTGTGTCCCGCACCTGGCTGTATATTTTGATTTGAAATAAATTGAGTTTGAAGTTTAATGAGTCGGAAGGATCTCCAAAGATACCATTTCCTTGCTTGTGCATTTAATGTTGTTTTTCAAAAAAACCTACTATGCATTTAATGTTGTTGTTTTTAAAAATCCTACTATGCTAATAAAATCCATAATCTTTTAGAAGGAATGAGGATATTGTATTCAAGTACAATAAGATACACTCCCAAATAAACCTACAGCATGTGCAGCCTTAACTAATAGGAACGCTTGTCTTCCACTTCCTAAACCTTATTGGGGAAGGTTCAACACTCCATGGATTTCCATCAGCCCTAACCTAAATATACCTAGTCTGCAGAAAATTCCATTGAATTAAACCAATTTTCTTCCACATGAAGTTCAGAAGCATTAATTTTTTGTTCAAACCTTAACAGCCCGATCCTAATTCTGCTTATTCTGTAAAAATCACATTGAATTCAAATTATATTTACATTAGTAAACGATTTAGGAATGTAAGCACATCCTTCTCTGGAAAAGAGTCCTGTGAATTCAACAGGAATGTTTTTGGGTTGTATCCTTAGCATTTCGTTGTAAATAAAGTAAGACTGCAGCGTTTTGCAGTTAGGAGATCCTCAGATTCTTTAAACTCTGTGGAACTTGCTTTCCATTAAACATGCCACAGGTTATATGGCATCCACACACATGCATGACTACTGCCTGTTAAAATCAATTTCATCCAATTTAGCCTATTTAAATTTCAGCAATGGACATACATGCTCCAGTTCCAAATACCTTAACTTATTCCAGCCTGCTTCTACCCCATTTCTTTTTTTGCTACATCTTGCCTACTCCGTTTGCTGTAGAACAAACTCATTCAGAATCAGAGACTGATGCACAGATTACTGACAAAAGCTAATTCCACTAGAATGCATTGCACTAAGTAAGACCTATTTAATTTTTTAGAGCTAGATAAGGCAAATATATATGTATTTAAGTTAGGTTCCCAGAGGTTTCAAAGGAAGGCTAAAATGGTAGAAACAACAAACACTACATGGTACTGAAGTTAGAAAAAGAAAGTAAACTATACATCTTAGCTTTCCCTCCTTTTGTCACTTAAAGAAGCAAATTCCTTTTCCCAGGTCAGATAAGCCATCATAGATATAGCATTTCTTTAACCTGCTGTTTCAGTGCTATGAATCATCCTCACCATCATCATCATCCGAGTAACTATCTATCATGGGAGGCTTCTGGGACTTTTTTTTTTCCTAAAGAGAAAAAAGACGGGATTCTGTTCGTTGACATGGATTTATTTGCTGTAAACATTAAAATTATCTTTCTCCAAGAAAGAGTTTAGGGAGAAAGTGTCAGCTTCTAACTGTCATATACACCACATGGAGAAATTGTGGGATGGGTAGAGTGGGAGAGAGGAAAGGGAAGAGGCAGTGATTTTAAAATATGCCATACTGGAAATATACAAAGAAAAATAGATATACTACAGAATGTGGCATTAAAAAACATTGTATTGGTACGTAAAATAATATATTAACAATTTTAGGCATTAAAAAAACAACTCCCTCCCTCAACAAAAGAAACTTGAAATAAAAAGACAAAGTGCTCAATAATTTCCAGGGAGATCTATATATGAGATAAACACTCTGGAAATAGTCAAAAAAGCTTGTGCATGCAAGACTGGTTTCTCCTCAGACAACAAAATGATCAAGATATAAACTGTTTTCTTTTTAATCAGCATCAACAATACATACGACACTTACAAACAAGGAATGCCAAACGGTGTTTACAAACACGGAAATATGAGTCCCTTTCGGAAGATTTTTCCAGAAATGGATGTGGGTGGGGAGTCTGTTGGATTTGTGTAACACCTGTGCCCACCTATTTTACAACTGAGAAAAAACGTTTGAAGCTTCTTAAGAGAACTACCAATCTTTATAAAATCTAGCAGACTACATAGTGTCTGAAATAACTATTTATAGAATATAGACATTGCTGAAATAGCAAGTGCCTATAATAACATTGTCTTCCTAGAATCATCAGACTTTCTTTTGATTTAAATCTTAAATAATCAAATCTTTTTGTTCAAATCCCTTTGATTTAGTCTCTTTTTCTCTCTCTCTCTAATTTTATAATGGTTCTGAATAGCTTATTCATAAATAGGCACAGAATAGTTTTGCTTTGTTTTTGTTTTTTTAGAAAGAAAAAGCCAAACTGCATCTGGTTAAGTGTACAATCCTTTGCCTTCTGTCAATTCATGCTGCACCCTCTCCCTCCCCCACCCTTAATTCCATCTTCTATATATTACAGCTTTCCCTTTACAGAAGAAAACACTTTAAAAGTCTTAAGAAAGGGGAAAGGGGAGATGGAGTGGGTCATCTTAATACTCTTGCCAGCAGCAGCAGCTAAAGCCCAAGCAAGACTCAGCTTCCTAACTTATAGTCCTTGGTCACAGCCATCCTCACAATCATAGTAATGAACTGTTAAAAAAAATTCTGTGTCGTTTTTGCTTTTTTTGGGGGGTGGGGAGTGGATGGGAGCGATAGAGACTTTTTTTGTTTGTTTGTTTGCTTGTTTGTTTAGGCAAGAATAAAAAGCTTGTACCATGGGAATCTGTGTGTAGTCCAAGGAACGGAATTCAGCGTGGCCAAAGCCCCCAGTTTTCAGTCACTGTTCTGCAGGACAAGCTAAGCCACAGTTTGGAGGGGTGGGAGCATGCGGCAGCCGGAGGTGCTCCTTCCTTATGGGGGGGAGGGGGGCTCTGGCTTTCCTCCTGGGGCTTCGGTCTCCTTGCTTGCTCGCATTCCCCACACACACACCTTCGAGGCTTTGAAAGTTCTTCAACTCTGAGAGCGCAGCAGCATTGTCTTTCTTTCTAGATTTCCCTCCCTCCCCTTACACTTTCTCTCCCTCTCTCTGTCTTTGTTTTTTTAAAAAGGTAAAGTGTCCAAGAAAAGTTTGTCAATTATTGCTGGTGGCGGCACCAAATCTTCCAGTTTCAGGTAGAAAATACGCTGCAGGCCTTGCGTGCAGAGAGTGCGCAGTTCCGGGAGCTTGCCCAGGAGTTTCGACAAGTAATTTGGCCGGTTCAGGCCGCCGTTGTTGAAAGTCACGTGGTCCTTGAGGCAATTGACAATCTTGTTCTGTAGTTCTTCCACCCGCTTGGGCTCCTTCAGGCCGTGCCTCTCTGCAAAGGACGAGAAATGGCTGATTTAGACCCAGCTCTGGAGCAATCTAAGGGGGTGGGTGAGGGAGGGGCACTTCAACTGGCCTTGTTAGGGGACTACCAATTATGCATTGGGAGATCCTACCCCTGCTTTAACTATCCCTTTACTCCTTAAAGTTCCTATGCTAAACAACATACTTTGGAATAGACTGAAGTTTCTGAACTCAAGGGGATTTATTTCATGCGGCTACAAATTAGACAGCATTGTGAAATTGCAGTTGTGGGTCAGATTGCGACTCCTCCATTTGAGTCAGTACTCTTGAACTTCCAGTGTGCCACATAACTATTTGTATATGTATTATAGCAATTCAAACGTAAATGGTCTCTCATAAAGCTTCTGTTCATAAGAGCCCCTCCATGGTTTGATCAATTGGCCCAATACTCTGGATTGGCAGGCAGGCTGGACCTTAAGTTAATCACAGGGGCTGGATTGTCCACCATATTAACATAAAATATGATTGGCTACTTTGTGATTCAGTGTGTCATGTGAACATAAACATGTCTCCATGCATAGATCTTGATTTGTGAATTCTATTCCCTATTGCCAATGGTGACTGTATAAAAGGGCAATTGCTTTGGATTACTTCATATTCATCCAGGACATAATGATAAACTCTAGTTTACTTTAAATAGGAGCATGGGAAGGTTAAAGGAATAGGTTTACGTAATCCAGAATAAAAAACAACAACACCCAGGAGTTTATGGGAAAAGAAGTGAGAAAACCCAATATGCAGTTTAGAACTTCTAAAATAAAACAAGGGAGATGAGTGTGACCTATTGTGGATTTTAACTCTATATTGGATATGTGGATCTATGTGGATCTCTTCTAACTGAGAGTTCTCATCTGCCCTGACAAGTTGAAACAGGGCATGGGGCAGAGATTTTCATCTTGCCCAGAAAGATTAACATTCCTTTAAAAAAATTAATCTCTACTCATCACTAATATGGAGACACTGGTTACTTATTCCAGATCACTTAACCTGAAATAAAACACCCCTGGGTGATCAGAATAAAGAGGAAGAGCCAGAAGCAGGGTCTCACCTGTCACCATGGCTAGGGCAGCGATGCAGGAGAAGGCAGAGATATCAACGTTCATATTCTGCAGGCTGGAAGAGAACTCCACAATGGAATCGATCCATTCCCCGAACCCACGGACACATTGCAGCCGGTGCAGGACTACACCATTACAAAAGATGAGCTTCCCTTCCACGGGGTTTGACCTGTGTGGGGGGAAGGGTTTACAGGGCGGCCAGAAAAGGGGAGAGGGGGAATAGAGAAAGGCAAACAACTAATTATTCGCCAAGCAATAAATGGAAGGCTTAAGAGGGACCTAATTACTGAGGAGTTAATAAAAACGCAGCTCAGCGGACCTTGAACGGCGCAGGTTTGCTCATCACAAGGATCGCAAGGGATGTGTCTGGGTGTGCACATGTATCCCACAGGCCTGCACGTCCACGTATACACTTGCAGGTGACCTTCAACTTGGAGAGAGCACTTCCTACTTACCTATAGGCTAGCCGCAGGACGAAAAGCTCCAGGAAGGCAGATTCAAATAGCAGGTCTTGGTCTTGTTTGGGAAGGTCCGTGAAGCCGGGGATCTTTTCTGCCCAGCCCCGGATAATATCCATGGAACCAGTTAAGAGATCATAAAACTGCTGGATGTGCTGCGTGTCATCACCGCTCATCTGATAATCTGGGTTTGCTTGGAACTGGGATTCCATGGCAAGGAAGATGGGAGAGAGGGGGGGGGGGGAGGGAAGTAAGAGAAAGACCCCAGCAATTTAATGAGGCTCTCTGAAATCTATAGCCCGTGAAATTGCTAACCCCATTTCGAGGAGGGGAGCCAAGTTTTTATAACAATTAAACCTCGCTCTGGCCAGTGAAGAAATTAGATGTCCCGTGGCAATTAATTCAATTAGGGGTGGCGCTAGGAGGGATGGCCACTCGGAGAGGGGAAATGGCTGTGGCCAAGAGGAAGGGTCAACTTTAAACACTCTGGAAAGACACCCTGAAGCAAAAGTTCCAGGGTTTGGCTTAGCTTCTGGAAAGCCAGGGGTTTTTTTGGGGGGAGGGGGGGAGCGGTTCTGCTAATGAAGTAATAAGGGGACGGGAAATCCACCCATCAATCCATACACACAATACAAACATGTGACATGCATTCAACACAAGCGCCCATGGCTCCCTATCACATTTCATTTCTTATGTATTAAAAAAAATGCACCTTCGCATGTGGTTCTATCGTGAGAAGGGAGCAACTGATTCCGCCTTGAAAAAGAGGCGACTTTCTCTTCTTATTCCTTATTCATAGTAAGGCAGAAGAGAAAAGCAAACCAGCATCCTTGTAGTAAGGAGCTGAAGGTTAGTTTTCAAGAGGCAGGTGCTCTGGTCATCTCCTTTGGGAGCATCCTGCCCAGAGTTTAATCTTTCTTAATGGCTTTCATTTCCTGAGCATGTCTGAATGGGGAACATCTCCTTTTCAAACTAAAGCATTGCTTCAATTAACTGGCAGGGGGAAATAGCTTCTAGTATGGGACAAAACAATCCTATGTATATTTCACTAGCAGTAAACGCTATTTGCAAAAGTAGCCCACAGTTCGAGAAGGAGAGAGAGAGAGAGAGAGAGAGAGAGAGAGAGAGAGAGAGAGAGAGAGAGAGAGAGAGAGAGAGAGAGAGAGAGAGAGAGAGAGAGAGAGAGTGAGTTGAAGTTCCCTTCCCCCTTCAGCAGGCACACACGCGCACACATACACACCAAATTCTTGCCCAGACATCTTCAAGCCCTCTGGGACACCAACACCTCGGAGGCGTCTGCGCAATCACATCAAATGGGGTGATGGAAGAAGGGAGGGTGACCTTACTGGGGACTAGGCGGATTTCATTTGGGGGCCCGCGAGGGGGACCCGTAGGCAAATATTGTCTCCAGCTTACCCTGGAATAGTCCAGGCTGGTCATAGCCGGGTTGGAGTCGACATGAGCTCTCACCAGGGCACTGATCAGACTCACCGGGGGCGAAGGGGGAGAAGGCTCCTGGGGGCTCTTCGGTTTCGAGGGCAAACGACCCCTTCGGCCTTTTAAGCTGTCTGTGCGAACTACTGAAAAAAGACAAGATGCCTCCATTTAGAGAACATGCCTCAGGTCGCCCGGCCAGGCAGAGAAAAAGAAAACACAACTCCTCCACCCACATACCCATCTAACGTCCTGTGGTTGTTGTTTTTTTTTTACTGGGGTCAAAACCTCGCGGCTGAATATACCAGCCCGGAGAAAAAGTTTCCAGGGAGAAATTGAGGCCGTTCAGTATTGTAGTATTTTCCGGACTTCCTTTGCCTCAGTTTCCAAACACGAGGCTGACTTTTTAGACACGAGTTTAGGAAAACACGTAACAAAACCCTTCTGACGTTCCTTCGCATAAACCCAATCTGCCCTGGCCTTGGCGTCCCTTTAAAGTTAAACCTAAGGCGGCGTGCAAGCGCCTTGTCCCAGGTAAGGTTATCTTAGGTCTAGTCCCGGTTTGCCTAGGCCTTCGCCTCCTGCCACTACCCCGAGGGTTTGTGCTCTGGACATGGGCCCGAAGGACCTGGGTAGGTGGGGGAGCCTTGCCCCCCCCAAGGGTCAGAAGAAGCCGCCCGCGGAAGCTCAGCTGGAGCTTCGCCGCGCCTCCGCCTGTGGTCACCCCTAGCGCCCGCCCCACGGCAGGCTCTACCTTCTTTGACCATGCCGACCCCAAGGCACTTCTGAAAGCGACAGTACTGGCACCGATTCCGACGGCGTTTGTCCACGGGGCAGTTCTTATTCGCTAAGCAAACGTATTTGGCGTTTTTCTGGACGGTGCGCTGCAGAGACAGGGGAGAGAGGAAGAGCGGGGGAAGGGGAGGAAGAGGTGAGGTGAGCGGAACGGAGCGGAGCCCGGAAAGGCGGTCCGAGTTTGAGGCACTTCCCGGGCTGAGCAGATCCCTTCTTCTTCTTCTTCTCTGGCTCCAGCGGCCTCTCTTTTTCCAGGTCCTCTAACCCAAAATTGGGGAGCGGGCTCGCCGAGCACCATCTGGCGAGCCTGCTATAAGCTACACAATACACATATCCGAGGCATTCCTATGAGGTTTTTTTTTTTTAATCCTTTTCTTTTCAAGGATGTGGTTATTCAGTTAGGAAGTGTGTGTGTGTGTGTGTGTGTGTGTGTGTGTGTGTGTGTGTGTGTGTGTGTGTGTGTAAGGGACACAATTTAATTCGACCATCGGGATTGGGGGTCCAGTTTGTTAACTAAGACGGGCTTCTCTCTTCTAACCAGTCCTAAGGCAAATGAATTGCAAAAAAGACACACACACACCCCTCTCGCCCGGCTCAGCTCCTACCCAGACAGGACAACACACACACACACACACACACACACACACACACACACACACACGGCGGGACTGGAACCGACGGAGAGAAAGGTGGGGTGATCAGGAGAGGGCAACAGGCGTTGAACACCCCAACAACTCGTTCTCCATTGCAGGTCGTTTTTGTAGATTATAGCTTGGGAATAGGGCCTTGTCTAAATCAGCGCATTTTAAAAGCCTCTTAAAATGTGGGTTGGTTAGGAGGGAGAAAGGAAGAGAAAGAGAACCGGGGCGTTGTGGCACTTTCCCTTCCTAGCTTCAAGGCTTCTATTAAATAAAAAAAAGCGATTCCCCGATTCCTTCAAACGTTTTTTCTTCCCCAGGCTCGGAAAAGGATGCAAAGGAATTCATCGCTAAAACGGCCAGTTTCTCTCCTGCTGCACTATCTCCATTAAAATCGAGGGCAGGGGGAACGTGGCAAAATGAAGGGCTGCGTCATTGGGGGTGGGGTGTCATAGGAATGAAATGTTATTCTTAATAAAGCAGGAAACCTAGGCCTCAAATCGGTATCAGGACAATAAAACTGAGAGGGTGTCCCCCCCCCCCCCTGGTGAGCAGCATATTCCCATCTAGTTAGGTAGATGTGGCCCAAGTACCTCTGCACAAGGAGCCCGAAGTGTTTTAGGGATTAGATGGCAAACCGCCTAATAAACGGGCGGTGAATATATGCCGTTTAATAAGGTGGTGGTCCCACTTGCTTCCCTCTTCTTGAGCTTTTTTTCTTTCCCTAGGAAGTAAAAACCTGGTAAGTAAGTGTGGATTTTGATCTAAGGCGCCTTTATCATTCTGAATCCAGCTAACATCTGGAGACAGGAAGGGGGCTAAAACTAGATCCCCAAATAGAGACCCTGTTCTTTTCTTCTAGATGCTCAGTCTCAAGACTGACAGCGCCTGTTGTCTAAAGCCAGTTCGTTTCTACTCAGCAGAGGCAGGGGCTTGAAGATAAAGGGAAAGGGCGAAGGGGATGGACGGAGGGATGGGAGATCAGCGGCATAGCACTTGGCATGGGGAGACAGGCACACACACACAAGACTCCCGCAGCCGCCGCCACCCCCGCCACCCCAGGAGGCAGCATGAGCATCAGCTCACCTTAAAGAAGCCTTTGCAGCCCTCGCAGGTGCGCACGCCGTAGTGCTGGCAGGCGGCGTTGTCTCCGCAGACGGCGCACAGCCCCTCGTTGGAGGGTGAGCCCCGCGAAGGCGGCGAAGGCACCTGGGCATCCAGGAGCTGGGAGGCATGCCCGATCTGCAGTCCGGGGAACCCGACGGCGGCGGCACTGGCCTGCTTGCGCATAGGGTTGGGCAGAGCGAAAGGCTGCCCGTCGTGGTGGTGGTGGTGGTGATGGTGGTGGTGGTGGGCGCCAGGCCCGTGGCCCGAGGGCTCCCCATTGAGCGGTAGGGCATGCAGGGGCCCGTCAAAGCGCATCTGGCAGCTGCCCACCGGCATGCCGGGCGGCGATTGCTTGAAGGAGAAAAGCGAGAGACGCGGCACCGCCGTCGGGGCTGCCTTATGCACGCCGCCGCCGCCAGCCGCTCCTCCTGCCGCCCCACCGTAAGGTTGGTGGTGGTGGTGGTGATGATGATGGAAGCCGTGCAGCGGCCCGGCCTCGTCCCAAACGCTCTGACCCGGCGCGAAACCAGCGGCCGGGGTGGGCGGCGAGGCGCAGGGCTTGTAGTAGACGGCCAGCTCATCAGGCGCCTGGGGCCCGCCGGCAGCGGGGGGCTGCGGCGGCGGCGGGTAGCCGTGGCCGTGCAGGGGCAGCTCCTCGACCTTGATGGAGGGCGCCGGTGGCGGGGGCGGCGGGGGCTGCGACGGCATTTGGTAGAGGCAGGGCGGCTTGACGTCGTAACCCGCAGCGGCTGCGGCAGCGGCGCCGTAGTTGTCCATAAAGGTACTGAAGCTGGGGAGAGAAGTGGTGGCAGTGATTTCAGTGTTGGTCAGGTCCATGCTAAACTTGACAAACTCGGGCGTTAAGAAGTCCGAGCTGTATTCCCCGGCAGCCGCCGAGTGGTGGTACGAGTAGCTCTGCGTGGCCGGGCTGGCTCCTTGCGGCGAGGACCCGTACTGAGCCTGGACGCAGGGCATGGCTGCAAACGAAACACGGCACAACAAGAGCATGGCTCAGCTTTCCTGGGCAACAATCCCAATCCTCTCCCACCCACCCATCGCCCGCCCGCCCGCCCGGCCCCCCGCCCTTCACACAAAGAAGCCAAGCCAGGAAGGGAAGGAAGATGATGCCAGGGAATGGGACAGCACAAGCGGTGGCAGGGAGGGAGGTAAAACGCGAGCCGAAAGGGAGGCGAGGAAACGGGCAAGGAAGAACCGCAGAAGGGCTTGCTAGAGAGAGAAGGGGGAGAGAGCGAGAGAGCAGTGGGGTCTTTACTAAACGTCGGTGGGGGAGGAGGAGGAGAGACGCGGGCGTCAGTAGAAAGCAATGCCCCCGCTGCCAGGGACACGGGAGGCTAGATGGGATGCTGAGCTGCCCGCGCTGGAGCTGCTGAGAGTGGAGCCCAGCACGCCCCCTCTTCTCCACCCGCAACGCACATGCACGCGGTCCCTCTTTTCTCGCCTGTGTTCCGCCAGCCCAACTCCGGCTAAAGGCAGAGGGGCCGCATTTCTCCGGGTTTTTTTTTTTTAAAGAGAGTTTGACTTCCTGGTTGGCGGGGCGGAGTGGGGGTGGGGGGTGGAGGTGAGGAAAGGGTCAACCCGCGTCACTCACCTTCAGCCGCGTGAATGGCGTTTTCGGGAGAATTGAAGGCAGACAGCGTCGGAAGTCAACGGAGAGACAAGTTGCCAAGACTTGAGCGAGGCGCCGAGGTCTCCAGTCTGTCCGGTTGCTCCCTGAAAAAGACGGGCAAAGGTGCGGAGAGAGGGAGACGGCGTTACTTTTTTTCCCAGCCTCACCTGGACCGGGAAGGGCGGGGGGGGGGGAGGCCACGAAGACTAGCGGCTGCCACAAAATTCCTGCTTCTGCCAGGCCCAGAGGTGGCTTAGGAGAGCTGGGAACACAGCCTCCCCAAAAGCCGCTAAAAGTCAGAGAGTGTATATTTTCCAGCTGGGTGGCAAAGAAAAACCCCTTTTTTGCCTGAGGGGCTTTCCTGGTCGTCGTTGCGCTATTTGATTCCCTCATATAATAATAAACTTTTATGATAGATAGATAGATAGATAGATAGATAGATAGATAGATAGATAGATAGATAGATAGATAGATAGATAGATAGATAGATAGATAGATAGATAGATAGATAGATAGATAGATAGATAGATAGAGAAGCATACATGCATAAAAGTTTATTATTATTTTTTAATGCACATAACATATGTACGAATAAAGTCTTGTCCGGGTTTCCCCCTTGATTCCCTCATTGTGCAACAAAAGTATTCAGACATTCAAGTTATCTCTCCCACCCACCCACCACCCATCCAGCTCCCTCATAGCTTGTCCACACGCATCTTGCCTGCAGAGTCTCCAAAGTCTTACACTTGACAACTCCCGCAAGCCTCCAAAGGCAGGTTTGGCCGTCCCCAAGGGGCTAACTTCTCTCCATCGCGAGCGGGGGGGGGGGGGGGGGGGGAGGTGAGATAAAAACGAGAAGCACGGCGGGAGGAGGGGGGGAGGAGGAAGAAGAAGGGCCCGGCGCACCCGCTTCCCCTCCACATTCCGCCACTCTTCTCCGGCTTCCAAATCTTGAAGAAGGGGGGGGGGGGCGGGCGAGCGGCAGAGAGAGAGAGAGAGAGACACGGCGTTTAATTAGAGCAGGCAGCCGCTCGCTGGCTCTGGCACGCGCGCGCACACAAAGGCCAAGGCAATTAAAAGGGCCAAAGAAAGCAGCCACCCGAGAGCCGCGCCCGAGCGGAGCGCGGGAGAGTTCCGAAGGATGCGCGTGGCCAAGCCGGGCAGCCCGAATCGGAACGGGAGACGGGAATGCCTCGAAGCCATCTCTTCCGGATCCCCTTCGGAACTGACGCAAATCGTTTTTTTCCGGGGGCTTTTCCAATGATTGCGTCCCTCCGATATCGCACACACTCACTCACACACCGCACGGACAGCTTCTCAAGAGTACAAGTTTCCTACTTGGACTGCTCCGCTAGCCTCTCTCTCTCCCTCTCTCTCTCTTCCGAAGTCTTGTGCCCTTTCATTCAAAACTCCGTTGGACGATCCCTCTCCCTCTGTACAACCTGCTAGCTAGGCCGTTTCAACTGGGGCTGGAGGGGAGGGGGCGATTTGCCCTCTTTTCCTACCTCCCACGCCGTCAGACAAGGAAGCCGGCCGGCCCCGCTATTAGGCGGGCGTGCTCTGGAATAATTTTATTTTGCAGCCTGCCCACCTCCGGCGGCGATCACCCTGGCAGGCGGCGTAATTGCTCCAGGACCGCGAGCGCTGGTCCTTCCCCTGCGTTCAGCCTTGGCGCTGACGGGAGATCAAAGTGTTTCCCAAGTAACCCAAAATCCTCCGCCCAACAACTTTTCCCCCCCTTGCTTCTTCCTGCGATGGAAGACCACCACCCCACCGCCCACCGCGGACCTCCTCCACAGGATGGGATGCCGCGGCGCCGAATCCCCCGAAAACCAAAGCTCAAAGTTTCCTCTTCCGGCCTTCTATGGGGAGGGAGGGGGGGGAAGAATCCACACTTTTGCGGGGATGGAAGTTGCGAGGTGGCCTGTGAGAAGGTCTCCGGATCTGAACGAAGGCGGCTGATAGGCGAGGCCCTTTTTAAAGAGGTACTTTTTGGATAAGCCTGCTCGGGGCTGGGGTGGGTGGGGTTAATATTTGACATCTGGCAACCGCGATCTTCCCCGGTCCCAATCCCACCCCCACTCCCTCCCACCCCCCCTGCCAATGTTACCCACCCCACCCACTCCATCCCATCTCCGAGCTACTCTTCTTTGCCTGAAAGGGGGGGGGGGATGTTGCATCATCCAGCCAAAAGACAGAATAGATTCTCCGTTCGCAGTCCACTTACTTGTTAGGTGGCGTGTCTCTTTCATTCATTCATTCATTCATTCAACTGTTGGCAGTTCGGATTCCCAGGGCGAGCGGGCGAGCGGGGGGAAGCGGAGAGGCGCTTCTCGCCGCCGATCGCTTCGTCCTCGCTTTCCTTTTGCCTTTCCCTCGCCTCTGCCGGCGCGCGGACACGCCGCTCCTTCCTTTCGCTCCTTAGGGAAGTACAGTACGAGCGAAGCGCGGGGCGAGCAAGCAGGACAGACTGGCCCTTCCCTCCAATGTGCCTTTGTTTATGTGGGCTCTGTATTGCACAGTGAACTGCATCCCAAGTCTTCAAACGTCAGTGCACGTCAGTGCCGCCTTGCCCAATCAGCCAGTCAAGGGGCTGGATCTCTCGGTACAGTTGGCTAGATCTTGCTTTGGTAAATTTCCGACGTGACATCACCGAGAGTGGCGCTTTTAAGGTGGGAAACGGCTCTCGCTGCTTTGCCTTCACCTTGGCGCAGCTTTTTGCAAAATTAGGGACAGATCCTCGATCCTTTTCCTTCTGCTTTCCCTGGTCTGGTGGAGGAGATCCGAGACCGTAAACAAAGGCTGAATGCTCCCTTTCTTCTCCCCGCCCCCCCCCCCCTGTTGTCATAAATTGGTCCATGAATCTCTAGGCGCTGTCAATCCACCACGCGCTCTGCCCGAGTGCCTTTTTTCCACATTATACTTTCTCACCAAGCGGAACAGGTGTGTGTTTTCCAGGTGTGTTCGCTTTCCAGAGCGAACGTTACAACAATCCCGGGCAAACTTACGTGGGATGTCCACCTACCTTTGGTCTGCCTACAACTGCGACTTCTTAACCCCCCCTCCTCCCTCCCAGGTACCACCTTATCTCGACGGTGTTCTCTACAGAAGGCACTTTACAGGTAAAAAGGCAGGAATGTATTGACGCACCCAGTCCATCCTTTTAAAACAGAGACAACGCATTCAACAAGTTACACAATCGTTCCCAGACCGATTTACGTCCCGAAGCATATTTCTCTCGCTTCTCCCCTCTCCCCCCGTTGTGCTTCAACTGCTTAAAAAAAACGCCCACGGATGCTATTATATTTGGAGGGGGAAAGTGTGTGTGTGTGTGTGTGTGTTTGGACGCGCGCGTGCCCTCAAGATAAATATATCAGCTAGATTCTAAATATTGGTATTTTGTTATCTCATAGGCATACATCCAAATTGTATACGGTCCCGTTTCTGCAGGTGAATAGGACACAAGCTAAGGGTCAAAGTCCAAGGCGTGCACGTGGGTCAGAACCACTGCCATCCAGAAGGATTCGCTTACAGGGAAGTAGTGCCTCTACTCCGAGCACTCTGATCTGGTGGGGGGGGGGGGTGTTGAACCCTCAACGGAACCAGTGGGAGTTACTTCCGTGTAGATGGGCAGAGAAGCTCCAAGGATCCTTTGCTATCTCCGTGGGAAACGTCGCTGGAATGCCTGCTTGTGTTCTGATTCCCGCGTGTTTGCCAGAAAATAGCGTGGACTTTGCAACCCACGCAGGTAATCGATGAACCAGCCGCGGGCGCTGGAGGTAAGGAACGGGGGTGCGTGTTGTCGCGACCCTTCCCAAAAGGCTGCAGTTTGCTGTTCTCTTGTCCGAACCCCACCCCCACCCCGCGTGCCCACCTTCGGCGTGTTAAGCGGAGAAAATTTGCCCTCCCCCAACTGATCTTGCTTTGGCCGCCGATTTGACGCCTTGCAGGTAAAGGGACAAAAGGATTAGCTGAGGATACGGAAGGTAACTTGAGAAGGTGAGTAGATGTTCAGGAACCTTATCTCCTTTGAAGTCAAAGCTGTCATTGGGTCCCAAAGGTGCTTTTTCAAGGGCAACCAGACTTTCTGGTTTTTCTTTGAAGACCTTTCGCTTCTCATCCAAGAAGCTTCTTCAGCTCTGACCGGATGGTGGTGAATGGAAGGATTGCCTCTTGAAAAAGCACCTTTGGGACAACCGTGACCTGGAATGGCTGAGAATCTCCATAAACCTTTAGCTGTCATTGGGGTTAATGGGGCACACCCGCCATAAGTCTAGGAATGGCACTATTACACACGCCCCTTCCTCCCTTCCCATAGTGATCCCGTGAAGGTAGATCCCGTGCAGGTTGATTTGAAAGCAAACCCCGCCGATCTCCACAGGGCTTGTTTCCAAGTAAGACTGGACTTAAAGGGAGGCTGTTACCTTCGAGTTAATTTGGGGGCACTGGCCTCTCTGGCTTGCCTTAACTCCCCTTCCGGAGTGCTTCTCTTTGCAAGTTGGCCAATCCATCAGGATTTCCGCCTCTTCCTAAAAAAAATGTCCCTGAACTTTCGAAGAACGCTTGAGTCAATGGGATTCCCTCCCAGACGAGGAAACTTCTCCCCCCGGGCTATTTTTAGGAATCCTATAAATAGAGGGGCGGGTTGTTGGTTTTGGTTTTTTTTTTAAGGCATAAAGATTGGCCACGAAGGCGGGAGGAACGCTGAGCAGCCACCTTAAGTCCTCCTCCTCCTCTTCCTCCTCCTCCGGCTGCTGGCCCCGGCGCGAGGCTGCCAGAGGGCTGGGAGGAGGAAAGCTCGAGCTCATTAGCATGAGCGCAGCCGCGTCAGCCGCCGCTGTCGCCGCCGCCGCCCGTGGGCTGAAGCGCACGAAAAGGAAAAAGTGAGAGTGGGGAGGAGGGAGAGGGGCGGGGTGGCGCGTGACGCAAGGGGACGGTGCCATTGACGCAACAGGCTTTGGGATGGCTCCGAAAATAGCAATCGCGAGCGCCCAGCTTGCCCCGGTGGTGCCTGCTCCATTGCGCTGAGAAGACGGGGAAAGCAACAGCCTGAGAGTGGGCCGGGCTATTTTAAGGCTCTGCGAATCGGAAACTCGAAAGCAGCCAAAGGGGATTTATTTTTAAACCTTTTTTTTTTAACCCTCCTGGGCGCTGAGTTTCGAGATTGAAAACTTCCTTTTCTCTCTCTCTAGCACCAGGGCTGAAGTTGCTCCAGAGAGAAGGACTGGGCTGCCAAGGGGTAGCGCTAACTCCCTCTTCCTTTGCTAATGCTGTGGAGCCCGTGTAAGGAAAGGATGCAATAAGAATCCTATTTAATCAGCGTGGGTGTGAGAGAAAAGAGGAGCTCGCATATAACTTTCTCTCCCTCGCTTGAAGCGTCACTTTTTTGCCAAGGGAAGTCAGGCTGGCATAAATGATTCTCTGCAGCGATGGAGAAGAAAGGCAAGGAAAAGTAGATACCTTGGCGTCCGCAGGCAAGGGAGCCCCAGGTTCTCCCTCCCCCCCTCCACCCCGCGCCTTGAAACCCCCGGGTCGTGGCGGGAGAAGGCCACTACATCTGGCCTGCACAACTACGGGCGACCACTAGATGTCAGCCCATCGACTTGCCTGTCTCTCTCTCTCCGCTGAAGCAGCTCACACGCCATAAACCAAGAACTACACACGGGAAGGGGCGAAGAAAAAGCTAGGGGACTCTGCTTATACCTCCACCCAGCATCACTCCTGCATCAGCAGGCAAGCTTCAGGCGATTTGCTGTTCCTCTCTGCCTACCTGTAGGCCAGTGTTTCTCAACCTTGTCAACTTGAAGATGTCTGGACTTCAACTCCCAGAATTCCCCAGCCAGCTAATGCAGGTTGGGGAATTCTGGGAGTTGAAGTCCAGACATCTTCAAGTTGACACGGTTGAGAAACACTGCTGTAGGCAGAGGATACCAGTATTGGGAGGCTCACTAGGCAGCAGCAAACAGACTTTCAGGGTTTCGTTGATGCCATCTTGTGGTCATTTGGTTTTCTGTTGCCCAATTGAAAGGGCAACAGAGGCTCAAATAACTTTCACACGTGGATCAAGGCCACTGCTAATGTGTCTCCTATCCTAAAAATTGGCCAAACTGGGTGTGTTTTCATTTTGAGGTTTAACTATTTTTGCTAAAAAATGCAGTATTAATTTGGACAGCATGGACTATAAAAGAATGAAAACCAAACAGCTCAATGGGTTTTATATTAGTCTAAAGTTCTTCCGAAGTTGCCCAATTAGAATAATTTAGTATTGCATTTCTCTGATTGCGTCAACAGGGAGCTGGACTCTGCAGTCAATATAACCAAGAACACTTGAACTAACATTGGTAAAACTTGGATGTGTTTTGTAAGATAAATGCGTAATCACTTCCAATAATTTGTTGAATGCAGTTGAGCTATGTAAAGTCCCCTATCTTCAATATTCAAGGTTGATCTCTGGAGTCAACAGATATTTCCTTTGCCATTAACCTCAATTTAATTTGAATGTGTAAAATAATGTATTCTATAACTTGCCCCGAAATAGTTGTATTCTTTAAGAGGGGTGACTGTTTCCATTAATTTCAAGGAAGTGGCATCCTATTAAAAATCTTTTCTACACAAGCACTTGAAATAATGTTATTTTTCTATCTTACATCATGAATGCTAGTGATAAGACATTATGGCTCTTTAATTTCTTTATATATTTTTTTCTAAATCCTTAGGGATACAACACACATAAGAATTAGTATGGGTGTGGAATTTGGAATCTGTAGATTTATGCAGGCGTCTTTAACTTCTCTGCCACAAAACTATTTTTACAAATCCAGACTGACATTTTGTTTGAAAAGTACTGTTCTAGAACTGATTTTTTAAAAGTTTTTATTTTTTCCCCATAATCCCTTTTACATCATTAATCTTACAGAGTGTCATCTGGGTACAGTCTTTGTGTCATTATATTTAACAGTTACATCATTTTTAAACTGATGTAGAACCATTTTGATATAGGTATTCAGAAAGTTTCATGTATGCCTTGGTAATACATCATAGGATGAAATTATTTTCCTAACTGAAGCAGTGGATGAAGCGGAGAGCTATACTGAAACATAAACTTCTGCAATTTGTGGGAAGTGAGGGATGAAAAAGGCATTTTATGTGTTTAGATACAAACAAACATACACATGCATTTTTAAACTAGGAAATTAATTATATGTAAAAATGTTAATATTCAAGGTTGATTCACAAAAGTACAAAAGTTATCCCTCTATGTTTATGTCATATTTAAACAAGGTTAAGAGGATAAGAAAATTATTTTATTCTGGTTGCTGAGTTTATACTTCAACTGACATCTCTGTTACTTGCATGTTTACTTGCAGATCACTAAGTGGGAAATATATTCCTGATATCATAAAGGCTGTTTTTAAATTAAAATCTCCCTTTTAAAAAATCAGAGGGGGATTCTATGGTCAGATTTTCTGTCAAATACCAGATGGTACCCTGCATAATTTAAACACTGCATAGCATCATTTTTTTCTTCTTCTGTTCAATCATGTCTATCTCTCGGAGGCTGCCTGGAAAAGGTCCCTGCAGTTTTCTTAGGTTTTTCAAAAGTGGTTTGCTATTGTTTTTTTGCTAGGGCTGAGTGTGTGTGATTGGTCCAAGGTCACTCAGTTGGCTTTTGCTTAAGGCAAAATTAGAACTCACCACCTCCAGTTTCTAGCCGAATGCCTTAACCACTATACAAATTGGCTCTCTTATAATATTACAAAGCTTCATATGATAAAATCTGCAGCTTATAAAAGGGAATGTGATAAAATATATAAAAGCACTACACTGTGTGTATGCTTATTATATTAAGTTCAACAACTTTCATGTAAGTGGCTGTAGGGGAAGTCTAAATGAAAAGCATTATATAAGAATACAGTGCTCATAATTTAATGATACTTCTGTAATTAAGATTGAACCTGAATGTGAACACATTTACTTACAACATGGGTAACAAATTAATTTCTTATATTGAAGGTCTACACGCATTTATGTGTCTCTGTTATTGCAAGAATGTAACTAAAAAGACAATGAGTATAGGCTTGAGGCACAGAGATCTTTATTTCTAGTACATGGGAAATACTGTGATTAGGAATATACCAAAATGAATAAGATGCACTGATCTAGATAACTTACCATATATACCAAGAATAAATGAAAGTATGGATGATGTAGCTTGTTATATATAAAAATTATTTTGTTTGCAACATTCAAAATAAACAATTTCTCTTAATTTAATGCAAACTGATTCTAATTATTTAAAAATGAAAGCAGAGTCTTCAAATGTTGTTTCATGTGGAAGAAATGGAATAGATAACTTTACACATATTAAGAGCTGAGAATATTGATTGCCAGTTTAAGATGTGCTCCCAGTTATGAACTTTCCCTCAGGAACTTGCAGGAATGTAATTTCAGGAAAGATAAAGCCAAACTGGAAAGACTGTGATAATGGCCTATAAAAAGAAAAATTACCATATATCGTAATATGTTTGTGTTGACAATACCAAATAATTTTAGTTTTTAGAAGACATGTGACTGTATTTTAACCTACATTTGAGCAATTTTTCTCCATTTTTTTTTGAAACGATATTTATGAGAACTGAAAACTAACATCGACAAAGTATGCTTTCAAAGGAGCTTAGGTGTGAGAGGGAAATGGGAAAAAATGTTCTTGGACTATTGAAGAAAGAATTTAACTACCGGTATGTGCTTTTTTTTTTACCCTCTCCTCAAATACCATGATAAATCTTCCAGAATGCCATTTAGGGCAATTAATCAAAGATGCAAGGGTTTTTTTTTTTTTTTTAATCCATTCACCCAAAGATACAATACTATAGGACTTAGCTTTAAATATTAGTTACAATTTCTGCTGATGCCAATATCTCAGTATGGAATGAATCTAATTAGAAAAAAGCAACCATCACTTTTTGCATCAATATTATTTCAGTTACAGTTCATGACAAAAATAATGCTTCCCTCATGTTTTAGTAACACTCTCTTTTACAGTTATTTGCATCAGATTCCCCAGACATATTTACTTTTGAGTATGATTTATTGATTTAAATGCTTTTAAAATAAGCAATATGGTTTCCTTTGCTGATTATCATAAAGGGTTTCCCATGCTATATTTGCAACATTATAGAAGAAAAATAGTTGAGCCCTTATATTGTTAGGTACATATTTAATTAACATAGCTTTAGAATCCATGCAATATAAATTTTCATTGCTCATTTTAAAGTTTTGAAGTTAACAACATAAACTTCAAGTTGAGTAATTAAGTAATCCTTATATAGACACTTATTAAAGTATTTATACATATTATCTTAAATCTACATCTATCATTTTGCCAATTAAAATTAGGACTTTAATTGCAATTAAGTAATTTAATTGCCAATTGAACAGCAAAATTGCTAAGTGACTAATTTTAATGCCTATTTTAATTACCAATCATGACTGGGGAGGGAGCTAATCAAGCAGTATCAGAGTAATGATGTGAAAAAAAGAAGAGAGAGAACAAACATCCATGGCTCCATGCTTCAAAAAGAAGTCTACGTTAAATGAATGCAAACAGTTTTTATAGATGTAACAAAATCATGCCTTTTGATACCTAAATACCTGTACAGAGAATTCAGTGCAAGAGCTTCACTCTCTAGAACTGGAGTTATAAAGGAAAAGCAGTTTGACATTTTGTAAAATTCCTACAAAAAAAAACCCTCCATCTCCAAGCTGACAGCGTCTGGAATTCTGGTTGCCAAGTACAATTTTAGTCCCAAATACCATTGTAGGCTGAGAACCACCCTTGTAACCTAACAGTATCTCAGCAAAGTATATTTCAGAACAAATTAACTCAGGAGATTAAAAATAATGTTAATCTAGTGAATTGTTTTGAGGATCTTAAAACATAAGGGTCAACTCTGATTAGGAAAGTGTAACAACAAAAAGAGAGTGTCAAAATATTAATTTCAAGGAGAGCAACTGCAATAAAGGCAGAGTAATATTTACAAGAAAACATTAGAGTCCACAGCATAAAGTATTTATTCTATGTTGCCTTTGTAATGAAAGGCGTATATTGTTGTGTTATCAGCAGTACTATATAGTGACAACTGAGCACATGAAAAGGTGAATGGTGAATATTTCTGAGCCATTGGAAGCCACATTTTAGAAGATCCATATTAAAATATATCTCACGGAGGGCATTGTTTTCTTCATGTTTCCAACTACTTTCTACCCTTTAATGTTTTCAAAATTATTATTTATTGAATAAGAGACATCTTCAAATTACTAAAATACTTTCCCTGTATAGTAAATTCCAATATATGAACAGAAAGGTAATTAGAGCTTTTATGGGAAATATTTCTGCATTGCTTGTATGCAAAATATTTAGTTCTAACAGCAGAAAATGTATCAGAGCTTTTTAAAAGGCCTATATTGAATTGTGGTTCAGAAGGATAGTGAAAGTGCTTTCTCAATTCATAGAAAACTTAATAACATTCACCTAGCTAAACTACACATTACACTGCTGGTATAGGTAATATTAATGTCTAAGGGTTTCTTCTCTATAGCAAATATTCTGGAAGGGTATTTTATAGTGACAAGTTGAAAAGGAAAGGTTTTAAAGCCCCAACTGACCACAAAATGCTCCCTCCCTCTGGCCACCCTTTTGTAATTGCAAGGAGCAGGTGGGCTGGGGTGGGGGATATTGGTCTAAAATTACACATGATTGCATTTAAAGTTATATATTGGCTCTGGAAGTATTTTGTCTAGAGATGCTGACTTACATGTGCATGTGCATATAGGCAGTTTTAGACTGCTATTTTAAATTGGGCTTCTGTAGGCAAAACTACCCCATTTTTATATCTATGGATGTTAAAACATTGTTTAAATAGTTCACTATATAAATGGTAGAGATTTGGAATGATTATATGCTAGTCTCCCCCACAAAAAATCAAATGCTAGAGAACTCAGGAAAAAGAATTGATTAAATCCTAGAAGTTGCAGCCTAGGATAGCTTCATCCAGAGTCCAGACCGTTGCAGAAATAAAATACTGTAATAGGGTTCAAAAGTGAAAGCTTTTTTTCTTTATTATTAAATCTATCCTTAATAAATTATTAGATTGGTTTGCATCCATACTTCGTAAACAATAATTAAAAATAAGGGAGAAGCCTATGCTGTGAAACTATAAATAAAAAGTGAGCACCAATATAGGGTTAAAAATGTGTTGAAATATTGTCTACCTTTTTAATGTCAGAATCAGAAATTATGGAAAACTACAGAATTTAGAAGCAATGTTCAAAATCTAAACACACAGAAGTACTTTCCATTAAACCTGAGCTCTGTAAAGCCTTTATGCAAAAAACATTTTTCTAATACAGTTCCAAATGCAGAACTTGAGGCAGGCAAGGATAATAAAGACAAATCCCTTAAGAATACTATTTTAAGGACTATGCATGTTTATTCTGAAGTCAATTCTTCAGAATTCAACAGGATTTCCCCCTAGAAATGCATGTTTAAAGCTTAAAGAATGTTACTCTACACCCATTAGATTGATTTCAAATTTCTCAGTTAAGATTAGCCTTATTAAACCAATGGGACTTTGTCATGTTGTTTCATTGATTTCAGTGAATGTATTCTATTACTTTTGTAACTAATCCATGGACAAGAATCTGAAACCAACTCCAAAGAAAATACTGTGTATATGGTTATTAATATTTTACATAATGGTGTCTCTGCTAACAAATATGAATTGCTAAAATATACATATAATTCAAAAGAGGATAACTAGCCCTTTTCTATAATTATTATGGAGCCTGATTAGGTAAGGTAAGTAATTGAGATAAATATGCTTAAAAAAAAAACCCATATCAAAATGCAACCTTAAAAGACAACAAAATACAAATTATTAGCTTCCTTCAGCGTTAATTTACTTACATTTACTTCATTTTCTGGAACAGAAAGAAATGGCGAGTACAAACACACACAAGTAGAATGTGAGCTTAATAATATTTTAATAAGACGTTGTAGTTTTAAATACATGTAATTCTTCTTTGTCTGCCAGTTTATATTAAGGGGACTAGGCCATATAACATATTTGACAGTTTCCAGGATCCTAGCTGACAAATAGGTGTTTGCAGCATTTGAAGTCCTTCTGCATTTTGCTCCCACTCTCACTAGGCACACTGTAAAATCCACTCTGTTCAATATCATACATATTTCTCCACAAGTCCTCCCCATTTCAGTGCCATCACATTCACTTCCCAGGGAAGGTAGCCGCTTGCCTGTGAGGCGAAAGGTTGCACCCTGCATAGGATTACCACCTTACTGATTTTAAAAGTCTCAGGTCACAGAATATAAATTGTCCAAAGCAATTCATCTTCTTGTTCAGAGTCATTAAATCCCCCCCACCCCCCAGAATATATTTGATTGATATTCTTGGAAGGTGAAAGGCTAAAGGGGGACCATATGGCAACATGTTGCATTCCATATGCTATCTGCCCATCCATGCTTAAGCTGCCATTAGCAACATCTGCACCTAGCGGAAATCCAGCTGCGCTGAAAGCTATTGTCAATTAAACGGAAGAAAAAGAGATTTTCACTTGTCAGCATAATATAGATCCGTTTTTCTCCGTCTGCAAAGGCATAAACGAGTGGATTAAAAGGGAGGGGAGGAGGGTTGATATCAGGCGAGAATTATTGTTTTCTTCTTTACAGGAAATGTGCTGTACGATTTTAAAAGCAAAACAGCACGGGTGGGCGAGCAAACGGATCGAAGGAAAAGACCTGCAAAGCTTCCACCACGCCGCTGCAGTTACTATAAGGCTCTTCCCCCCCCCCCCCACCCGGAAGCTTCCAAAGGCATAGAAACAGCTCCTCCCCGCCCCTTAAGGTCTTCTCGAGCTAGAAACAGCGGGTTCATTTAGGGGTGGGGACAAAGGTGAGAAGCTCCTCCCCCCCTTTCCCCTCCCCCCCATGGATTCAAGCGAAGAACTTACTTTTTTCCGGAAGCGCGGGCTTCCTGCAGTTTGGGTCAATGGTGCGCCTCCCACCCCCCTCCGCCCACACACCAATAATACTAATAATAACAGGCCCATAGACGCCACGCCGCTTTATTACGGCATCCTAGCTTCTTGGAAAGAACTCTGTGCGCGCATGAAAAGCCAGCAGCCGCTACAGACTTTGGGCAGGCGCGACTTTGCATTGTTGCGAACGGATGAGAATAGTAATAGTTACCTTTTCCTTGGGCTCCGCCAGAAGCCCGGGCTTTTCTGCAAAGTTGCCCGCTTCCCTCGCCCCCTTTACTTTCTTTCCTTCTTCTGAACCAGTCGCTCAAACTCTCCAGGGCGCAACCTTTTCGGCTCAGAGGCAAGCGGTTTACACCTCCGCGGGAGCGGCGGCGGCGGGGGGGGGGCTCTCCGCCGCGGGCGCCTCTTCGGGAGGAAGATTTCGGGGGGGGGGGGGGTTGCAAAACGGGGCGGCCAAAGGGCGACGGTCTTTCTTTCTTTCTTTCTTTCCTTCCTTCCTTCCTTCCCCGCCGTTTCTTCCAAGCCCCCGAGTCGCTTCAACACAAAGCGCCCATTGTAACCGCAAGCGCGGCTCCGGCAGCCAAGAGCGTCAATCCCTCGTCAGCGAAACGGCTCTCCGTGACGGCAGCGCCAAGCTGTATAAATAGCCCGGCCCAGCCCGGGCAACAGAAGCGAGGGGGACGTAGAAGGGGGGGGGGGGAGTGAGGTGGAATTTCCATTGAGGCCGCCAGGAATGGAAACAATAGCTTTGGGGGCAGGAGCGGGCGCGCGCCCCCCCCGCCCGCCCGCCCGCCAGTCAAAGGGGCTAAGCGAGCCGCGCGCGCCACCCGAGGACGGCGCCTGGCTCTGCGCCAGCTCGGTCGTCGCGAGGGTTTCCCCGTTGTGGCTTTCCCGCCGGAAACGCACAGCTCTTATTTTTCTGTCTCCCGGGCACAATCTTTGTACTGTTTTCCTGTCGCCGCCTCAGCTTCTTAGACGGTCTCCCAGACGACATCTATTTTTTTTTAAATCGATATTCTTTCAAATAAATCTGCTTACAGAAAAATTTTGAGACTGCAAACTTGTAACGGCTAAATGATGTGAACGGCTTCGGGATTCTTTTGTGTGTGTGTGTGTGTGTGTGCGTGCGCGCGCACCGTCAAGTCAGCCTTTACTCCTGGCGACGTTTGCAGAAGCGACTTTCCCTCTCTTGCTCCCTAGGCTGAGGGAGAATGACTGACCTAAAATCATCCAGTTGGTTTTATACCCAAAACCTGGGTAGAAGGCAAGTGTCTAAGTTTCTAGCCAGGTGCATTCACCCTTACTACACATGGCTGGCTTTTTTAACTGAGATTCTAGAAAACTAAATTTAACAAGTAACAAGTGCCATTTTGTCTCACGTGCTTAAAGAAAACAATTGTTCATTGTTATTGATGGTGATCTAGCCAAAAAAGGAAGCCCTCAACTTACAATCCTTCGTTTAGTGACCATTCAAAGTTACAATGGCGCTGAAAAAAAATGGCTTATGACTGTTTTTCAAACTTATGCAACATCCCTGTGGTCAAAGCGATGCTTTGCTCAAAGGGTCAACATATCTACCCCAAACCACCCCAACGATGCCGTAGCGGTGATGTGCCAGTGCCTGGAAGCCGTGCGGGCCTGGATGGGAAGTAAGAGACTCAGACTCAACCCGTCCAAGACCGAGTGGCTGTGGTTCCCGGCCGCCCGATTCAACCAGTTGACTCCATCACTGGTCATAGGGGGCGAACACCTTACCCCTGTGGATGGGGCGTGCAACTTGGGTGTCCTCCTGGATATCCGGCTGTCCATGGAAGATCAAGTGACAGCCGTGGCCAGGAGGGCGTTTTACCAGGTACGCCTGGTACGCCAGTTGCGCCCCTTATTGGATCGGGATGCCTTTTGCACAGTCACTCATGCCCTCGTGACATCCCGACTGGACTATTGTAACTCTCTCTACATGGGGCTCCCCCTGAGGTGCACCCGAAGACTTCAGCTGGTCCAGAATGCAGCCGCGCGAGTAATAATGGGGACCTCTAGGTTCACCCATATAACACCACTCTTGCGCGAGCTGCACTGGCTGCCTGTCATCTTTCGGGTGCGCTTCAAGGTGCTAGTTGTCATCTTTAAAGCGCTCCATGGCACGGGACCTAGCTATCTGCGGGATCGGATCCTGCCCCACACATCCTCACGGCCGATTCGCTCCCACAGAGAGGGACTTCTCCGGGTGCGTCCACTAGACTTTGTCAGCGGGCGACGCCCAGGGGAAGGGCCTTCTCTGTGGCGGGCCCAGCCCTCTAGAACGACCTTCCCCCCGACATCAGAACAACTACGGACCTCCGCTCCTTCCGTCAAAAACTCAAAACATACTTTTTCTGCTTGGCCGGCCTAGGTTAGTCTCTACCTTTGGGGTGTTAGGGAATTTTAGTGCTATAACTTGGGGATTTTAGCACAGGGATAATTCTAATTTAATTCGTTTTTATTCACTGTATTTATTCTATGTATGTATTTTTTATAGTATTTTAATTTTTTCCCTGTGCATCGCTCCGAGTCCCCTTGGGGAGAGGATGCGGTATATAAAATAAATTTATTATTTATTATTATTATTATGTGGATGCTTGGCAACTGATTCATATTTATGACGGTTGCAGTGTTCTGGAGTCAGGTGATCACTTTTTGTGACCTGACAAGTAAAGTCAAGGGAAGTCAGATTTGGTTAAGAATCATGTTGCTAACTTAGCTGCCGTGATTCACTAAACAACTGTAAACAAGAAATGTCATAAAATGCAGCAAAACTCATTCTACAACTGATTTACTTACCAACAGAAATTTTGAGTTCAGTTATGGTCATAAGTCAAAGACTACCTGTATTACTTAGCCAATACTATACTGTAGTTTAAATACATGCAAGTTATGTCAGAATCATTCCTTTTTTCTTATTTGAAAAATGACGAGTTTATTTCTATCTAAACCTGCATAGAAGGACACAGTGGCTCAGTGGCTACAACACTGAGCTTGTTGATCAGACAGATTGGTAGTTTGACGATTTGAATCCCTAGTGCCATGTAAGGGAGTGAGCTCCCATTACTTGTCCCAGCTGCCAATCTAGCAGTTTGAAAGCATGTAAAAATGCAAGTAGAAAAATAGGAACCACCTTTGGTGGGAAGGTAACAGCGTTCCATGCTCCTTCGGCATTTAGTCATGCCAGCCACATGACCACGGAGATGTCTTTGGACAACGCTGGCTCTTCGGCTTTGAAACGGAGATAAGCACTGCCCAGTAGAGTCAAGAATGACTAGCAAATATGTGAATGGATTACCAAATCTGCAATTCTAAAAGCTGGCCTCTTCAGTTTCTGCTTGGGGCAGGGAAACGGGCTGGTTTCTGAATAGGCTGGCCCAATCTTTCTTAATAGGCACAAAATATATTCTGGGGGCTATTAAGAAAAACAGTCTGCTTTTTGTCTTTAAGACACATTTCTCCTTTAGGGAAATATATTCTGCCTTTTTAATATTTCCCAAATATTTCATTCTTCTGGTGGGGAGGTGTTAACTTTCTATACTACAATGACTGTCTATTTTTACCCTTCCCTTTTGCTCCACCCAGATAGTTATTTCATCCTTGTCCCATTTTGCTGCCATTTTTTCTCCCCAATCCAATCTTGTTCCAAGAAATAAAAGAAGACCACCTGTATCTTAGCTTTCTGTAATTCAGGACAGGGGTCTCCAACCTTTGCAACTTTAAGTCTGAAGGACTTCAGCTCCCAGAATTCTCCAGCCAGCAAAGCTGGCTGGAGAAGTCTGGGAACTGAAGTCCTTCAGACTTAAAGTTGCAAAGGTTGGAGACCCCTGATTCAGGAGACTTCTACTAATTGTTGGCTGCTGCTGCTACATTACACTTTAAGCAAGCATAACAGCATCTACCTAATTTTAATTTAAAAAAATGCTAGTAATCATAATATTTTGTCATGACCTTTTGACTAGACACAGCTCAATTTATAAAATATATAAAGAAATTGCCAAAAAAATCCTATTCTATAACCCAATTTAAGATCACCATCAAAATATAGAGCTTTAGTAACATGAAAGATTAATACCTTCTAATGTAGTAATTAGAAACTATATCTAAATAACAAAATAGTGGCTGACTGCAGCTTTGTGCTTTGTTGGAAAACTGCCTGGCTACTCAGAAAAGAGGTTAAGTAAATTGGTGGTGCTTAAGATCATGCTTAAACTTACCAGAGTGTGATCCCACACAATCTGTTTAAGAGGAATGCGATACTTCTCTAAAACTTTTTATGTAGTAGTTAAAGAAAGAAAATATAACATGAGTATATCTGCTACAGGCAACAGTATCACCATTGCAAAGATGGTTGCTTGCTTGTCTTCTTGCTTGATCAAATAAAAATCACATGTTCAGTATAACATATATGCTCAGATACTAAACATGTTTCCTTTGCTACTGGATAAAATGCAGCCAGCTCAATACTTCTGTGGCTATACATTAGTCGATTTCCAGATAATCTGTTCTTGATCCAAGATGGTGATGATGACGGCTACCTCAGTGAAATGCTCTCTAATGGTTTTCTTTTTTAAAAAATTATCTGCGAATGTATCTTGTCTTATTATGCACACTGAGAGCATATGCACCAAGACAAATTCCTTGTGTGTCCAATCACACTTGGCCAATAAAGAATTCTATTCTATTCATCTTCAAAAGGATTAGCCTGCCTGTTTTGTTAATTCACAGATCAGCAAACCAATAGCATCCTGAGTTTGCCCCATCAATATTCAGTGATTAAAATGGTTGAATTTTAGAGAACTACGTTTATTTACTAAAACTATAGCCAGCCACAATAAAGTCAATAAAGTGTGCTTTTAAATTATTTTGAGAGGTTTGGTTTTTTTTTAAGTGGGAATAGCAGTGGATTGTCTTCTGCATACCTTCTACTCTCATTCTCAGCTTTAAAATTGCATTGAATTGAACTGAACTGAATTGAGTATTTTATATGGCCCAGTGTGATTAGACACAAGGAATTTGTCTTTGGTGCAGAAGCTTTCAGTGTACATGCAAAGCAAGAGAATAATAATCATAAAAATACCAATAAAAGGATGAAGTAAAGAACATAATAAGAATGATAATTAATAGTACTGCATAGGTAAATATGCATAGACATTAGACTGCACTGCAAGAATTAAGTGTTCAGCAGAGTGATGGCACTAGGGGGAAAACTGTATCTAGTTGTTTTGGCATTTAATGCCCTATAGTGCCATCCCGAGGAAGGAGCTGAAACAGTGTATGTCCAGGATCTGAGGGGTCCGTAGATATCTTCTGTCTTAAATGCTAAAAAAAAAAAGGCCAACAGGTTTCAGCCACCTTTCTTCCAAAGAAAAAAACTGTGGCACTGGATAAGCCTCCAATGGTCGCCCAAAAGGTTCAGGAGACTTGATTGTATTTCTCCCTGAGTTGTCAGGATATTTCCTTTCACCTCCTAGGCAATCTTATCAAATGTACAAAGAGTGATGGCAAATGCAAGGTGTGATCCACTACTTGGATTTTCTTATTATCATGTGTGTCATCGCCTATGCAGCAAACCAGCACTATGCCAAAATTGGTGTTCTGCATGCGGTGACATCCTGCAAATGTCAATTTTGTGTTTTTGCGCCCCATGGTCTGAAACAAGTATATACATCCCTGTCTTCATATAATGATATCCCACACCTTTTGTAATTTCCTCCACTGTCCACTCTGGACACCCATATATGGAGCAGAACTACTATTAGAAATGTTGTTATGCATAAGAATATCTGCTTGCAACAAGTACCTGCAATAAAAAAAACAGTCTGCCTTAATTTAGTGCTCTATGGATCTATTAAGATTATATTTCTGACAAGAGTTTGTTCAAAACCGCTAATTTCCGAAAGTACTGTACCGATCACTTCCAAATTTTCACACAACTTTCCTTTAAAATACAGCACCAAAGATATATGTAGATTGTGTAGATGTGCCAGGTACATGCAACGGAAATGTAAAAAATTGTAAAAAAGGCAGGTAGATGGATACAAAGAGAGCAGTGGGCCACAGGTATTATGTCATCCTTTATGATATAAAATACTCTGTCCATAGAGATAGAGAGAGGGAGGCAGAAATGCAGTAGGTAGGTAGGTAGGTAGGTAGTTACGTAGGTAGAGGGATAGAGAAGGAGAGGGAGAAATACAGTAGGTAGGTAGGTTGGGGGTTATACGGTGGTTGTATGTACGTGTTTGTGTGTTCAGGTATAGATCTACACACAGATTGGTTGGCCATTTAACCAGACTAGGCCACAGCAACGCGTGGCCGGGAACGGCTAGTATGTAAATAATATTCATTTAGATTGGCTGATACAATTATTATATCAGAGTTTTGTCATTGCTCCAAAGACATTGGAAATGGTCTTGTCCATTTCTGAAACAGCTGTGAGGTGTTGATATTAACCAGATAAGACCCAAAATGGATTAAGACTGAATTGTCTATGGATCTCAACTTTCTTAAATCCACATCTAAGATCATATTCTGGCACTGTTCAGCAAATAATAAGAATCCAAGTAAGAGAAATTTCCAGTGGAACTCTCATATTGGATGGAATAATTTTCCTAAAGAAACCCAACCGGGTGGTTATTTTTTTGGTGCCAGAAATTTTTTCTAGGTTTTTAATTTATGACTTCTAAGGCCCTTTCTGATACATCTGCGCTTGCGCGAACTATGGCGGGCTAGCCTTGGAGCTCCGTGTTGGGTCATGGAGGTTTACTGGCCTTTTATGTGCCCCAGCCCTCCTGTTTTAGTCAGGAGGGCAGGGGATTGAAGAGGAATCCACCCAGGTACCCCTGGGTGAGGTTTGTGGATGCGGGGGTATACGGACGGCGTGGTGGAAACCCCGGAGCGCCCGAGCGGAGGTCGGCGTTTCGGCGTCTGGTTGAGGGCGCGGAACGCTGACTCCGCCGTATATCCCCCGGCGAGGGCGAGATTGGGACTACCCATGGAGTGGAGGCCGGCGGTGGGAGCGCCAGGAGGCCGCCAGGAGGCCGGCAGCGAGGACGGCTGAGGTTGGAGAAGAACGGAGAAGAACGAGTGGCGGTGAGAGCGCCGCGTAAATGGTGGTGAGAGCGCCGAGAAAGAGAGGAGGTGAACGCCGGGAGAGGGCGTTGAGTGGAATGGGATTGCCGGACGCCGCGCCGGCCGATGCCATGGGCTGGCCTATTGTTGCAAATGTTGGCGTGAATCCTGGCTTGCAGGCGGCAGCGGAGGCGGAGGCAGAGGCGGAGGTGAGAGCTCCGGCTCAGCTACGGAGGTGAGAGCTCCGGCCCAGCCCCAGCCCAGAGGCTAGTGTCCCCGGTGATTTGATGGCGGGGCCACTGACCAAGCGGTCTGTCACCGGGCAGGCCAGTGATGGCCAGAGGACGCGGACAGAAGATTTTCAGTGGACTCAAGACGTTAAGACCCAGTCACAGATGCAACTCATAAGAACTAAGAACTAAGATCTTTGAAATCCTCCCCACCATGGTTTGTTACACTTTTACATCAACGTCCCTTAGAGACCTTTGTAATCCCTCAGAAAGAAAGACCTATGGACAGAAACACCTGAACTGCCATCCCTAACTATTCCTCTTGATGCACTTTATTCCATCTATTTTATGCACTTTATTCCATCTATTTATCATCTACTCATGAATTTTACCATCTACTCATGAAATTGTGTGTTTTAAATTAAGGCCATTGATAATTTTTTACAATTTTACCCATGACCCTCTTATGAAATCTACTCCTACATTGTATCTATATATAATTATTTATTCACTTATTTAATTATTTATCTATATTATGTATTCCAAGCTAGACCTGCTACGACTGCGAGAGTCCCCGCTCTCGCAGGTTTGGCCCTCCGCTCTAACGAGGGCCCACCTTGATGAAGGATTTATTAATCTGGAGAGGTGGAAAAAGCGTAGGCTTAGGGGCTTTTTAATTTTTAAATTAATAACTATTTTAGGGGGTACCAGGGAGGAGGGAGGGTGTAGGCAGGTTGAGGCGGGTGAGGGAAGAGAGGGCCAGGCCAGCGGGCGACGGAGGGTAGCGGAAGGTGCCGTTAGGAGGGGGGAGATTCAAGTCGTTCCGACAGAGGGCATTTCCATCCAAAAGGTCGTGGGGAGAGGCAGGTCCGAGGGGAGACGTGTGTCATCCTCCCGGTTGGGGACACGAGGCCGCTGGCTACAGACGGTCAAGTGCCTCAACCCCTGCAGGCTAGGTGGCCAGGGTGTACAGAGCCAGGGCCTACGGCTGATGTACTGCAACGCCAGGTCCGTTGCCAACAAAGCCCCCCTCATTCACGACCTCGTGTCGGAGGGGGAGCCGGACCTGGTGGGAATTGCAGAGACCTGGTTGGGCCACGAGGGTGGACTCCCCCTCGTTGAAATGTGCCCGCCAGGTTACCACGCTTTTCATCAGCCTCGGGCCCTGGGTAGGGGTGGTGGGGTAGCGGTCATTGTAAAGGAAGGTCTTGAGCCGAGAGAGACCATTGTGCCACAGACTACCGGTTGTGAGTCCCTCTGTGTGAAGTGGGGCCTAGGGAGGCAGTTGGGCTTGCTGGTTGTATACCTGGCTCCCCGCTATGTAGCAGCAGCCCTGCCCGAGCTCCTTGAGGTGATCGCTACGGTGGCAGTGGAGACCCCTAGACATTTAGTCATGGGGGACTTTAATCTGCCATCGTTGGGCGAATCATCCGAGGTAGCTCGGGAGTTCATGGCTTCCATGACGGCCATGGACCTGACCCAACTAATTCAAGGCCCCACTCACGAGGGTGGACATACACCGGATCTTATCTTTGTCTCAGGCCAATGGACGAGTGATCTGGGTATAGGGGACATAGTCATCACACCCTTGTCATGGACAGACCACTCACTTCTCCGGCTCGACTTTCCGACCGCTGCTCCCCTCCGCGGGGAGGCGGGACCTGAATTACCAATCTGGTTCCGCCCCAGGCGCCTGATGGACCCGGATGGGTTCCAAACGGCGCTTGGGCCAGTTCCTGTACCCCTGACCCGCGCCCCGATGGAGGACCTCGTGGCCGCATGGAATAGTGCGACCACGGGAGCCTTGGATCGGTTCGCGCCCTTGCGGCCTCTCTTGCGGCGGCGGAACACCCTGGCTCCTTGGTTTACCGAGGAGCTGGGGGTGATGAAACGCCGCAAGAGATGCCTAGAGAGTAGATGGAGGTCTTCTCGTTCTGAATCTGACCGGACACAGGTAAGAGCCCATTTACGGACTTACATTGTGGCGCTGAGAGTAGCCAAACGTCATCATTGCGCTACTCTCATAGCATCCGCAGAAAACCGCCCTGCCGCCCTGTTTAGGGTGACCCGCTCCCTCCTTCAACAGAGGGTGCGGGAAGCCCCGCTACAGGGTAGAGCAGAGGAATTTGTGATTTTTCTGCAGGAGAAAATCGCTCAGATACAGAACGAGCTAGCCCCCATTCGTGGCCCAGTGGGATGCCACGAGAGAGATCTTGTTTGGGAGGAGTTTGACTCCGTTACTTCCGAGGATATGGACAGGTTACGTGGGCGACTGCGAGCCACCACATGTTTATTGGACCCGTGTCCCTCCTGGCTTGTACTGGCATCCTGGGAGGTGACACGAGGCTGGCTCCAGGAGGTGGTCAACGCTTCCTTGAGTGAGGGTGCCTTGCCTGCTTCCCTAAAAGAAGCGATGGTGAGGCCCCTCCTTAAGAAGCCCTCCTTGGATCCAGCTTCTTTGAACAACTACCGTCCCGTCTCCAACCTTCCCTTTTTGGCGAAGGTTGTTGAGAGTGTGGTGGCACAACAGTTTCCCCGTCACCTGGAGGAAGTAAACTATCTAGATCCGCGCCAGTCCGGCTTCCGGCCCGGGCATAGCACCGAGACGGCATTGGTCGCGTTGGTTGATGATCTCTGGAGGGCCAGAGATGGGGGTTGTTCCTCCATCCTGGTCCTATTAGACCTCTCGGCGGCTTTCGATACCATCGACCATGGTATCCTATTGCATCGGCTGGGGGGGTTGGGGGTGGGAGGCACCGTTTTACGGTGGTTCTCCTCCTACCTCTCTGGCCGATCGCAATTTGTGTTGACAGGGGGGCAGAGATCGACCGCGAGACCCCTCACATGTGGGGTGCCTCAGGGGTCGGTCCTCTCGCCCCTCCTGTTCAACACATACATGAAGCCGCTGGGTGAGATCATCCGTGGTTTTGGGGTAGAATACCATCTGTACGCTGATGACACCCAGCTGTACATTTCTACCCCAAACCACCCCAACGATGCCGTAGCGGTGATGTGCCAGTGCCTGGAAGCTGTACGGATCTGGATGGGAAGTAACGGACTCAAGCTCAACCCGACCAAGACCGAGTGGCTGTGGTTTCCGGCTGCCCGATTCAACCAGCTTACTCCATCGCTGGCCATAGGGGGCGAACATCTTGCCCCTGTGGATGGGGCGCGCAATTTGGGTGTCCTCCTGGATACCCGGCTGTCCATAGAAAATCAGGTGACAGCCGTGGCCAGGAGGGCGTTTTACCAGGTTCGCCTGGTTCGCCAATTGCGCCCCCTATTGGATCGGGACGCCCTTCGCACAGTCACTCATGCTCTCGTGACATCCCGACTGGACTATTGTAACTCTCTCTACATGGGGCTGCCCCTGAGGTGCACCCGGAGGCTTCAGCTAGTCCAGAATGCAGCCGCGCGAGCAATTATGGGGACCGCAAGGTCTACCCATGTAACACCGCTCTTGCGCGAGCTGCACTGGCTGCCTGTCGTCTTCCGGGTGCGCTTCAAGGTGCTAGTCATCATCTTTAAAGCGCTCCATGGCTCGGGACCTAGCTATCTGCAGGATCGGATCCTGCCTCACACGTCCTCACGGCCGATTCGCTCCCACAGAGAGGGGCTTCTCCGGGTGCCGTCCACTAGACTATGTCAGCGGGCGACACCCAGGGGAAGGGCGCTCTCTGTGGCGGGCCCGGCCCTCTGGAACGACCTTCCCCCCGACATTAGGACAACTACGGACCTCCGCTCCTTCCGTCTTAAATTGAAAACTTACTTTTTCCGTCTGGCCGGCCTGGGATAGCCTCCTTGCCTTGGGATTTTATAGAATAGGTTTTAGTTAATTGGGATTTTAGCACAGGGTTTATTTAATTGGCTTTTAAATTTTGTTGTTTATTTATTGTTGTTATATATTGTTTTTATGCTACCTGTGCACCGCCCCGAGTCCCCGTGGGGAGAGGGGGCGGTATAGAAACAATAAAATTATTAAAAAATTAAAAAAAAATTATTATTATTGTTCCTAGCTGCTTACAGCTTCCATATCTAATTTTCTTACAATTCATTTTCATTTTTCAATATCTACTCTTTATACTATGAAAAAAAATCTATCCCACAGTTAGGACTTTAAATCTTCCTTGTATTCTTCACTAATTCTTGTTGCCTTTTATTATAAGAAATCAAATCAATCATGCTTTTTGATATCTTCTTGTCTTTGCTTTTTATACATGTGAATAAGACTATGCTGCAGTAAAATTATAAATAATAGGATAAAGCTTCAGGAAAACTATAAATAATATAAACATTATTTTATGTGAGATGCTACCATGATACTTTCAAACTGGTTGGATTTTGTGTTGATTAACGATTGAGCCCCATATTCTCAATCATGTAGAAATAATTCTGGGATGTATTATAGATCATTGTCTGCTAGAACAGCCACTAACTATACCAGTTGCAAATGGATTATGGTTTGGATCAGTTAGCAATATGTAAATCATATTGATTTGGAGATTGTTCTGCTTTCTGTGCCAAATTATGTGATATGAAACTAGTAAGCATGTTTGAGCTTCCAGTATGTTAATAGAAGCCTAATTAGAAATAATGTGATTCTTGTTTGAATAATATAGGCTAATTATAATTGGTTATTGTAAAAATAATAACAGATTTGATTTTGCTTTCTAATGATCTTGAGTATTGAAATTTTGCGATAAGGAAACTAATGCATTCACATTTGCTTATTGTATCAATATAGTCTAATTTTGTTGGGTCTTCTATCGAATTAACTGATGAATATAACACTCAGTTTTGATTTAGTGTCATTCATTTTTTTCATTTATTAAGCTTCTTCGGTTTGAAGAGCAATATGTTTGTTTTTGCTAATAGTATTAAATAAGAATCAATTTTCATATCATCATTCATCTGTTTCTTCATATTGAATAGCCAGAATTCATTTAACTGAAGTATAGCAGATGTAAAATGAAGTTCTTGCTTAATGCTGTACACATCGTTTAATACTTGCAGTCATCAAATTGTCTCTTTGTGACAATATTTGCTGTTAAAATAAAATTGCATTACTTACAGAGATTTGGTGTATTGTTTTACTGGACACACTGCAATTTAGTCTTCCAGCATCACAGATCTTGTAAGAGTATCTTGCTCTTGAATTTTGAACATATCAGAAAGTGTGCAAGGATGGTTGGTGTGAGTTGCACATAGATGTAAAAATTATAGACAACCCATGCTCCATCCGGTCAATGTTTCAGCAATATTTCCTTACCGAAAGAGGGAAACAGAATGACCATGGGTGACGGGCAGAAAAGCTGTGGCAGTAGGAGCAGCTTCCAAGTCCCTGTCAGTTTCCCTATTAAATTTCCTTGTGGGAAACTGGCAGGGAGCATCAGAAACCTTCCTCCTTCCCTTTCCTTTCTTCCCTTCCTTGTCTTTCTTTCCTTCTCTCTCTTTTTCCTTCCTTCTATCTGTCCCTCCTTCCTTCCTTCCTCCCTCACTCCCTGACTCCCTCTAATTCCTGCTGTGCTCCCCTTTACTTTGCCTGTGGTTTCAGGAAAAAAGTTAGTGGAAAGCTGGCAGAAAGTTACAAGCAAAGCTAGCAGGCAAGTAAGTGACTGCTGCCAGGTGGAGGAGGGAGCAAGGGATTGTGAGACTGACTGGGAAACTGTCACAGAACACTGAAAGTTATGGATAGCTAGGTTTATCCAGTTTAATTTCCCTTCTTTCCCATCAAAATAATCAGCCAGCAGGAAAACATCTAGCAATCTTTCCCCTTAAAATGGCTAGGATTATGGGAGAAAGGTATGTTTTTAACAGTTTTGATATCAGTGGATAATTTTTCTGATAATTCTTGTATTCCTCAAGAGAGCTAAACCCACATTCAAAAACAGCCCAAACTAAAGTTGATAAAGATAGGGAAGGTTGTGCCATGAAGCAGGAGAGAAACAAGTGATGATTCAGGATAAATGGGATGGGGGACCTAATTTTTAATCACAAGTTAAGAATGATTTTAAGCGTCCTCTAGAGTGGGCTTGGAATTAAGGAAAGACAATGTCATGAAGACACAGCTGGAATATATATGCATACAGCAGAGGTGGTGTTTAGCTGGTTCAGACTGGTTCAAGTGAACCGGTAGCAGAAATTTTAAGTAGTTCGGAGAACTGGCAAATACAACCTCCGGTTAGCCCCACTGTTCCACCCCCGTCGATCCCTGTCCTATATTCCCTTGTTTTTTAGCTCAGCTTATTTGCGCGGCAGAGCAGATTGTTGTGCCTCAGCTGAGCTAAAAAAAACAGCTGAGCTCACCAGCGCTGACACAGAGGGCGGTCTTTGAGTGCTGCGCACGTGCGTGAAGCACTATCTCATAGAACCAGTAGAAAAAGATTTGGAATCCCACCACTGGCACACAGACAACTTTATAAGGCTCTTGCAGTCATGCCAGCCTTTAGAAGGAAGCAGACACTTCAGTGCTTCCTCCAGAAAGTTTGCACAGCTCTTACAAACTTACAAGTGCTGTTTACTAAGTGCATGAAATCCCAGCTATTCTTTGTAAGTAAAATGATAGAGCTCAATTCCTGGAGATTTCAAGGAGATAACCAAGTAGGTTATTTGACAAGAGACACAATTGACTTGCTACTGCCTTTATTTGTCAACTCCCCAGTTTGGCCTAGAGCCCTGGGATTTCTCATCTAAGCATTAACCATGCCTGACCTTGCTGTCCTTTTGAAATCAGCCAAGATCAGCTAGATGCTGCCATCTAGATTCTCCAGACAGAAGGAATCAGGTACAAGAGAGGCACTGAAGGAATGAACATCACCTTTAAAGGTGGGATTTTCATTAGAACTGCAGCATGAGAAAATAGAGGTAATAACCCTAAATGCATCCTGTGCAGTTGCCATTTAGCTTTTAGGAATTAGAAATCCTAACTGAATTTGTGTAATTAATTTCACATCTGTCTTAATGTGTTTCTGGTAGAACATTAGAGAAAATCGGGAGTCAGAGGTGTGAATCTACTGAAATAGGATCAGCCTTGCTCTTTTGAATGTTCTGTTTAGGATTGACATTGTGCTTTCAATTTATAGGGAATAGGGCTGGTTACTTGAGGGACTGCCTGCTTCCCATAGTATTTGGCCAGCTGATCCAATCCGGTTGGGGGTTCCAGATTCCTTTGATTAAACAACACCATTTGTCAGGATCCCCCATTCTCTGTAGCAGTCCTCTGTCCTCTGGAATGAGGGTTGCCCCTGAGATTTGAACAGGCCTCACTCTATTTCAAAAAGTCATGAAAATTTGGCTCTCCGCTCAGGCCTTTGGCAAACACGATTGAAGGCCCCTTTTCTTCTTTGTTCTTCGTTCCTATCAGGGTTCGTTATGTCTGCCATCTTTCTCCTTTTTTGTTTTGGGTTTTCTTGATTGATAGTTTAAAGAGTGATTTGTGGTATGGAATCCCTACTGAAATAAGTTGTTTTTATCTGGTTTAGATATGTTCTTTCTCAGTGTAGTAGGATTTAAGTGGTGTTCACATTTGTATTTTGTTACTGAATGTTTAATACATTCACTGAATTGGGATATGCAGAAATTAGAGTTGGTTGCAATTGAAGTAGCATTCTAGCCTGAGTAGTCATTACTCAGCAGGTAAAATTTGCATAAATTGATTGAATGTTTACTATGGACATATTTAGATATTTAGCTGGGAAATGGATAAAGAAATTCTAAGATGTGCAACTGGATAGTGTTTAGTTTGGGTAATGAGTTAGTGGACAGGGTGTAGTCTGTTGTGGGGAATAAATGTTTGTTCAAAGATGGGAGGGGGAGAAGTGTAGAGTGAGAGAGAATTTCTACATGTTGTTACTGGGGAAAAACAGGTAGAAATGAAATATTTTTAATCAAACTTTAGACCAAGAATAACCATAATCAAATATTAAAAACAACAAGAGAAAATACATCCCAAATTAAGCTACAAAAATGCAATTTTCCTGAAGGAAATAGAGTGACAACTACAACTAAAAGAAAAGATCCAGGAGAAAACTGTTTTGCAAGAGTCTGTCCAGTGATGATGGTCTCCAAATGGCTCAGATCTCAAGGATCTGAGCCAAGGAAATTCGGACAGCAATTCAATTAACAGTCCAATGCAACAAACCTTTAAAAATCAATTGCAGTGGCCAACTAAATCCTGTACAAAATGTAGAAGTGATTTTCAGTTGCGAAGATAAAAGAAGTAACTTTTGTTGGCTGGAAAAAAAAAAAGAAACATCAATTAAGATGATTACTGTTAAAAGTCACAAAATCAGAACTAATTTAAGAATTAGCAATTTAAAAAATTGCAGTGAGTAAAAAATAGAAGCTAACCAAGTTTAAAAAGATGTTCAGCAGAGGTGTTACCCTTAATTTTGCATTAACTTTTCTTCAAAAGTTCTGTCTTAGTTAAAACTCCACTTTGCTCTTCATATTCAATATCTACTCCACTACCTTATACTAATATATTAATATCAAGTAGCTGAATTAGTAAAACTGTAAACATTTGGGGGAGAAATTGGCTGGTTGTTAGCAAGAGGAAAATATTAATTTAAATTCAGATAGTAACTAAACATTAGCACATTTAATACATGTTTATTTAGTACTGTGTGAAGATTTGTTTTCATTCCCAAAATCATCACATCTCTGAACTAATTTTTGTGAGGTGTACTGGAGATAATATGTAATTTAGTTCTTCAATAAAATGAGCTTATGGTTTAAGAAATGATGCCAACCCACTATAAATAATTGTACATTTTATTTAGAAAGTGCACAGCACTGTATTTTATTTTAGCAATCTGTAATCAAATATGGAATGTTCTGTTTAATCATCTATTATAATTGGACTATATTGTTGATTTCCAAATAAGGTTCTGCTTTTGCCTTCTCACATGGGATTATAAATTAAAGTCTATAAAAACATTATCATTTAACTGTCTAGAAACCTCTGCTTTATAATCTATATAAATCTGTATAAGTACCCCAATCACAGCATCTCTTTATATGTGATTGTTACAGCCATGTTTCTATTCATGGAAAAACCTTCAGAGATATTCTTTTCCCCTTTTAAAAAATTCCATAAAAGAATAATAAAATGTTATCTTCAGTGAGCCTTTTAATTTTTCACTTTTTATAGCAGTAATTCCTCAAGTGTGGCCAGAGACCACTAATGTGTCATATAAGTGGTTCAAGCATGCTCAGAGAAACTACATCCAATAATAGATCCATCTCATTTATGATCCTCCGATAACCCCATCTTCTGTCAATAAAGAGGCAGCGATGGCACTAAAAATTATGTCACAAAATGGTAGCACTTACATTATTCCCTGATGCCACATGCTTCTATTGAATATTTTTTGTGGAACGGTAGGTCCAAACCAGAAGTGGTATTCTGCTGGTTTGCACCGGTTCGGGCGAAACGGTAGTGGCAGCAGTGCAAGGCTCCGCCCTCCCACCCAGACATCATCACGGACCTTCTGTGCATACGTATAAGGTTCTGTGCATGCCCAGACATGCCGCGCGCGAGCTCCTGCTACCGAATCGGAAGTGAAAATAAGAAGATACCATTACTGGAAGAAAAGAGGTTGAAACTGGAAGCAATCAGATACCTTGTTTTCTTTACCAAAGGAAGAAAGATTGCTTACAAAGACTATGTTGATGAACTGAGTAGTTACTTGTATTATTCTTGACTTAGCCCCAGCTTCCCTGTTTTAACAAATACAGGGGAAGCCAGACAAGCAATTATGGGAACTTTGTGGAAAAGGACTTCATTGTTTTAATGTTTTTAAAATTGTTTTAGAAGTTTAGGATTGTAATCTGCCCAGAGTCATTTGATTGAGTTGGATGGCTATCGAAATCGAATAAATAAATAATAATTTAAAAAATCAGGTAAGTGGTGATCTATTCTAATTTTTTTTTTAAAGGACCGAGGAACCATTTTCTTATTATTGACAACCACTGGAAGAGAGAAACTGAAAGCTGAGAAATTTACCATGCAATTCGAAACTGCACTTGAAGATAGAAAGGAGAATAATCTCCCAGAAACTGAGCAAAATCAGTAGAGATTTGAGGAAAAATCTCAGAATTGTATGGAATCGCAGTTCTTTACTTTCACATTGTGTGTATATCTCGTTTGATTGTATTTATTTTAAAATCTTCCCTTGTAAATATAGTCTTATTCCACTAAATAGTTCATTGCTCTGTTGCTAAATGTTTGAATTTTGATTATGTGGCCATGGGGATGCTGCAATAGTCGTAAGTGTGAAAAATGGTTATAAGTCACTTTTTTTTAGTGCTGTTGTAATTTTGAAATGTCACTAAATGAATTCTCATAAATCAAGGACTAGTGTGTTTCCCTGAAAATAAGACAGTGTCTTATTTTATTTTGACACCCAAAATAAGCGCTTGGTCTTATTTTTGGGGAGGGCTAATTATTTTTGAGGTGCAAGACAAGAGGCAGCGAGAATGGTCACCTCATGGCTGCTGCTGTGTTGCAATATTTTCAGGGAGGACTTATTTTTGGGGAAGGGCTTATTTTAGCGCATGTGCTCAAAAGCCTGATTGGGCTTATTATTTGCGGAGGTCTTATTTTTGGGGAAACAGGGTACCTTTACTATGTAACTGCTGTATAGCAAAGAAGATTGTAAGTTACTTTTTAGATATCTTTTTTCTGGCTTGTTGTTATCCTTTGCTTTTTTTAAATCCTTTTGTAATCTTTTTTATATTTCTTCTATGTTTTTGTAATTTTTAACCCTGTGCAAAATCTTATTTAAAAAAAAAGAATTTTATTTTATACTTTATACTTATACTTTATTTATTTGGCCAAGTGTGTTTAGGCACACAAATAATTTGTCTCTGGTACAGAAACACTCAGTGTCCTTACAAAACAACAGAATGTAATCATAGCCTATTACTGGGATGTTCCTGCTCATCTGTAAAGCAGTGGATAGTGGCAGATTTGAAAGTCTTGTGTTGGAAGAAAATGAAACATGTAATCTGAGCATCTGTAAACATTTCTAGAATACCACAAATGAGCTCAACATAGGAAGGACTGGCGAATTAAGAGTCATTGTTTCCTTCTGATGTCAGCATTAAATCCAGAAGCAAAGAGGTCAGTTATGCCCCAGGAGAACATTTTTGAGAAATTTGAATGTTAGGTTTGCATTGTGGTATTCAGGCTTTTTTTTTTTTTAAAAAAAAAGTTCACTGCAATAATACAACACATTTCCTGCCAGACATCTGGAATATAGTGATGCAATGAGAGATTTTCCAAACAATGATGAACATATGGCATTGGGAATATGTGTGTCATTTAGGGAATAACAATACTGGATTAACTTTATGTTGTTTACAAAAGCAGATTGAGAAATTGAGGAATTTTTACATGAACCATGCGAAATTATTTCAATGCCTATACTCACCATGAAAGTTTGAAGCCCTTGGAGGTACCATATTTTTCGGAGTATAAGACGCACCTTTTTTCCTCCAAAAAGAGGCTGAAAATCTGGGTGCGTCTTATACATTGAATACAGCATTTTTGCCTCCTGAAACCCCGCCCCTTCACCAAAATGGCTGCACAGATATCCTTATGGAGGCTTCCAGAGAGCTCCTGGGGGCTGGGGAGGGCAGAAATGAGCAAAAAACAGGGCGTTTTTCCCCCCAGCCCCCAGCAGCACTCTATAAGCCTCCATAAGGCTATGCATTCAATTTTTTTGACCAAAAAATGGGCTGTTTTCACACAACAAATGGGCCGTTTTTTCCTCGTGTTCGCCACTCCACACCCCCAGGAGCATTCTGCAAGCCCCCCCCCCCCCAAGGCTATTCATGCCTTTTATTTGGAAAAAAAAAACGGGCCCATTTTCACGAAAAACGGGCCATTTGGGGGATGTTTGCAGAGTGCAAAAAAGGTTTTTTTCCCCCTTTTGGAAAGCTGTTTAGTTAGAGTGATTGATGAGAATTAAATTGGTCAAGCACTGTGACTGCAGAAACAAAGATTTGTTCCAAAGGTGGTCAGTGATTTCCTTCTCCAGCACATGGGTAAATACACCTGGAAACATCTACCTACCTACCTACCTACCTACCTACTTTCTCTCTCTCTCTCTCTACCTTATCTACTGTATTTCTCTCTCTATCCCTCTACCTACCTACCTATCTACACACACTCTCTCTCCCCCTCCCTCCCTACTGTATTTCTCTCTCTCCCTCCTCTATATACCTATATACCTATCTACCTACTCTCTCTCGCCCCCTACATATCTACTGTGCTTCTCTCTCTCTCTATTTCTCTATTTCTCTCTCTCTATCCATCTACCTACTTATCTATCTACACACACTATCTCTCCCTACTTACTTACCTACTGTATTTCTCTTTCTCTCTCTCTCCCTATCCCTTTATCTATCTACCTACCTAACTACACACTCTGTCTTCCTACCTACCTACTTACTGTATTTCTCTCTCTCTCTCCCCCTCTACCTACCTACCTACCTACTCTATCTATCTCTCTCCCTACCTAACTACTGTATTTCTCTCTCTTTCTCTTCCTCTCTATCCCTCTATCTACCTACCTTCTTTTTTTTAAAAATTGCCTCTTCAAAACGTGGGTGCGTCTTATACTCTGAAAAATATGGTAATTTTTCTATGAAAACTAAAATTAATGAGCATGGAATTACAAAGTAATTAAAAGACTTACAAGGATATTGGAATTTTTAAAGTGGTTCATTGCTTCAAATCTTCCTTTGTTATAAATAAACTAGGGTGAAGCAAACATGTCTAGGGATGTTGGCATTACAGACCCTGCATAGAGAAGAACATGAGTATCATTTCAGATAAAACAAATAGCTGTTAATCATAAAAATGGAGTAAATGTAACCTTGAGGTACAGAAGAAAGAAATCAAGACAATGGTCAGATAAAATAAATTTGAGTCCAAAACAGAAATTTAATTTGAGAAAACATCTTGCACTTGACTCTCCCTACTTCTCCAAAAGATAAAAGGAGGGAAAGGAAAAGTGCAGATTTCTCTTAAATTTGTCTGGCAGGGAAAAAAAGCACGTATTAAAAAGAAAATGCTCCAAGAACATAAATTGAAAGGAGGCTTGGGACTACCAAATTGGGAGCTTTATTATCGTGCGTCATCATTAACTTGGGTCAAAGACTGGGTTACTCTCACAAGAAGTCGAATACTAGCAATTGAAGGCCATGATCTGCCCCAGGGTTGGCATTCATACCTTTGGTCCAAAGACAACAAACAACCCAAAAGTCTGTATGGTTTTGGTGTCCTAGTTTGGTCTATCTTGAAAAACTGACAAAAACATAGAATGCAAATTAACAATAGTCACACTGTCAAAATATGGTTAGCATTATCATTAAGTGATTGCAGATTGTTGTCCAAACAATACTACATAAGACAGTAACTTGCATATCAGTGAGGCTTTTGTTCTGCAGTGGTGCTTTTATGGCATACATTTTATGAAAAATCAAGGAGGTAGGAAAGATGAAGACCTGTCCCGTAATATCAGCAGACAATTATGTGTCCAACTTGCCTATAGTGTAGAATTTTCACCAGTCACGAACATCTATAAGGTAGGAGGGCACAACCTGAAGTCCCAGGTCAATAGATGGCCACTGCAAGCTACTGAAATACCCTCTAACTCAGTGGTTCCCAAAGTGGGCGGTACGACTTAGGGGGGCGCTAGGAGGCAAAGGGAGGAGGCAAGGGGGTGGGGAGGCAAGGGGGTGCTAGGAGGCAACCGGGGGGGGGGGCGCTGAGGACGAGGAAAAAAAGATCGTAAATTGCTGCAGAGGGCGTCACCCCTAGGTTGGTAGCTTCCCCTTAGCTAATTCTCCGATGGAAAGGACAAACTTGCCGAGCGGAAGATGGACTGTTTAAAAGCCTATCGGCGTGGGCAGAAGGACAACATCGCCCAAGCAAACCTGGAAATAGCTGCGGGTTTCCCTTTTAGCAAAGTCACCACCCTCCCCTCCAATCACCACCTTCCTCCCAGAAGAGGCGCGCGCGCGCACTGTTTCAATCGCCCGTCCCCGACCGGCTTGACTTGTGAAAAGGTTCTTTAAAAAAACCCAAAAAAAACCCTGTCGGTGGATGGGGAGATCGTGCACGGTGTTGTCAGGGAGGGGGAGAAACCCCCGCCAATCAAATTCTAGTTGAGCTTGTGAGGGAGCTCTTTGCTATTGTTTTAAAAAACAGTAGTGTTATGTTCTGTAGTAAGTGAGTTCGACACAGGCTAGTCATAACACAGGTTTATTCCAAGTCAACATCCAACTATATACAAGCAGCAATAGTGCAGTAGACAGGGGCTTCTCCACTTGACAGCTTTATATAGGCAAGCTCTCAAGCGGGAAGCAATTAACTAGGCGGATGGCCCCATTCCGGCCAGTCGCGTCTTAACCAATCAGACGCGACTGGCTATTAACAAGATAACAAGTTTAACAGGTCATGCAAAGTTTACCAGACTTGCTGGCTTGGTCGTAGGTCGAGGATTCAACAAGTAACATGTTTCCTGCCATCCTTACTCCACAAAAATGTGTTTAGTAATAATTTTTATAGCATTAGCCTGCTGGCTGATCTGCTGAAAGAGGGAGGCACGTTTGTAGAATTGAGACAAGTGGTTCTCAAGCACTGACACACCAAATAAAAGTAGCTTACAGTTCAGTTTAACATCATGTCCTGACTACATCCTTGTGTTTCCCCCCAAAATGAATTGTCATTGCCCTGATTTCATTCCCAGTAATGAGTGAAATATCTTTAGTTGTACTAGCTGTAAAGTGGCATTTTCCCTCCTTTCCTATTGACTTTGCTTGTCAGAAGGTGACCAACATGACCCTGGGACACTGCAATCATCATAAATATGAGTAAGTTGCCAAGTGTCTGAATTTTCGTCTCATGGGCATGGGAATGGTGCAATGGTTATAGGTGTGAAAAACAGTCATAACTCATTTCTCTCAGTGCCATTGAAACTTCATACTGTCATACTGGTAAGGTTCCAGAAGGAGCTTGGGCCAATGCCTGTGGACTTGCCCCGTGACTTGACTGAGGACCTGGTGGCCGCATGGTTAAGTGCGGCCACGGGGGCCTTGGACCGAGTCGCGCCCTTGCGGCCTCTCTTGCGGCAACGAGTCACCCAGGCTCCCTGGTTCACCGAGGAGCTGAGGGAGATGAAACGCCACAAGAGACGCCTAGAGAGCAGATGGAGATCCTCTCACTCCGAAGCCGACCGAACACTAGTGAGAACCCATATTAGGACTTACTTAGTGGCGATAAGGGTGGCCAAACGTGATTATTGTGCCACCCTTATTGCATCCGCAGATAACCGCCCTGCCGCCCTGTTTGGGGTGACCCGCTCCCTCCTTCACCAGAGGCCGCGGGAAGCCCCTTTACAGGGTCGAGCAGAGGAATTTGGGATTTATCTGCAGGAGAAAATCACTCGGATTCGGAATGAGCTACCCTCCATCGAGAGTGGTCCAGTCGGACTGTCCGAGGTTGGTCTTGAGGCACCATTCTGGGAGGAGTTTGACTTTGTTACTACCGAGGATATGGACAGGTTGTCAAAGAGACTTAAGGCTACCACATGTTTATTGGACCCGTTTCCCTCCTGGCTTGTACTGGCATCCTGGGAGACGACACGAGGCTGGCTCCAGGGCATTGTCAACGCATCTTTGAGTGAGGGGTCCTTGCCTGCCGTCTTGAAAGAGGCGGTAGTAAGGCCCCTCCTCAAGAAGCCGTCCCTGGACCCAGCATTATTAGAGAACTTCCGTCCAGTCTCCAACCTTCACTTTTTAGCGAAGGCTGTTGAGAGTGTGGTGGCCCAACAGTTTCCGCGACACTTGGAGGAAATTGATTATCTAGACCCGTGCCAGTCCGGCTTCCGACCCGGTCACAGCACCGAGACGGCATTGGTCGCGTTGGTTGATGATCTCTGGAGGGCGTGGGATAGAGGATTTTCCTCTATCCTAGTCCTGTTAGACCTCTCAGCGGCTTTTGATACCATCAACCATGGTATCCTATTGCACCGACTGGGGGGTTTGGGGCTGGGAGGCACCGTTTTGCGGTGGTTCTCGTCCTACCTCTCTGGTCGGTCGCAATATGTGTTGGCAGGGGGGCAGAGGCCCCTCTTATGTGGGGTTCCTCAGGGGTCGGACCTCTCGCCCCTCCTATTCAACACATATATGAAGCCGCTGGGTGAGATCATCCATGGTTTTGGGGTGGGATATCATCTGTACGCTGATGATACTCAGCGGTACATATCCACCCCAGACCACCCCAACGATGCCGTTGAGGTGATGTCCCGGTGTTTGGAAGCCGTACGGATCTGGATGGGTAGTAACAAACTCAAGCTCAACCCGTCCAAGACTGAGTGGCTGTGGTTTCCGGCACCCCGGTTCAGCCAGATTACTCTCATTGAGGGTGAAACACCGCCCCCCGTGAAGAGGGCGCGCAATTTGGGTGTCCTCCTGGATTCCCGGCTGTCCATGGAAGACCATGTGGCGGCCGTGACCAGGGGGGCATTTCATCAGGTACGCCTGATGCGCCAATTGTGCCCCTTACTGGACCGGGCTGCCCTTCGCACAGTCGCTCAGGCCCTAGTGACATACCGACTCGACTACTGCTGCAGACTACAGGTAGTCCTCAGATTACGACTATAATTGAGCCCAAAATTTATGTTGTTAAGTGAAAAGTTGTTAAGTGAATTTTGCCCTATTTTATTATCTTTTTTGCCACTTGTTAAATGAATCACTGCACTTGTTACTAACGTCGTTAAGTGAAGCTTCTCCATTGACTTTGCCTTGTCAGAAGGTTGCAAAAGATGATTATATGACCTCAAGACACTGCAACCATTGTAAATACAGTATGAGTCAGTTGCCAAGCATCCAAATTTTGATCTTACGACCATGGGGATGCTACAATGGTCATAACTATAAAAAATGGTCATAAGTCACTTTTTCAATACCTATTCAATGATGCAGATTTTGATCATTTGCTGCTTCATACAGACGTTCGTTAGCTATCAAAAGCCAACTGTGTGAGATGCTTTTACGATCTTTTTGACACTGTTGTGGAGTTTTTTGAAGACAAAAATGCTTTGCTCAGTGGTGAACTCAAAGAGATCAGGCATGATATTGCTTATTTATCACTATTTGCAAAGTTCAGTGAAGTGAATTTGCAGTTGCAAGGAAATGAGGTCAATCTTATTAGGGCCAAATCTGTCATCTCTACATTTATTTCAAAGCTAACTCTCTTCAAGCGCAATATAGGCCGTCACGAGCTATACCAATTTCCGAGCTCATCTGAGCTAGAAGAGAAAGGTGGGATACAAGATGATGATCTTCACGTTTTTTGTGACCATTTGGACATGCTGCATAAAGATATGTCTGAGTGATATCAGGATCTTCTTTTGATGGAAATTCCAGATTGGGTGATAAATCCATTTTCAGATATTGAGGAAGATGGGATAGTGGAAGAACAACTCATAGAGCTGCAAAATGACATTGAGCTGAAGCCAAAGTTCAAGAAATCGTTTGAACAGGGGGAATTTCTTTTTGAACCTTTATTAGTCTTTTTAACTTTAATTTTCCATTATATCAAAGTACTGAACTCAGACTTCAAGTACACTCTTCTTATTTGGATCACTTAAAAAAAAAATCTGAATCTTTTTAAAGTTACTTTGCCGCTGCAAATCAATGACATGCTTCTTTCTTCATCAACACAACACATATTTCAGTTCCAATGTGACATTATCGTCTACAGAAGACTCCACTTGTTTCCTATGTTTAGCATTCTTTTACTCCTTTTTATTTCAGCATTTGTGAGCACAAATACCTAAGTTTGTATATACAGTTATATCCCCAGTTATAATTCAAGGCAGCTTATAATAGAAGTTATAAGCTGCCTTTAATTTTTGAGATGCCAAGTATTTTAAAAAAATTATCAGTTGCTTTAAAATAGAATAGAACAGAATAGAGTTGGAAGGGACCTTGGAGGTCTTCTAGTCCAACCCCCTGCCTAGGCAGGAACCCCTACACCACTTTAGACAAATGGTTATCCAATCTCGCCTTAAAAACTTCCAGTGTTGGAGCATTCACAGCTTCTGGAGGCCAGTTGTTCCACTGGTTAATTGTTCTAAGTGCCAGGAAAATTCTCCTTAGTTCTAAGTTGCTTCTCTCCTTGATTAGTTTCCACCCATTGCTTCTTGTCCTACCCTCAGGTGCTTTGGAGAATATCCAAATAATATTTGGATATCGTGGATATATTGGTATCATGGAGAACTTCCACAAGATTGCAGCTAATATTGTGGAAATTCAACTGAAATCTGACTGTTCAGTTGAGCCATGAATCCAGTCCTTCAGACAAGGTATAGGCTCTATCCTTAGTCTTTGTATAGGAATCATTCTATTCGCCTGTCCACCAGGCTTGCTCTAAAGGTTTCTGAAACACAATGTGCAGTAGTATTATTAAAACAGGAATTAATTTAATTTTGGTCAAGAGAAAATAAAATTTAAAAAAAGTTTGTTCCATCTCCAGTAATACAACTGTCACAAGATATATTCTTCTTATTACTGTACATGTCCTTATAATAATTTATTTTAATTGCACTCAGTGCTGAAAAAGAAGCAGGCACTATGTTAATTGAGAGGAACAATGTAAAATCATCAGCAAAGAAGCAGATATTATTTTGTACTAACAATATACTATACTCGCAACAAGATTTTCGCCCTTCTTAAATGTCTATTTAATTGTGCTTTGGAAGATACAAGACTATCTCTGAAACAGAGCCACAGGGCAAAGAGTCATCTAATAAAAATAAATCTTATTGAAGCTGATTTTTGCCCTATCTAAATCACATCGTGAAGAGACGTCTTCTTGTAAGATAAGGCATTACAACATCAAATCATAGTGCATTATAATGAAGGTACAGGATGCTTTCACCCATCCAAACTCTTCTTGAAGATGTATTAATTTCCTTTTACAACAAAAGGCTGGGGCTACGTGTCTAAATGAAGCCTAGCCTGGCGGATTTTTCCTTAAGAAGGAAAAACAGGGGTGGCAGGGGGTGTGGGAAGGACTTCTGGCTGAGAAATAAAAGCAGCCGTCTTGGAATAATGCAAGTTGAAGAGGCACGTGCATTAATATGATGAACAGGAGACAAAGAAAGCACAAATACGAGTATAAGACGTACCTCTCCCCCCACCACCCAAAAAAGGGTGAAAATCTGAGTGCGTCTTAATACACTGAATGCCGCATTTTTGACCTTCCAAAACCCCACCCTGTGCATCCCGTTTTTCACAAAAATGGATGCGCAGAGGGTTTGAGAGGCCTGCAAAGTGCTCCTGGGGGATAGGGAGGGCAAAAATGAATGAAAAACGGGTCTGTTTTTTGCACAAATGGGAGTGTTTGTGCCCACCCCAACCCCCAGGAGCACTCTGTAGGCCTTCCAAACTCACTCGTCTCATTTTTTTTATAAAAACAGGCCCATTTTTGTGAAATATGGGCTGGTTTCCCCCCTCATTTTTCCCTCCCCAGCCCCCAGGAGCACTCTACAGGGCTTCCAAACTCTCCATGGCCTGTTGTCACCAAAAAAGGGGCCATTGTTTGCTCATTTTTGCCATCCCCAGCCCCCAAGAGCACTTTGCAGGCCTCCAAACTCTCTACATGCCCCGTTTTTCACAAAAAATGGGGCGTGCAGAGGGTTTGGGAGGCCTGCAGAGTGTTCCTGGGGGCCAGGAAGGGCAAAAGCTTTTTAAAATTTACCTCTTCAAAATCTTGGTGTGTCTTATACTCTAGTGCGTCTTATAGTCCAAAAAATATGGTAATAAAGAAATAGGAGAGATTTTAGAATTAAAATTGAAAATAATTACTGTATAGCTATAGTAAAAGTAAGTCAAGATGACTTTATAACGCAGTGCAGTTTAGGGGTTCCACATTATGTCAGGAGAAAGCTAATATATTTACAGACATGTTGATATACAGGTAGACCTCAACTGAGCCCAGCATTTATGTTGCTAAGTGAAACATTTGTTAAGTGCGTTTTGACTTGTTTGCAACTTTTCTTTCCATAGAACATTGCAGTTGGTAACTTAGTAATATAGTTGTTAAGTGCATCTGGCTTCCCCATTGAATTTGCTTTTCAGAAGGTTGCAAAAGCTGATCACATGACCCTGGGACATTGCAACTGTCATAAATAGGAACCATTTACCAAACTTGTGAATTTTGATCACGACTGTGGGAATGCTGCAACAGTTGTGTGAACAGTCGTAAGTCACATTTTTCACTGCTATTATAACTCTGAACAGTCACTGAATAAACTGCTGTAAACTGGGGACTACCTATGCATTTCTATCACAAAACTGAATGAAAATCTGATGTTAATAACCAATTTATAAAACATTTATTAAAATATTGGTGGGAGCATTACATTCCTCTCTTGGGACCAGTTCAGTTTGGTGTCCTTCTGTACTCATAGTAGTTCTTGCTGAAGAACTAGATGACGGCTGTGGCTACGACAGCTTTGCACACCTTTAACTGGTCTGCAATTGTACCTGTTCCTGGACTGAGCTTCTTTGCTCAGGATCACTTATATTTTAATTTCCCTCTCTTTGAATTATTGCAATGATGTCCACATAGGGTTTTCCTTGAAAACAATCAGGAAGCTTCAGTTGGTTCAGAATCAGCGGTATGACTACTTATGCATATACCTTGGAATGTGACTATAACTTTGCAAGTTGCACAAGCTTCCAACAGCATTCTGGATTTACTGGGTGCTGGTTATGACCTATACAACATTATTTGCGCAACTGCTTATCTCAGGTTACATTGTCCCTTCCCACACATACTCTTACAGAATGGGAATGCTCCAGGTCCTTTTGTTTCTTTTTTGTGGCTCCACCCCCTCCCCAAATTTGATTGACTCCAATTCTGCTAACCACCCCTCCTTTGGGAGCCACTGAAATTCTGATTTTTTTTTCCACTGGGCATTTGGACCAGGATATTAAATGGACGCTGTGTCTACCGTATTCTTCGGAGTATAAGACGCACTGGAGTATAAAATGCACCCATGTTTTGAAGAGGCCATTAAAAAAAAAAAAGTAGGTAGGTAGATAGAGGGATAGATAGGGAGAGAAAGAGAGAGAAATACAGTAGGGAGGGAGGGAGGGAGAGAGAGTAGGTAGGTAGGTAGGTAGGGGGAGAGAGAGAGAGAGAGAAATACAGTAAGTAGGTAGGTAGGGAGACAGAGTGTGTGTAGATAGATAAGTGGGTAGAGGGATAGAAAGAGAAATAGAGAAATAGAGAGAGAAATACAGTAGATAGGTAGGGGAGAGAGAGAGTAGGTAGATAGGTAGATAGAGGGGGGGAGAGAAATACAGTAGGTAGGTAGGGAGAGAGAGAGTGTAGATAGGTAGAGGGATAGAGAGAGAAAATAGAGAGAGAAATAGAGAGAAAGAAATATAGTAGATAGGTAGAGAGAGAGAGAGTAGGTATGTAGGTAGGTAGATGTTTCCAGGTGTATTTACCCATGTGCTGGAGAAGGAAATCACTGACCACCTTTGGAATAAATCTTTGTTTCTGCAGGCACAGTACTTGACCAACGTAATTCTCATCAATCACTCTAACTAAACAGCTTTCCAAAAGGGGAAAAAACCCCTTTTGTGCAAACCTCCCCTAAACGGCCCGTTTTCCGTGAAAACGGGCCCTTGTTTTTCAAATCGAAGGCATGAACAGCCTTGGGGGGGGGGCTTGCAGAGTGCTCCAGGGGGGCCCAAAACGAGGAAAAATTGCCCATCTTTTGGTGAAAATGGGCCATTTTTGGTTAAAAATAGCATGCATAGCCTTATGGAGGCTTATAGAGTGCTGCTGGGGGCTGGGGGGTGGGGCAAAACGCCCTGTTGTTTGCTCATTTTTGCCCTCCACAGCCCCCAGGAGCTCTCTGGAAGCCTCCATAAGGGTATGCGCGTGGCCATTTTGGTGAAGGGGCGGGGTTTCAGGATGCAAAAAATGCTGTATTCCATGTATAAGATGCACCCAGATTTTCAGCCTCTTTTTAGAGGAAAAAGGGTGCGTATACTCTGAAAAATACGGTAATGGTTGGAGTGTGTGGTTGCTTTTTATTTTTGTTGTAAATAGATACTGTTAGGTTAATCATCCAGTCATATCAGCATGTAGGTGCCATGAAGATTGATTAAATACATATATGCAAATATTACAATTATTTCCTTTATAATTCTCTTGATAAAGATAAGCCTGGTTCATAAATTCCTACAGAAACATGGTCCTTGTTCATGTCTATTTAGAAATAGGTTTGGATCCCACTATTTCAAAATAGACATGAAATATGGCTGCTAGAAACCATCACAGGTTGCACTGGGCTATTTAGATAAGTAATCTGTCATGCTGTGTAACAATTTGATAGTGAGATGGGCACCATATACGCTTAATAAATAAATAATAAATTTCCCCTGCTTCTAATTATCTGTACTCTAAGCATCACATACTGTATATAGACCATTGAATTTGATTTCTATGAACCATACCAAACTCGGCTTCACGTACGCTTATTTCCTTGAATAAAAATATGTAGTTCCAATTCGGCAACCAATTAGAAAGGACTTAAATTCCATATGTTGTATAACTAGAAAGGAGTGGAAAAGCCCAACTGCAGATCTACGATCTTAATATCAAAACTGACATAGATTCATACTCAGAAAACTACGGATTCAGGACAGGGGTGAAATCAACTTACCTTTGCTACTGGTTCGCAAATGTGAGCGCATGCACCTCCCCCACTCAAGCGCAGGATCTTCTGCACATGCGCAGAGCATCAGAAAGGGGACGTGATGATGTCTGGGCAGGTGGGCAGTGCCCGCTACCGAGCACGCCTCCAAAGGTAACTAGAATAGCAGAAGGGATGGGGGGGAATCTGCTGTGCCATGCGATTTAGATTAGCTAGAAAGCAGGAAATCCAACGATTCTAGGGAATATGCGTCACAGCGTGTCACAGATGATCATTGGAAATAGCAGTTTCCCTGAACTGGTAGCACTTTTTACTACCGGTTCAGGTGAACCTGTCCGAACTGGTAACATTTCAACCGATTCAGGGGTTAGTAAGCAATGTTTTGGGTTTTTTTAAAGGGGGATTTTGTTCATTTTGAAATAGTTTCCTTTCTATTAGGCTGCTAAAACATCTTAATGGACTGTCAGGCTCCACAAAATGAGAGAGAACGAGGGGACTTGTGTCATGGGAGAAGATTGCATGAAATGGAAGATAAGGATAGGAAGGCAGAGAAGCCTTTAAAGAAACAAGAGGAAAGCAGTCCAGGTAGCATGGATCAGAACAACATTGGTAAATGATGCAAATATGCAAGAGAAGAGGGAGGCTAATAAAATCATCATCAAGCAGAGAGCAAGAAACTAGAAAGGAAGGTTAGGCCTTCTTAAGCAGGGCACAGAAGCTTCCTTCCAGTCATTACACTTATAGTCTATCCTTTGCCTAGCACAATACCACTTGCGGGTATCCTGTTACTTTCAAAGCAGTGGTGGGTTTCAAAGTTTTTTAGAACCTACTCTGTAGGTGTGGCCTATTTTGTGGGAGTGGCTTGGCAGTCATGTGACAGGGTGGGAGTGACCACCTTTTAAAATGTGGTGAAACTCATTTAACAATGCTCTTGCTTAGCAACCAAAATTTTGGACTCAATTGTGTTGATAAATTCTTTTTCTTTCTTTCTTTCTTTCTTTCTTTCTTTCTTTCTTTCTTTCTTTCTTTCTTTCTTTCTTTCTTTCTTTCTTTCTTTCTTTCTTTCTTTCTTTCATTTCTTCCTTTCCTTTCCTTCCCGTTGGGTCACTGGCAGCCAGATTTACTTCCAGGTACGCCGGTGGAACCCCCTCTCACCGGTTCTCTAAATTTCACCAACCAGCTCTCGCGAGTAGGTGCGAGCCTGCAGAAACCCACCACTGTTTCAAAGCATGTTTTGCTACTTCTGGAAGCACAATCAGAATCATGTTGTTAAGTCCAGCTTAACAATTTGTTGTTTTATAGCTAAAAATCCGTAGAAATTCTTAGTCATCCAGGTCATGGTTGTCCCAAAGGTACTTTTTCAGGAGGCAACTGGAGTAGAAATGGATTTCCAGAAGAAAAATTGCAGACTACAGGAACCAGGAGCACTACTCAGGTGATCCCAAGGACATAGATAAACCTCCCAGTGCTTCAACGACCCTCTAAAACAGGAGTGTCAAATTCCCGACCCGCGGGCCAGATGTGCCTCATGCGCTGGCCACGCACACGCCCGGTTTAGTGAAGGGGGAAATAGTTGTGATATGTCATGTGACGCACCCATGAGTTTGACACCCCTGCTCTAAAAGGATGCAAATGACCAGTTGTCTGCAAGGAATACAAATCTTTCCATTCCCCACTACCCTGTCAGAGGTGAAGAAGCTTCTTGGATGAGAAGCGAAATGTCTTCAAAGAAAAAACAAGTAAGTAGGGACTTCCGCTTCCGCCCTCCAACGGCGACGGATGGGTCCTTGACTCGTCCGCCGCTTTGTCCTTTTTTCTGCCCCCCCACGGGGGCGAGACGCCCCATCTTGGGGGTCTCCCGTAGGGTTGGCTTGCTAGGGACGCCCCCTTCCCACGGCGGTGGGAAAGCGACCCTTGTCTTCAGCCTAGGTGACGAAAGGCTGGCTGCGGGGGGGGAGACGCCTGTCTCCACCTTCGCCAATGGAGAACGGAAAAGTTGCTTAATTTTGGAGTGAGCCAGACGTCCGGGTCGGAAGGCTCTCCCGAGGCTCGGCTGCAAGGTGAAGAGTGAGTGTGCTTTTATCTGCTATTTTATCTCCGATGGCAGCGCTGGACTAAAAAGCTTGGAGGGGGGTGTTTTTTTCGTTAAACCCCCCCTCAAATTTAAAGCGGCGCTTTGAAATGGTTCCTCATTGCGAGGGACGGATTTTTCTCTATGCAGTTTGCCTGGAACTTAGTGAAAGCGAATGAAAGTGATCTGCGGCTTGCAACAATGTTTCTAAGTTCGATTGGCTTATTACAACTTATTTCTTTGTTACTTTTTCCGGCTGGCTCCCAGCTTGGGCGGTGGAAGATGGCTTCTCTCCGCTCCTGAATGACTATTTTATTTATGGAAAACTACCAGCATCTTCTTGTAATTTGGACTTCCTCTTGCTATTAATGAAGAACTTTTTTGGATTAATCGATTCCCTGTCTGGAGTGCCTTTTTTTTATTATAACTATTGATTTGGGAAAGTGTTTCTCTACTAGTTCCTGAACTTTTTTACAACCTTGATTTGAAACTTTTACCTCCTGATTTGTCTCAACGGCTCCACCCAAAAAACGCCATTTTAGTGGCACTGACTCTAACAGTTAACCATGGCACAAAAATCAGAATTGGCAGGATTGGAACAAAGATTGTCTTCTCTGGAATCTGTTATACAAACTTTGGTATAGGAAATTAAGGCGCAGAGAGAAGAAAATAACAACTTTAAGAAGGAACTCCTGGAAACTCGTAATCAAGTGAAGGAGAACATACAGAAGACTGAAGATCTGGAAGGGGGGCTAACTGAGGCAAAGGGAGAGCTTAAAAATGTCAACAGTGAGGTGGGGGAATTAACTGGGCATATGTCTAGGATGGATTTCGAAAGGATGTCATATTTTTTAAGATTTCAGAACATTTCTGAAGAATCTGGTGAATGTCTTCCTGAACTCATGAGCACAATTTACATTTAGCAGACTATTTACATAAACCTAAAGATGAGATCAGGGGGGACATTCTAGTCTACAGAATGAACTCTGCATATGCCAGGATAAATGAAGTACCCAGAGAGATACACATTAAATTTGTCAGAAGGTCAACCAGAGAGGGAATTTTGAGGGCGCAGAGAGGGGGTCCTCTAATTTACCAACAAAAGGTTGTCGCTATCTTGAAGCAGGTCCCAAAAAAAATCAGAGAAATGAGAAGGAAATTTTCCTTCTTATCTAAAAAATTGTTTGATCACGGGATCTGGTTCAAGTGGGCGATGCCCGAAGGGATGCTGGTGTTCTGGGAAGGAGGAAGAGTGAGAATTAAAACAGTTGCTGAGGCGGAAGCCTTTCTTAAAAAACATTCCTCTGTCCTGGGGGAAGATCCAGGGGGGGGCGGAGGGGGCCACGGCCCCGCCCACGGGTGACCAAGCAGGAGAAAAAGAAGATACAATTGCCAAAAGACTTAGATCAAAAAAATGATTTTGCTTGCTTTTCTTTTTTCTTATTAACTTTTCTTTCTATTCTTTTTTGTACCAGGATGTTTGTACATGTCTGCCATCTCAGATTTGGAAATGTAATATGTAATATGTATACACTGGTCTTTATCTTGTAGTATTTTTTTTTTGATAAATTTGTTTACTATTGTTTTATTATGTAGCCCGGGATGGGCCAAGGACTCTGATGCAAAGGTTCTCAAAATGTTTCTGTAACCCTTACCCCACCCTTCAGAAAATTGTTAAAACTCAATAAAACTTTTTCAAAATCAAGAAAAAACAAGTAAGTCCAGTTGCCTTCTGAAAAAAGCACCTTTGGAATAATTAGCTGTTTTAGTTTAAATAATTCTTTGGTCTTGATACTTTAGTCTGAGAGAACAGTACTTGGAACCAAATGGCATAAATGCTATGTGGCAATTAAATGCATTTAATACTCCTGTTAAGACTGTTGCATTTTATTATGGTATTTTCCTGGACATCAATTATATACTGTAAATGTCATTATCTACCACAATAACTTATTTCTCCATTTACTTGTAACAGTTCAGAGAGAGAGAGAATCTGAAGCTTTTAAAAGAATTATCGGTGTACATAAACAGAATAGGCAAAACAGAGAAAGGTTTATATACAATACAAAGCAGTAGCTTTAGTTTTAAAGTAAAATTTATCATACATAAGAAATTGTCAGCATGGTTTAAATGTTGCAGGGTCCATATATTCTGACCCTGTCCCTTTCAGCATAGTAAGAGCACATAAAGCTTATGAAAAAGTGAAAGGTCACAAATACACCAATCCTTAGAAACAACCTTTGCCAATTTCACAGTAACCTAGCTCTTACTAAGAATGTACAAGGCTAATGTTTTGGTCTTCAGATCTAAGCTTATTAAGTAAAGGTAAGGTGTGCTAGTTGTTCCCAAGTCTAGGGAGCAGTGCTCATCTCCATTTCAAAGCCAAAGAGCCAGTGCTGTTCGAAGACATCTCCATGGTTATGTGGCCGACATGACTAAACGTTGAAGGCAATGGAATGCTGTTACCTTCCCACCAATGGTGGTTCCTATTTTTCTACTTGCATTTTTACATGCTTTTGAACAGCTAGGTTGGCAGAAGCTGGGACAAGTAACGGGAGCTCACTCCATTACGCAGCGCTATGGATTTGAACCACCGAACTGCCGACCTTTCTGATCGACAAGCTCAACATCTTACCCACTGAACCACCATGTCCCTCAACTAAGCTTATTATTTACAAGCAAATTCTTAAGCAAAAATATGTATAGATAGCCCTCAATTTACAACCATTCCTTTAGTCACCGTTCAAAGTTGCAACATTGAAAAAAGTGACTTATGGCCATTTTTCACACTTAGGACTTTTGCAGTGTCTCCATGGTGACGTGATCAAAATTTGGAGTGTCCTGGGGTCATGTGATCACCCTTTGTGACCTGATAAGTAATGGAGAAGCCTGATTTACTTAACAACTATGTTACTAACTTAACTGTAGTGATTCATTCAACAACAATGGCAGGAAAAGTCGTGAAATGGGGCAAAATTCAACTGTCTTCCTTAATAACAAAAATTGTGGGCTCAATTGCAGTCATAAGTTGACTACTTGTGGGAAAATCTTGCACAAATAAATGTTTTCAAGATACTATTCACATTTTCTCCAACAGTGATATGAACATGCCCTAGAATGCATGTTCTTCTGCCATTGTGTTGTACAGTGTGGTTTTTTTGCCTGGCCCATAGCTGAGGTAGCTTATAACCTCCCTTAGAGGTTCCAGTTTTAAAATAGAATATCCTCTCTTCCTCCAAAATAATTCTGGTATTCTTTCTTGAAATCTTGCTGATTTAATCGGAGGTTAGGATCTGTCCAGCTGTCACTGGCCACTTCAGACTGCTGTGGGCACATGTCCTGGGGTTACTAAGATGCTACATGAACAAATACAAGATACACGAAAGGCAGAAACTTCAATTCCCCAAAAATACCTGCCTATGTTAAATGCCTGATGTTTTACAAAATACTTGCCAGACCTTATGTGGGACGCAGCTGCTTTTAAAAATGGATTTTGTGTTCTTTTGGTTCTAAGCTGCAAAGGTAGATTAAACCAGGAAAGAAGGCCAGATTGTATCTGCTGTTTGTTGCTACTTCTGTCACATGGGTATTTGCTGCTTCTGCTGAGAGGGAGTTTCTCATTGCCATAATTTTGTACTGGTTATTAAATCAGGGGCAATGCCATTGTGTCTATTGCACTCCGTTGTGGATTAATGGCCTCAACTGCCCTGGTGATGACTGGTTATTACATAGAGTTAAACACAATTGTATCTTTTCCATGACCACCAAGTGAATTCTTCTGGTTACTGTTGTCCATGAGATCAGAAATGAATTCCTTGACTATTTGCTGCTGGCACTACAACTCCAGAGATGGTATTCAGCCAGTTTGGGCAAACCGGTAGCGGAAATTTTGACTGGTTTGCTCAACCAGTAAATACAACCTCTGTCTATGCCCAACCCACCTTCCCGCTCACCCGATGGATGCTTGCCCTGCCCATCCCAGCCCTATATATGTTGCCTTCGTCACATGGCCAGCTAATCACCTTGTCAGTCGCCTCCATGCCTTACCAGCTCTGCTCTGCTCACCAAAGGTAAGCATGCCGCCTGCTTGCCCTTCACCTTGGGTCAGGGGCCGGGGCCTAGGGACGCGACATTCCATGATGCCCCAGAGCCTCCGCCCACTCATCATTTGCCTTGGCTGGGGAACGCACCATACCCCAGCTCTGGTCTTTCTGGGGCCTCCTCCTGCATGCTGCCCGCTCTCCCTTTGCCATGCATCACCCCTTTCCCCTCCTTCAGAGGCCTCGCCAGCCCTTACTCAATCTCCCCCGGGGCTAACCTTAATCCTTCTGTGGCTGGTGGCAGAGGGAAAGGCGAGCCAGGGCTGAGCCATCACCACTGGGCTCCCTGCCAACCCGCATCTCACTCCCCTTGTCATGAGATGCCTGCAACTGTCTCCTTTTTTTCGGTACAAGAAGCCTCCCAGCCGCTGCCTCTTTGCCAGCTGAAACCAAGCTGGCAGCAGCGGCTGCAGGCTTCTTGCCCCATACCTGCTGTGTTGGAAGAACAGGGCGGTGATGGTGGCGGGACTGAAGCGCTTTTCGGTGTGTTTGAGAAGCGGAGGTCGGTACTTTTCGCCGCAAGAAGCCTGCAGCCACCACTGCCAGCCCAGTTCTAGCTGGCAAAGAGGCGGTAGCTCGGAGGCTCCTTGTGCCAAAAACTACTGAAAACTACAGGCCAAAAAAGAGGCTTTCAAGCATTAAAAACTTATTCGAGACTATTTCACCTTGTTTATATGGATGATCTGAAGCTGAATGTAAATTTATTTTTTTATTTTTATTTTATTAAATTTATACCTTGCCCTTCTCCTTGTTAGGACCCAGGGCGGCGCACAGGGATGTTAAAATACATACAAAATATATAAAATATATGAAATTTAAAATACTTATTCTAATAAATAAACCCTGCGCTAAAAACCGAATTAAAATCCCAAGTTTAAAAACTATCTAATAGTCAATATGGAGGTTACGCTAGGCCGGCTAGATGAAATAGGTGTGTCTTCAGACACTTGCGGAAGAGGCGGAGGTCGGAGATGGTGCGGAGTTCAGGGGGTAAGTTGTTCCAGAGGGCTGGGCCCGCCACAGAGAAGGCTCTCCCCCTGGGTGTCGCCAGTCGGCATTGTCCAGCCGACGGCACCCTGAGGAGGCCCTCTCTGTGGAGCGTATCGGTCTGAGGGATGTATGGGGCAGGAGGCGGTCTCGCATATAACTAGGCCCCGAGCCATGGAGCGCTTTAAAGATGGTCATTAAAACCTTGAAGCGCACCCGAAAGACCACAGGAAGCCAGTGCAACATCAAACACCATCTGAAATAGAATAGCTGTTCAACAGCTGTCTGTACATACAGCCAAGATATTGCAAGGGAGTTTGGACTGGACAAATGTGCCTTGCTTACTATCAAACAGGGAAAAATAGTGAAAACTAAAGGAATCAAGATGCCCTGTGAAAATAGCATCAAAGAGTCTGGATGGAGACAATCACTATAAATATCTAGGCATCCTTCAAGCGAACAACACCAAGCGTGTCAAGTAAAAAAAAAGGGAAGGTGATCTTAAAGTCCAAACTTAGTAGAGGAAATATCATCAAGGCAATTAATACCTGGGCAATTTTAGCCATTAGATGCATAGCTGGAATAATGTACTGGACTCAAGCAGAACTAAAAACCCTGACTAGGAAGATCAGAAAAATAATGACAATCAATCATGGCCTTCATTCGTGCAGTAATGTTGATAGACTCTACTTACAAAGGGAAATAAGTGGGTGGGGAATGTTGCAAGTTCACCAAACAGTTGAACAAAAAAAAAAAAGAGACATTGGAAGGATATCTGAAGAAGGTGAAGAAGGTGCGCTGATGTAGTATATCATGAAGGTTATGTGCAGTTGAAGTCCACCAGTCTTAAAAGAGCTGACTTTGCAGACCCTTGGCCTAATGTAACTAAGAAACCAAACTGGCTTGCAAGAAAGACCAAATGAAGAAAGGAAGAGAGATGGCAAGGCAGAGTATTATATTGCAAATACATTAAAAGAATTTAATTCTTTTTTAATTATTTCGCCTTATTTTCGGGGAGATGTTATTATTTTTGAGGTGCAGGAGGCAGCAAGCGTAGTCACCTCATGGCTGCTGCTGTGTTGCAATAATTTTTTTTGTGGGGGGCTTATTTTCAGGGGAGGGCTTATTTTAGTGCATGCACTCAAAAGCCCCATTTGGCTTATTATCGGGAAGTCTTATTTTCGGGAAAATGGGGTATTTAGTGTTTGGCAATGGTACAATTAGTTTGAGTTTCAATGTCATTGGTTTTTTATACCACCCTTCTCCCGAAGGACTCAGGGAGGCCAGAATAAAAACAAATATACAAAAGTTAAAAAAGCTTTTAAAAACATATTAAACCTTGGCCGAAACGTGAAAAAAACCCAAACTAACCCTGATTAAAATTAATAAAAATTTGAATTTAAAAATCATGTTTTATGCCAGCCCAGCTTGTTGGAAGAAAAAGGTTTTGAGACCATGGCGGAAGGTGCGTAAGTCAGGGATAGTTCTTAATTCCGGGGGCAATTTGTTCCAGAGTACAGGTGCTCCCATGGAGAAGGCTCTCCCCCTGGGCGTCGCCAGTCGACATTGTCTAGCCCAGGGGTCTGCAAAGTTGGCTCTTTTAAGACTGGTGAACTTCAACTCCCAGAGTTCCCCAGCCAGCTATGCTGGCTGGGGAACTCTGGGAGTTGAAGTTCACCAGTCTAAAAAGAGCCAACTTTGCAGACCCCTGGGCTAGCCGATGGCACCATGAGGAGACCCTCTCTATGGGAGCGTACTGGCCGGTGGGAGGCTCTTGGTGGCAGAAGGCGATCTTGTAAGTACCCCAGTCCTAAGCCATGGAGCGCTTTAAAGATAGTAACCAACACCTTGAATCGCACCCGGAAAACCACCGGAAGCCAGTGCAGCTCATGCAGGAGAGGTGTTACATGGGAATGTTGCGTCGCTCCCATAATTACCCGTGCGGCCACATTCTGGACCAGTTGGAGCCTCCGGGTGCTCTTCAAGGGGAGCCCCATGTAGAAAGCATTGCAGTGGTCCAGAGGGGAAGAGATAAGGGCATGAGTGACTGTGCGTAGGGCATCCCGATCTAGGAAGGGACGCAACTGGTAAATCAGGCGAACCTGATAAAAAGCCCCCTGGTGACAACCGTCATATGATCTTCCAAGGACAGCCATGCATCCAGGAGGACACCCAAGTTGCGAACCCTTCCTGTGGGGGCTAAGATCTCACCCACCATAGCCAGCGATGGAACCAGCTAACTGTAACGGGACGCCGGGAACCACAGCCATTTGGTCTTGGAGGGGTTGAGCCTGAGCCTATTCCTCTCCATCCAGATCCGCACGGCCTCCAGGCACTGGGACGTCATGTCAAGGGCAACATTGGGGTGGTCTGGGGATGAAACGTACAGCTGTGTATCATCAGTGTACTGATTGAACTTTACCCCAAAACCCTGGATGATCTCACCAGCAGCTTCACATAAATGCTGAACAGAAGGAGCAAGAGGACCGACCCCTGGGATACTAGGGTGCACCGCCCTGAGTCCTTCGGGAGTAGGGTGGTATAAAAAACTAATAAACCTCAACCTGGGGGACGAGAGAAGCATTGGGTGCCGGAGCGCACAACCGCTCGAAGACAGACGACGCATGCTCCCCGAACATGATATGGCCCCCTGCTACCGCCATGCCTGCCCCTCCCACCCACCATACTGATGGAACAACCTTTACTAATCGGGAACTTAGCCCCCTCCCTGACCTCTAGCCCTGCACTTCCAATGCCACAGCCCCCAGCCGGGCCCAGCATTTCCCCCCAAACCCACCTGGTTCGTATAAATAACCCCCTCCCTACTACCCCTTAAAATCGACTTAAAAATCCCTTTAAAAATCCCTTTAAAAATCCCCAAATGTTCCTTCGCGTTCGGTACCACCTCTCGGGATTCCAAAATCCATCATCAAGGAACTTTGTGGATAGTCCCGATGGCCAATCTTGAGAGAGGGGGGACCCCCTCAAGGCATATAGTTCAGCCGTCGTATATGATAGCATAGTCTAAAACACCTGAGAGGGAGCTCAACCAGCTGATGTAATAAGTCTAGGAGGACAATGCGCCAGGGCGATGAAAACAGAAGCCCTCCCTCCTGCCCTCTCACTGCAGCGAGGGGAGTCCTTAGGCCGAAGTCCTCATAGGCCGCTGTCTCACACCAGCCATGGTGGGAGATCTAATGTCCCAGTTCTTCAGCCAGGACAGGCAAGTTCATCAGCCCAGCAACATTATCCCTGTTACCTCCTGGAGGAGTGGCAGAACGGGGCACCCAAGGGACAATAATGGAGCAGTCCCATCAGAAGATGAGCCCAAATAGGGCAGCAGACGGTGGTGATCACATATCCTTGGTGGCTAGTCCAGAAAGCTGGAGAAAAACATCCCTCAGAGAGCAGCACAGCCTCCCAGAGGACCAGAGAGCAATCCAGGTGAAGATGGGTTTAGACTCTCCAGCCATATCCCCTGTACAAAGCCTAAGGAGAAAAAGGGAAGGAGGGAGGAAAGGGGGGGAGGGATAAACGGAGGGAAGGATAACAGAAAAAATGGAAAAGGGGAAGGGAAAGGAATAACAGTTCCCAAAAGAAACCAGCATGGCTGCATAAAGAACTCTCTGACAAATTGAAAGACAAAAAGGATAAATATAAAAAGTGGAAAAAGGGGGACATAACCAAGGCAAAATATCAGCAAATAGCCTGAGCCTGTAAAGACGAAGTGAGGAAAGCTAAGGCTCACAATGAAGAAAGGCTTGCCAAAAAAGTTAAAAATAACAAAAAAAGCTTCTTCCAACATGTTAAAAATAAGAAAAAAGTTAAGGAAACAATTGGTCCACTGCTGGGAGAAAATGGCAAGAAGATGATAAGCAACAGGGAGAAAGCAGAACTATTTAACTCTTTTTTTGCATCTGTCTTTACACAAAGGGATAAAACAGTCCAATCAATCAAAAACAGCACCACAAATATCAGATTAGGAACACAAGTTGAAATAGGGAAGAAAATGGTAAGTGAGCACCTGTCTGCCCTGGACGAGTTCAAATCACCAGGACCGGATGGATTACACCCCAGGGTTCTGAAGGAACTGGCAGACGAGATCTCAGAACCACTGAACTATATCTTTCAGAGATCCTGGAGCACCGGGGAACTGCCAGAAGACTGGAAAAGAGCAGATGTGGTTCCCATCTTCAAAAAAGGGAAAAAAACAGATCCAGGAAACTATAGACCCATCAGCCTGACCTCAATACCAGGAAAGATTCTGGAAAAGATAATTAAACAACAAATAAGTGAACACCTAGAAGCAAACAAAGTAATAGCCAAAAGCCAACATGGGTTTGTCAAAAACAGATCATGCCAGACGAATCTAATTGCATTCTTTGACAAAGTAACAAAATCAGTGGACCAGAGGAATGCTGTTGATATAATTTACCTGGACTTCAGTAAGGCATTTGATAAAGTAGACCATAACCTACTATTAGATAAAGTAGAAAATTGTGGGTTAGACAGCAGCACCACCAAATGGATTCGCAACTGGCTGACCAACCGCACTCAACGTGTAGTCCTCAATGGAACTGCATCTACATGGAAGGAAGTATGCAGTGGAGTCCCCCAAGGCTCTGTTTTAGGCCCAGTACTCTTTAACATCTTCATCAACGATTTGGATGAGGGGATAAATGGGGAACTCATCAAATTCGCAGACGACACCAAGCTGGCAGGAATAGCCAACACTCCAGAAGATAGGCTTAAGATACAGAAGGATCTAGACAAACTTGAACATTGGGCACTGTCTAATAAAATGAAATTCAATTGTGAAAAAAGTAAGGTCCTACATATAGGCAAGAAAAACCAAATGCACAAGTACAGTATAGGTGGTACCTTGCTCGATAGTAGCAACTGTGAGAGGGATCTCGGAATCCTAGTGGACAACCATCTAAATATGAGCCAGCAGTGTGCAGCAGCTGCCAAAAAAGCCAACACAGTTCTAGGCTGCATCAACAGAGGGATAGAATCTAGATCGCGTGAAGTGTTAATGCCACTGTATAGTGCCTTGGTAAGGCCACACTTGGAATACTGCATACAGTTTTGGTCGCCACGATGTAGAAAAGACGTGGAGACTCTGGAAAGAGTGCAGAGAAGAGCAACCAAGATGATTAGAGGACTGGAGACTAAGACATATGAAGAACGGCTGCAGGAGCTGGGTATGTCTAGTTTGATGAAGAGAAGGACCAGGGGAGACATGATAGCAGTGTTCCGATATCTCAGAGGGTGCCACAAAGAAGAGGGAGTCAAACTTTTCTCCAAGGCACCTGGGGGCAGGACAAGAAGCAATGGGTGGAAACTAACCAAGGAGAGAAGCAACTTAGAACTAAGGAGAAATTTCCTAACAGTAAGAACAATTAACCTCTGGAACAGCTTGCCTCCAGCAGTTGTGAATGCCCCAACCCTGGAAGTCTTTAAAAAGATGTTAGACAGCCATTTGTCTGAAATGGCATAAGGTTCCTGCCCATGCAGGGGGTTGGACTAGAAGACCTACAAGGTCCCTTCCAACTCTGCTATTGTATTATTGTATAGAAAGGAAGAGAAAGAAAAGGGAGGAAAAAAGAAGAGAAAGAAAGAGGGGGGAAAGACCCCACAATGGAGGGGAAGAAAAAGAAAGAAAAGGTAGAAAAGGGGAGAAAGAGGGAGAAAAAAAGAGGGAAAGGTAAAGAAATCAAAAAAGAGGGGGGGAGGGGGGAAAGGAATGGGGAGGGAAAAGAGGAAAAAAATGGGAGGGGAAAGGAGAAAGGAGAGAGAGAGAAATAGAAAGGGGAATGGGGAAAGGAGAAAGAAAAGAAAGAAAAGAAAATAGGAAAGGGGAGGAACGACTTGGGTGGGGGGGTGGTAAGGGGGGCGGGAGATGGAGGGACTTGACTTCTCCAGGGTCTCTGCCAGGTCGATGGCAGAGACCCTGGAGAAGCTCGACTGCCCCACCATCGTAGCTAGGAGGAGCCAGGTCTTGTGAAGGGTCTCCCGGTTGGCGTCTTCTCAACCATGCCTGCAACGCCCAGCCTCCATTGTCACCTGCTCTTTGACTAGCCCCCGCGGGCCAGCAGCTCTCTCCAATGCTCTTTCCGACGCTGGAACATGACACCAGGCAGCTCCAAAAAGTCCTCGGACACTCCAGCAACCAAATCAGGGCTCCATAAACAACAAATGGACCCCCCCTAGGGTAAGATCAACAGCAGTTTGCAGCCATCTTCTCAGGCATGCGCAGAAGGGAATTAGCTAAGAGGCTACAATGTTACTATATAGCAGTTATTTGACTGTGGAAGAGTATTAGTCCTTTTACTTCACACTCGTGTGCATATCCAAGATGCACCACAGGAGGCAAACAAGTTCCTGTGGTGCCATCTGTGGCCTTCTCTCACCATTGAAGTTGCCTTGCAGTTGGGTGTCATATTCGGGCAGGTCCAGCAGAGGTCTGAACTTCCACAAGAAAACACTGCCACATTTTCCATTGAAGTGATACCTATTTATCTACTCGCATGTAGTATGCTTTCGAACTGTCAGATGTGCAGAAGTTGAGGCAAGTGATGGGAGCTCATGCCACCATGAAGTTAGTGTAGGACTTGAACCGCCAGAGCAAAGAACATCTCCAGCATTTTTAAGCCACCTGTTTGAGAAACCCAGGATTAAAGATTGCAAAGGCAATTGGGAAAGCATGAAACAGAATGCCTTTTCGAGTTATAATAAGCCACCAATTTAATGCAGTAATGAAGGTTGGATAGGAGTTTCTATTAAAGAATGCCACATTTGAATGGGATGTAATCCTTGCACATTTTTCTTATGCACATGCACATGCAGACAAAGAAATATGCCAAGTATACCCAGATTTTAACCACTGTACTTGAAATCAAGTAACCTGGAATATGAGCAGTCAAGAACTGATCTTAGTTTTGTTGGCATGATATTCCTAGGTTGCTCAACCTGTTAGAAATGAGGATAAAAATATAATTGTTTGAACAAGAATCATGATCTTGTTGCATAATGATATTTTGACAGGGTGGAGCGTTGTATTTCGTTTCCATTCAATTTTGTTCTAATGTAAACCATTATCTTGATTGCTAGCTAGGGAGAATGTTCGTCCTACCGAGATAAGGAAGGAGTGCAGGCAAAGTGATTGTGGGCAGAAAGGGAAGGGAATTGTCATAATTTTATTTATAAGATTTGTTAAAGCTGCCTAGGACAATCACAGGCAGCTTTCAATATGTGTAATACCTAAGTTAAAAAACAACAATAACTAGAGCACCAAGGCTTCCCTGACTGAAACAGCATTTCCCAACACTGAAAAAAAGATTTGAGAGGGGCTCACAGACACCCTAACCCCAGGCCTGGGAACACAGCAGGTCTTAATTACTATCCTACACAATGCTGTTGCTTGGAAACCTTACTCTGGATACAATCCAGCTAAACATTAGTGTTATTCTATTCAAAAAAAGCAGGAGTCCCTTTCCAACTAGCACATTTTATTAAAGTGCATAAGCTTTCCTGAGCTGCAACTCACCTCATCAGATACGGAAAGTGGTTAGACTGATGGAGGATTACTACACTGATGGCCTGTACCAGGTATTGCTGAGCAGAAAAAGCTTATAAAACTAAGAAACCACAAGACTGACAGCCAGAACCAGCTAAAACTGGTTGGGTGATTAGCCTGCTGAACTATTGTTGCCTTATTGCAAAAGGTCCCTAAAACACATCTCCTATGCCAGTGATGGCGAACCTATGGCATGGGTGCTACAGGTGGCACGCGGAACCGTTTCTTAGGGCACGCGAGGCGTTGCCTTGTCAGCACTAGCACACGTGTGCGCTGGCCAGCTGATTTAGGCCTTCTTTTGAGGCCGTTTTTCGCCCTCTGGAGGCTTCAGGGAAGCTCCTGAAGCATCTGGAGGTGGGGGAGGGCAAAAAAAGTGTGCCAAAAGCAGGGGGTCACGCACATAGCATTATGGGTGTGGCAGACCCACGCACGGCCCCCCTGCGCTCCCCCTGCTTTTGGCACGCAAGCCAAAAAAGGTTAGCCATCACTGTCCTATGCTATTATAATTTATTATAACTGCATCCCAACTGATATATTATGTGATAGACAAGATGACATATGTATGTACCAAGTTCTGACCAATCATTTTTCTTCTTTGTTTGAAAATTGTACAAAAGTCTAACACTTGGGTCCATGCTATTTTATTGCTGCAGTAATAAAGAAATTGGGTTGGATTTCTCTAATTCTGCCTGTCATTTAGAACTTCCCACACTGGATCCTTGTGCCTACCTTATACCAAATCAAAAATCAAGTTTATTATATCAAAGACCAAACCAGAACAAATTTAAAAACCCTCAAGGAATAGCCAGTTGATTTGATGCCTTATACCAGTTTTCTGACCAACTAAAGTTGTAAAAGTAGAAGTGGTCTGACCTAGGCTTCCTGATACAGTAAAAAGCACACTTAGTCCCAAAAACTCTCTTTTTATTTCAAAGACTGTGCATTATGTTCCAAATAGTTGTAGAGTCCTACAGTCGGCTGCCAAAGTCTTTCATGATAAGGCTGATAAGAAATCACCTTTATCTTCCTGGACACGCTGCCAAAGATTTAATTGGCAATTAGCTTGGCAAGGCCACACAGAGCAAAGAGTCAAAACGGAGTTCCAGAAGGTAAACTGACCAGCATGAACAAAGTTGCTTCCTGCAAAAGCCCTTTCCTCCTCCTTTATGCCCTATGAGAGGGGCCAATCACCTCCAAGCCTTACTCCCGAGTCGTCCCTTCTGTCTTAACTGTTCTTGCCTTCTGGCAGCTCTGCACATGTGTGCACTGGGAACAGGGGGAGCCAGACTCTGCCCACAGCCAGGTGTTTGATTCTGACATGGCTCAGGATTGACTCAGCCTTCCATTCTTCCAAGAATGAGAACCTAGATTGTTGGGGGCAATAACCTGATTCTGTAAACCACTCGGAGTACTGTAAAGCACTGTGAATCGCTATATAAGTGCTATTGCTACTTTCCATTTGTAAGAAAATTTTACTCTGGTTTCTTCCAGTGGCAAAAGAGGGTATAATGTACTCTTAAATTACATCTCTCCCATAGCAGGCCCCCAAGCCTCTCCCTCTCCCTCTCCCTCACATACTGATGCAGAGGAACCTTCTGGGAATATTGAAGTTTTAGTTTTAGAAATAATCTCTTCCTTTTCTGTTATTATAACTGTCCAGAGTAGGCGTATTTAGGAAGACTCTGAGTTTAACTCATTGTTTTAAAGGCATCACGAGAAGTAAATTATGCTTAGATGTCTCTCTCTGAGTAACTATACTTGGGCCTGGACACTTCAGTTGGGTTCTGGTGAATCTTAGCTAACCATGTCTTTCTAACTAGGTTTGTTATTCACCAACTATTGCAGCCAGCTTAAAAGTGGGCTGATATTGGACATATACCCTCCCCCTTTCAGAAGGAAAAAAAAAGGATACAAATAGAAGTATTATATTCAGATGTTCAACGGTTTATCCCTATTTAAATACATAAGGTCCTTTCAAAAGGTCAGACTTGAAAACATTTATCTGGTCTGATTTGTGTTGCTTGAGGCTGACGAAAAAGTACTTTGAATTTCCTTATGAAAAGATCACGTGTTGGTTTATGGCCTCATGGCCTAAAGCCAGTCCTTTTGAGACCACAGATCTGTATGTTCGCTTGAAACTGCATTCCCAAAATAGCAGCTCAACCTGTATAATTATTTTAAAACCCCGAATACAAATTGTTAAAGACATCTCAGAAGTGCCTGAGGCTCTTTTCTCCAACAGCCTTTTAAAGGCTGCCCAGAATATCTCATGCTTTTAGTTGTTATGTTTTCATTTGTCTGAGGAATGCTCAGTTTCGTCCTTTAATTTTTGGTATATCTGGTTCCAGAAAGTTATTAAACAAACAGATGAAAACATTTTCAGTTTTACCTTTGTACGTAGGCATTAAAATGCAAATTATCTGAATAAGGTAGCACAGTATGTGATTATGAATTAGATGCAAATATAGTGGAATTGTTTCCAGGATCTGGGTTAACACATACTAGCCTTAAACCATACATGGATTGCTTATGGTGTTACAACATTCACGAATGAAGCTGAATATACCTGTCCCAGGATAATGTTGCAGGATTCAATATGGGTCAGTCACCCGGATCAGAGGTTTTGTCTTCTGAGCTTTCAGACTCATGCTGCAGCTCATCTTCAGGGAACTTCTCTCTTGGCTAGACAGAACATGGGCTCCAGCATGAGTCCGAAATCTCAGAAGACAAAATTTCTGCTCCAGGTGACCAACCCAGATTGGATCCTGCAGTTTCAACATTAGTCACACAAATGCCTTTGGCCACATTAAAAACATGGCATGCAGAAGGAGAGGAACTGACGTCACAACATGCGATCTCAATGCTCCAAGATCGCTGTCAATACTTTTGCCGCTGGACAGTCCCTTCGGACCTAAACTGTCCTGCAGAGAGGGTGACAGGGAAGAATACGTCTTGCTGATCTCAGATACTCTGATTGATCCAAGAAAAGTTCTTCTAGCTGGCAACAAAAGCACAGCCAAAAGCTGATGAAGTTGGGACAGCTCCAGAATGGAAGGAAAGTGTGTCCATCTGGTGAGGAAATTTTATTGTAACAAAAGAGACTGCCCCCAAAAAATTAAAGCCAAATTAAATTCCAAAACAGAAGAAAATAACTGGCAAAATTAAGCTACATTGGATTACGTTGGACAGTGTGTTATCTTTCTTTTTAATTATATTTTATGGATGGAATTTTTCACATTTGTTTTAAAGTGAACGGATTAGTTTTCTTCTTCTATTTTTTCTTTTATTTTTCAACCTATGGATTAAAATCCTTTTCTTTATTTCTGTATGAGTTTTTATTTTTCTCTATTTTGTTCCTTTTAAGAATTTTGCTTCTCTTAAGCCTGGAATATAAAGAAAATATAAAAGGAGTACAAAGAGGGCTATCATATCAGAGGGAAAGGAAGCAACACTGTCACTTAGAGGCTGGAGGATTGAGTCTTGGAAACATTGTACTTTCGCTTTTCCTTTTGATTGCATTGACTTTGCATTTCAAGGTTTTGCAACTTGTTTACAGAGAGTGATAGGAGAGAAGAGCAGGGATTGTTTATGCAGGTGCTCTTTGTAAGCCCAATTGGCAGTTGGAGAGAAGTGAAAACAAAGCCTTGTTTTGGAAGATCATAAATAAATGTGTCTAATCTAATAAAAAGCTTTGAATGCTAGGGTGGCAGTGTTTACTAGTTGGAAGAATGGCACAACATCAAAAAGAAACCTTAACATTGCAAAGGATTATGTTTGAAATTCCAAATTTACTAGAAGTCACAGAGAAAATTGAGAAGAGATGGGAAAACATAGAGTGTATAACAGCAAAATATGATGGAACATTTGAAGATGTTTATCAAATAGAAAAAGTGGAGGTTATAGTCCTAAAAATTGAAGGGAAAAATAAATATAAAGACAAGATAATCGATGATATTAACAGTGAACTGATCGTGTTTGGAAGTGGAAAGAGTGGAATATGGAAAGGGGAACTAGATGGATAGGAACTCTACCCCAGATTTCAAGGTACAGAAGAAGAAAAAAGAGAAGAATTGGACCTAAGAAGAGAAATCCTGTCAGAATCACTATTGATAACCAAAGATAAGATGATTAAAGAAGCAGATGGAGGGTATCGAGATTATATAAGAGATGCAACAAGCAATAAGCTGCGAAGAGAAGTCCACACAAATTTTATCAAGGAAATAAATAGAAGACTAATTTCACAAATGGCAAAAGAAATAAGATTGCATTATTACTGGAAAGATACAGGTTGATAGATGAAAGCTAATAATAAAAAATTAGTTAAATTTAGGGTATTATGTTAAAAAATGAAGTGATAAATGGCTATGGTTAAATAAATGTTAATGATAACAATGTATATATATATGTATTGGTTTGATAAGAGGAAATTCAATATAAAATTAAGTCAAAATTTATTTAAACTTTTGAGTAGCTCTAGAAACTTTGTTATTAAATATAATCAATTTTTATCTAGAACATGTCATAAAGATGTAATGTTATTGGATGATATTGGAAATAGCTAATGAAATGTCATTATGTGGTTGTGCTTTAAATTTTCAAATATTTTATGTAAAAGGACAAAAACAATTATAGTCAAAGGAAAATTGGGGTATGATGATAGTAAGATACATAAATATATTCGATTTAAAATATATAATTTGATATGAATTGTAGGTGATGATTGTGGAAGAGATGCATGAAAGCTTTTTGTAACCAATTGACATACTTTCTACAATAAGTAACGGAAGATGATTTTGTGGTTTCCGGCACCCCGGTTCAACCAGATTACTCCAACTCTGGCCATTGGGGGCGAAACACTGGCCCCCGTGGAGAGGGTGCGCAATTTGGGTGTCCTCCTGGATTCCCGGCTGCCCATGGAGGACCATGTGGCGGCCGTGGCCAGGGGGGCGTTTCATCAGGTACGCCTGATGCGCCAATTGCGCCCCTTACTGGACCGGGATGCCCTTCGCACAGTCACTCAAGCCCTTGTGACGTCCCGACTCGACTACTGTAATGCTCTCTACATGGGGCTTCCCTTGAGGTGCACTCGAAAGCTACAGTTAGTTCAGAATGCAGCCGCGTGGGTGATTACGGGAGCACCTAGACACTCCCACATAACACCAATCCTGCGCGAGCTGCACTGGCTTCCTGTGGCCTTTCGAGTGCGCTTCAAGGTTCTGACAACCATCTTTAAAGCGCTCCATGGCTCGGGGCCTAGTTATATGCAAGACCGCCTTCTGCCCCATACATCCCTTCGGCCAATCCGCTCCCACAGAGGGTCTTCTCAGGGTGCCGTCGGCCAGACAATGCCGACTGGCGACACCCAGGGGAAGAGCCTTCTCTGTGGCGGGCCCTGCCCTTTGGAACGACCTACCCCCTGAATTATGCACCATCACTGACCTCCGCCTCTTCCGCCAATGTCTAAAGACATATCTTTTCCAACAAGCCGGCCTAGCCTAACCTCCCATGGGGACTATTTTAGAGAGTTTTAAATTGGGTATTTTAAAATTTGGTTTTAGCATAGGATTAGAATAGTTTAATATATTTTAAATTCCTGTGCGCCGCCCTGGGTCCTCTGTGGAGAAGGGCGGGATATAAATATAATAAAATGAAAATGAAATGAAATGGTAGGTTTTTTGTGTTGTGTCTGTTTATTCAAAAATAAAAAAACATTAAAAAAAACATGGTATGCAGGCAACATTTCGTTCTATCCCCCCCCCCTTTAAAAAAAAACCAGCATTTGATATTTAGGATTCCATGTTAACTAAAAGTGGTTAGAGTCAGTTACGTAGGACATATTATAACAACCAGTGTCTAAGGATATTTATTCTTCAGGACAAAAGGGATCAGTATTTGGAATATATTTATATTGTTTTATAAATGCAAGGGTTCTAAGTGGAATTCTAACCTAATGTGTAGGGCAACATGCCATATTTTTTTTAAAGAAAATGCTACCACAGCTGAAACTAGCCTTAAAGGGCTTCCCTGTCCAGTCATGTCCTACTTTAGTGGGTGGCAGCTCATTTCTGTTTCTTGGCTAAGGGAAGCAGTGGCCCATGCCAGCAGGCTGTATGCCAATAGTGCATGGAATGCTGTTACCTCTCCACCAAAGTGGTACCTATGAATCTATTCACATTTGCATGCTTTCCAACTGCTGGATGGGCAGGAACTGAAGCAGGAACAGGAGCTCACGCTCCACTGTCACCAACTCAGCTTTCTAGCTGGCAAGGTCAGACCAAAACAGCAACTTGCAAAAAAGTAACAGAGAGACATCACGGGGAAGAGTAATGACTAGGTCCTCCAGAAACCCACTTGGTTACTATGCTGGGATCCAAAAAGGGACCCCGGAATTCTTTTCCTGCCAGATCACCTGCTTGCAGTTCCCTGGTCTGCCAAGGGGATATAAAGTCGCTTCTACTGGTTGGACAGTAGGTGGGGAATGCACGGTTCGTCTTGCAAACAGAGACGCCACCCCATATGAATCACTTGATCAAGTAGGAAGTGCCTGGGTAATTCTAAAGAGGCAGCCCCCTTAGCACTATCCGCGCAAAGGGGAAAAGTTCAGCCGCTCCAACTTTCCGTTAGTTTCCCCCGCCCCCCTCCTGCTAAAGAAAAGGCAAGAATGGAGGGAAAACAAAAGCGAGTTGCTCATGAATGAAGAACCGCACAGGAAAAGCCCGATTTGGAAAGCATCCTCTCCAACCCCCTGCCTTTTTTTCTTTAGCAAAGCCAAAACCCCAAGTAAAATGGCACACGCGCAGCCCCTGGGAAACGAATCTGGGTCTTCTGAGAGGCGATTGTGCGGAGGCCCTGGGTTGTTTCTTTTGCCGGTCGCTTCCTTTGGCAGGGGAGCTGTTTACCGGCTGCAAATGTCACAGCGCTGCAACGGCCTCCCCCTTCAGAAAAAGCCGCTTCTGGCTCGGGCAGAGCGGCTGAGTGACTCGCAGCGCCAGTCTCTCTTTCTCTCTTGGCGCTAACACGTGTGTGGAAAGGGAGGAGCGGGAAGCGCTTCGCTCTCTTCCACCCGCTTCCCCCCCAACCGCCCCATTACGCCAACTTGCTCCTTTGCAGGCCGGTTAAGCGGAGGCGGGAAGAGGAGGAAGAAAGGAGGCTGCCAAGAGCCCCCTAACTTTGCTCCCCTCCCCTTCCCCTGTTGTTCATCGGCGAGCTGCTTGCAGGGCTCGCGCCGTGAGGCCGGGTTTCCTTAAATAATAATAATAATGCACCACCGAGGCTAGCTAGAAGCTGCCGGGCTGGCAAAGAAGCAAGCAAGGTAAGCCGGCAAGTCGCTCCGACTGGGCTCCACCTGCAGCCCGGGGAGGCAGGCGACCGCTTTTAAGGAACGCCATGCAAAAGAGCTTGGCGTAGTAGGCCGACGGCCGGGTGACTTCCCGGAATGGTCCTCGCGTTGCAGCGGCGGCCGCAGCGGGGCCTACAGAGCGCGGGAGTTTTCATCTGAGATTTCCCCGCCTCGGCCGGGCCTCGGTGGGGAAAGCCTGTTGATTTTCGGCGGGGACAAAGGACCCCCTGACCGGTTCGGGGGTCCCCTTCCCGCCCCCGCTTGCTTGTCCGAGGAGGAGCCGTACGATCCCGCATCTTCCGCTTTGCTGAGCCCGTGGGCGGCTGCAGCCTGGAGGGAAAGGTGCCGGTCACTGGGAGATGCTGACTCCTCCTTCCACCACCACCACCACCACCCCCGCCTTCTCTCTCTTTCCCTTTTCGGTCGGGCGAGAACAGGCGGTGCAGTGGAGCCGGCGCCCGGATCGGAGGAAAGGGGTCCTGTGGAGGAGGCATCGCGAAGGGTCGGTCTGGTTGCGTCCTTTCTGGCTTTCCCCAATTCCTTCGCGCGCCGTTTAGTGGCTGGGATCGGGACACGGTGGGGCAGGAGAGAACGGGAGATGGGGAAGGCACAGGTGGTCTCCTCACCGCCGAGCTACAGACCTGAAACCTGTTGCGAAGGGTCAGAGCTTATGTAATTGTGGCGGAGGCTCCGACCCTGTGCAGAAGTGCCCTACTTTCCACTTTTTGGCACCGCAGAGACCTCATTTGCAGGCCAAACATTGTGGCTGAGCTGCTGTTCCTCTGGCAAAGAAATGTATGCGGTTTTATTCGTAGTAATAATAACCCCCCCCAACCCCTAAGACATCCATAATACTATGTTTCTACTTCAAGGGTCTGATGCTGGTAGTCATTAGTTGCATTCTGAGCTCACTTTTGGTGGCTGTTTTCACTTTCAAGGATAAGTCTTTATAAGTATTTATTGTATATTTTAATGTCCTGTGCACTGCCCAGAGTCCGTCTCGACGGAGATTGGTGCGGTTAACAAATCGAATAAATAAATAAAAATAAGTCCGGGGACTTGTGTGGTGTAATAACAGGACTCAAAAGGATCAATCACCCCTACCCCTTGTAACCTAACCGGCATTAATATATAAGGGTGAGACATAAGGGTGCTGTCTTTCATTTGAGAAAGAAATAGTTCATTGGATAACACATTTCAAAAAGGTTAATTCCTTCTTTTTTTTTAAAGGCTTTGAGGCTTTTTCTCTCCTCAATTGCAGAATCAGAGTGCTTTTTTCTGGTTGCCACTTTGGATATGCTAAATACACAGTGGTTCTGTTGGCATTGTTGACTTACTACTGTAGAGGACACTTGGTTAGGGCTATTAGAAGAAAATGAACAGATGGCAGGCCCCACCATTAGACAGAGGGAAGTGGTCATTTCAGTACAGCAGATGCTTGAGGTAGAGAGAAATGGACAAGTGCAAGAAGCAGTTGACAATAGACCATTCAATCTGTCCTGAGTCAGTGTTAAGTTGGAAGCAGGTAACTGACAGAGTTATGACTACAACCTCATTTAAATTGGAAAAGATTTCTGAATCCAGTTTTTCTAAGAAAAAAAGGATAAAACAAAATTTTCCTTCCTAATTATTATCCCACCATTTTATATATAATTCAAAAGTGGGTAGTCCTGCAAATTTTCTCCATAGCAACCGCAGGTGAGGTAGAATGGGCTGAGAAAGTGATGAAAAAAACCTGATACATATTTGTGAACTAGGGTGGATTTCTGTTTGCAAGGATTTGGAATTTTTTAATTCAAAAGATTTCAGTCAAAAAGGATCATGAAAAAACCTGGTGGCAAATTACTTCTATACTTTTGCCAAAGTAATATAGAAGTAGACTTTCAACAAGTCTTTGAAGTAATTTTTTTACCTTTTGATAGGCCTCTGACAGAAACTATTTTATTGCTTCTTAGCATGATTGGAGGATCTTATAATTCAAGATAAGATCACTTACGGTACATATTTCTTAGGTGAAAAACTGTTGAAGATTCGGCTGCTGAACAAGGAAGTATGTCTTGGGTTAACTTTTACAATGAATGTGTAGATGATATCTTGACAAATTAATACTTCTTTGGTATCAGGTAATTCAAGGGAGTTTCTAGGCCAGAAGCCTAACCTATGAGTGTTTTCATAACAGGAAAGACAAATGACACCCAAATGACAACAAGGATCAAAGATAACTCTGTCCCATTTTGCTTTAAAGTTTGGCTGTTTTTTTTTTGAAGATCTAAGATGAAGTTTTGCCTGTTTGATACCTGAAAAATTACAAGTTTTATGTACGCATTGCAGTCCTAGATTTTGGAATCTTATTTCAGGTTCCTAGTTTATATTTTATAACACTTTATTTTAATAATAAAAATAAATCCTGAATAATAAGAATGGTCTTATTTTCTAATTATTTTCCAAATTTTATTTCAATTTTTATTCCTAGGAGTCAGATTAAAATCAGAATATAAAATGTTAAATATTATTTAAAAATTGAAGACGTGCAGAGGGAAATCAACTGACTATAAATTATTTCTGCTGGTTACATGCTGAAAACATTTTTTAAAAAAGGCAGTATTTCTTAGGCTTAAAAGGTTTCCACTAGTACGGTATAATTCCACAGGTGTGAGCACCCATCAAGAAAATGTACCCACTTATAAATGTCATTATTGTTGAGGCCACTACATTGATCTAGGACCTAGTTATTTGCGGGATCGTATCCTGCCCCACACATCCCTTCGGCCGATTCTCTCCCACAGAGGGACTTCTCTGGGTGCCGTCCACTAGGCAGTGCCAGCGGGCGACGCCCAGGGGAAGGGCCTTCTCTGTGATCGGCCCGACCCTCTGGAACGACCTACCCCCCGATATTAGAAGTACCATGGAGCTCCGCTCCTTCCGCCAAAAAGTCAAAACTTATCTGTTCCATCAGGCCGGCTTGGCCTAATTTATGCTCCTCGCCCCAGTCTGTAATTTAAATTGTTTATTTGGTTTTAATGGGATACACTTTTTAATGTTCACAAATTTTAGTACAGGGTTATTTAATTTGATTTTAATTATGTAAGTTTTGTATGTTTTTAGATGTTTTTTCATTTTTCCTGTACACCGCCCCGAGTCCCTTCGGGGAGAGGGGGCAGTCTATAAATTTAATAAATTATTATTTATTATTATCTGGAACAACTTCACCCAATTTACTATCACGTGGATATGTTATATTCCTGTGTTCCCCAGCTAATATGGACAGCATTTTTTTGCCTCCTGGAACCCCACCCCCTTCACCAAACTGGCTGTGCCTAGTCTTGTGGAGGCTTCCAGAGAGCCCCTGGGGGCTGGGGAGGGCAGAAATTAGCCTCAAACGGGCCGTTTTCCCCTCCCCCAGCCCCCAGCAGCACTCTATAAGCCTCCATAGGACTATGCATGCAATTTATTTGACCCCAAAATGGCCCGTTTTCACGATAAATGGGGCGGGGTTTTGCCCCCCCAACCCCCCAGGATCATTCTGCAAGCCCCCCCAAGGCTAGTCATGCTTTTTATTTTAAGAAAATCGGCCCCGTTTTCGCGGAGAAAGAGCATTTGGAAGAAGTATGCAAAGCGCAAAAAAACCCTTTTTGCCTCCTGGAACCCCACCTTCACCAAACTGGCTGTGCCGAGCCTTATGGAGGCAGCTCCTGGGTAAACGGGGCGGGTTTTGTGCTCATTTTTCACCCCCCCCAGCACTCTGCAAGCCCCCCCCCCAAGGCTACTTATGCTTTTTATTTAAAAAAAAAACAGCCTCATTTTCACGGAGAAATGGGCTGTTTTGGAAGTTTGCCGACTGCAAAGGCTCCCCCTCCCCCTTTCGGAAGGCTCTTTAACTTTTTCTGAGCAAGCAGAAACGAAGTTTTAAGGTTTGTCTGCGATTTCCTTCTGCAGGACATAAATAAATACACCTGAGAACATCAACCTACCTACCTAATCTCTCTCTCTCTCTCTCTCTCTCTCTCTCTCTCCCTACCTACTGTATTTCTCCCTTTCTCTCTCTTTCTATCCTTCTACCTTCCTATCTACACACACACACACACTCCCTCCCTATTTACTGTATTTCTCTCTCTATATATATATATTTCTCTCTATATATACTTCTACCTATACACACACACTCTCTTCCATCCTACCTACTGTATTTCTCTCTCTATTTCTCTCTCATCCTTCTCCCTACCTACCTACAGTACACACACACATTCTCCCCCTCCCCCTTATACCTATTGTATTTCTCTCTCTCTTTCTATTTCTCTCTCTATCCTACCTACCTACCTACACACACACACACACTCTCCCTACCTACCTACCTACTGTATTTCTTTATCTTTCTATTTCTCTATCTTTCTACCTACCTACCCACACACACACACACACATTCTCCCTTTCCCCCTACATACCTACTGTATTTCTCTCTCTCCCCTTTTATCTACCTACCTACCTACACAGACATTCTCTCTCCCTACCTACCTACTGTATTTCTCTCTCCCTCTCTATTTCTCTCTCTCTATATCCCTTTACCTACCTACCTACCTACTGTATTTCTCCCTCTCTCCACCTACCTACCTACCTATCTACCTACCTACCTACCTTCCTACTACCTTCTCTCTCCCTCCCCACCTACTGTATTTCTCTCTATTTCTCTCTCTCTCTCTCTCTCCCTCTATCTACCTACCTACCTACTTACTTTTTTTTGTAATTTGCCTCTTCAAAACCTTGGTGCGTCTTATACTCCGGTGCATCTTATACTCCGAAAAATACGGTAACTTCCTTACTTTATAAATCACCATTACTGTGGAACCGGTGAGTGGTTAGAAAATTTTACTACTAAGAGAGATACAAAAGTGGGCGGTAGGTATAAAAAGGTTGACTACCCCTGGATTAGGGTATTCATGCCTGTCTACGATCCAAGACTTGCCCTTACTGGAAAACTGAAGTTGCTTCCCAGATGGAATTATGGGTTGCTGACGGAAGAGTTGCTGTATTTTTTTCCATCACCATGGTAATAATAACTGAGGTCAATAATGCAAAGGAATTGTATTACTATGGCAAATCAGCTTGCTTCCTGGGCCAGCTCCAATAGGATATCCTAGGGAAGGCAAGTTGTGGGATTGACAACTCACCTGTAATTACCTAAAGACAGAAATGCCAAGTGCTGAATTCTCGGTGGCTGCTGTTGTGGTGAGAAAGCAGTCACACTTATATATGTATAGAGACAGAGGTAGGGAGTAGGCCTCCTTTGTGGTTGGATCAGAGAGCTGGACAATCCATGGTTGAAACCTCAACCCTGAGGTTTTGATAATATGCAGATATTGAAAATAGAATCAGGTGGTAAATTTCTGAAGAGCAACTTCAGTATCTTACTTTGTAGGAATTCAAAGTATTTGGAGTACTAGTTACTTTAATGAGAGCTAGTTTCATTTACTGTATTGGTTAAGACACAAGGGTAGAAAATGGGATACGGTGAATTCTAGTTCTAACTAAGGCATAAAGCCAGCTGAGTGATCTTGGCCCAGTTATGCTCACTCTGCCCTAGGAAGGAGGCAGTAGCAAATCCCTTCCAAGAAACATTGCCAAGAAAACTGGAGGAACTTGTCCAAACAGTCACCAGGAATCAACACTGACTCAAAGGCTAACAAAAAAGTTGTTATTACAAAGAAGTTCAAAACCATACTTATAGACTTTTGGAAGCCAAGTAGGGGAAAATGCATTTTCCATGCGTTCAGGATAGCGAGTGTGACCAGATACTTGTGCGCTCAACGTTAGCACTAACTAACATGGCTGCTGTATCACTGTTTATTTCAATGTTTGATTTGACTTATAATTCTTATTATCCAGAATTAAAGAAAAGGCATGTCCATGACAGTGTTTCATAACAGTAAATATTTTCAAATGTTTAGAACTAAATCTACCCATATACTGTTATAGAATCGTGTCTTATGATATTCCTTAAGCAGAAAGTTTAAAGTTACATCAGACATATTAATTACCTAGCAGCTGCCTCCTTGTGCCCTTTCTCTCTTTAAACCTTCCCTTTGGCCTGTTGAGGTTTTTTTGTCAGGCACCCCTGTTCCTTAGGGAACTGGCAGAATAATATGAGATCGTTATTTGCTAAGGTTTGGATTGTGAAATATTGCTCATTGTTCTCTGTCAGTCTTAATGAAGTTCTTCTTGGGAGGGTTGAGAAAACCAACAAAGTAAATATTCCATAGTAAGGCAACATAACTGAGTATTCACAATTAGGATCTGTGGTTTTGTAGTGTTATTGTATGAGTCATTTGCTATGAATGATCAGTGCAAGCAACCCTAGGATTTTTGTGTTCTGTGGATATCTGTGAGCAGATTGCTTCTGCATTTAATATATATTATCAATGTTTTTGCTTCAGGAGAATCCATACTTTTCTATGGTATCTATGTTGTTAGTTTTTCTTTAAGTTCTACTGGGCTCTCTACTCAGTACCATATATGAGGGAGGGATATATATATATATCCATCTAATATATAATTAGAGTGCTTGTAAACACCAGGAAATACAATCAGTAAAATTCAAACTACAGTAAAATAAATAAAATAATACAATAATTATGATGAACTTCATCAGAGGCATTGCTATGTCTTTTTAGTATGTTAAGAGACCTTCAGTATATTGACTAATATGTGTTACACATCCAGAAACATCTATAGGGAGATGGTGAAGGAGACAAATTGCAAAAGGAGTGTTGTGCTGATATGGTGTGAACTTTACCTTTTTTGTATGTGTATCATAACATTGTATGCATGTATGAAAGGGATAGAACTTGTGTGATGGTACAATGATTTTGGGGGAAGTGTCAGAGAATACATTTTTCAGGCACATCCTATGCTTTATCCTATTAGGTGTATGGCAATTTAAGAGCTGTACAGCCCATAAATATATGGCAGCCTCCTGAGATAAGTCTTCCTCTTCTTCCTCCTTCTGTCCCTCCTCCTTCTCTTAACCAATTAAAAACTAAAATAAATTCATTTTCTTTAATTTCTTTTGCTCAAAAGCTAATATGGTGATGCAGTTGGAGATTGTATTTGGGAACAGCTATAAAACCCTACCAATTGCCCATTCTTATTATATTTTCATCACAGAATCTTCAATAATATCTTAACAGTGGTATAAGAGGTTGTGATTAGATAAACTTGTATTTGTATTTCCTTTGCATTCCTGAGGCTCGGTTATTTTATTTTTGGAACATGTAATGTATTTGTACAAAGAGCATATATTTACTTTGGTGGTGAAGTTTCAACCTCTGCTCTCCAGCTTCTTATTTTTGCCTCTTCATGTGACTTCATACTTCCCAAATGTATATGTAGGGGAGCAGGTTATTTTTATTTACTGTATTTTTCGGAGTACAAGACGCACCTTTCTCCCTCAAGGCTGAAAATCTTATACACTGAATACAGCATTTTTTGCCTCACGAAACCCTGCCCCCTTCACCAAAATGGCTGTGCATAGCCTTTAGGAGCCTTGCAGAGTGCTCCTGGGGGCTGAGGAGGGCAGAAATGAGCGAAAAACGGGCCATTGTTTGCTCAGTTTTGCCCCCCTCCCCTTTCCCCAGGAGCACTCTATAAGCCTCCTAAAAGCTATGCATGCCCTTAAAAAAAACCAGGCCTGTTTTCGTGAAAAATGGGGCGTTTTGGGGAGGTCTGCAGAGTGCAAAAACTTTTTTAAAAAATTTATCTTTTTGTTGGTGTGCCTTATACTCTGGTGTGTCTTATACTCCAAAAAATACGGTATATGGTTGTTTTCTCTCATAATTCTAAGTCATAAGGTATTTAGTGTTTTGGCTTAATATTGCTGAGTGAAATTGGGAGTTATAGTTATTACAGTTTGTTCAATTTAACCATGACAAAACAAACCATGCTTAGTCCAACATGACACTTATATAGAAGTTTTAAATGTAGAACTTAACTGCTCTGGAGATCTAGGAAATATGTAGAGTTGGCTGCTATGTATTCCCTAGATCTAAACTTCTGAATAACTGTGTGTCGATTAGTGGGATTAGAAGATTACCAAAATCTTCATCATAAAAAGAGTGAACAAGTTTGGGATAAAACAATTCTATAGCTTGGTTTATTTATTTGGAAGCAAGTCCCAATAGATAGATAGATAGATAGATTTTATTTTTCTATACCGCGTCCTCTCCCCTGGGGGACTCGGAGCGGGGCACAGGGAAAAATTAAAACAAACATAAAATATATACATAAATAAATACAATAAAAACAGATTAAATCAACTGTCCCTGCACTAAAATCCCCATTTTTAAAATTAACATTCCCTAACCCCTGAGGTAGAGACTAACCTAGGCCGGCCAAGCAGAAGAAGTGAGTTTTTAATTTCTGACGGAAGGAGCGGAGGTCCGTAGTTGTTCTAATGTCGGGGGGAAGGTCGTTCCAGAGGGCTGGGCCCGCCACAGAGAAGGCCCTTCCCCTGGGCGTCGCCCGCTGACAAAGTCTAGTGGACGGCACCCGGAGAAGTCCCTCTCTGTGGGAGCGAATCGGCCGGGAGGATGTATGGGGCAGAATCCGATCCCGCAGATAGCTAGGTCCCGAGCCATGGAGCGCTTTAAAGATGAGAACTAGCACCTTGAAGCGCACCCGAAAGACGACAGGTAGCCAGTGCAGCTCGCACAAGAGCGGTGTTACATGGGTATACCTTGCGGTACCCATTATTGCTCGCACGGCTGCATTCTGGACCAGCTGAAGTCTTCGGGTGCACCTCAAGGGGAGCCCCATGTAGAGAGAGTTACAATAGTCCAGTCGGGATGTCACGAGAGCATGAGTGACTGTGCGAAGGGCGTCCCGATCCAATAGGGGGCGCAACTGGCGAACCAGGCGAACCTGGTAAAACGCCCTCCTGGCCACGGCTGTCACTTGATCTTCCATGGACAGCCGGGCATCCAGGAGGACACCCAAGTTGCGCACCCCATCCACAGGGGCAAGATGTTCGCCCCCTATGGCCAGCGATGGGATCAGCTGGTTGAATCGGGCAGCCGGAAACCACAGCCACTCGGTCTTGGTCGGGTTGAGCCTGAGTCCGTTACTTCCCATCCAGATCCGTACGGCTTCCAGGCACTGGCACATCACCGCTACGGCATCGTTGGGGTGGTTTGGGGTAGATATATACAGCTGAGTATCATCAGCGTAGAGATGGTACTCTACCCCAAAACCACGGATGATCTCACCCAGCGGCTTCATATATGTGTTGAACAGGAGAGGCGAGAGGACCGACCCCTGAGGCACCCCACATGTGAGGGGTCTCGAGGTCGACCTCTGCTCTCCTGCCAACACAAATTGCGATCGGCCAGAGAGGTAGGAGGAGAACCACCGTAAAACGGTGCCTCCCACCCCCAACCCCCCCAGCTGATGCAATAGGATACCATGGTCGATGGTATCGAAAGCCGCCGAGAGGTCTAATAGGACCAGGATGGAGGAACAACCCCCATCTCTGGCCCTCCAGAGATCATCGACCAACGCGACCAATGCCGTCTCGGTGCTATGCCCGGGCCGAAAGCCGGACTGGCGCGGGTCTAGATAATCAACTTCCTCCAGGTGACGGGGAATAGATAAACATACACCAATTTATAGCTTATCTTGCAGTCTTTAATGTGTAACTCAATATGACATATAATAATAAATTCTTTGCTATATTGATTTCATTATATATTGATATGTAACCTTTTAATTATAAAAATAATACTTGCTGGAGTCATTGTGGATATAGATCCCTGGTAGATCTTCATCCAGGGTAGAGTAAGCAATTTAATGCTTTCACACTTTCTATTTTAGGGTGCAGTGAAACCAGAGAATTGCTTACCATTTCACCGTTGTGCTTGTGCTAGAGCTGTGCCCATGTGGTAACAGCTAACCCTATAAATGAAATCCCAGATCTCTGGATGCTTTGCATTTGACCACATGGCTTAAGTTAGTATGGGACGCTTACAAGAAGCAATGCCTAGCAGATAAAGCTGTAGTATTTTAAAATGGGATATAGACATCAAAGGAAAGATGGAAGTAGCCATTCAATACTGCTGTGATTCTTAGCATCCTACACCAATAATTGTGACAGCTAGGGCTGCTGGTGATACAGTTAAACAATATCTGGACATTTGAAGATTATTATAGATTCATATTCTTTATTATTTAAAACTGATAATTTATTACCAGAAGCAATCTATACATAATCTACATACCTGCATAGGAGTTTATGGTTTGGGGCAACATTTGTTTATTAGTGCAGTGGTTTTGGTATCAACAGTAATCAATAACGAGGTAAGAAATACTTAATGCTTAATGAATAATTGTGACAGCTCAAAAGCATGCATGTGTGTTATGATAACTAATGGTTAAAATAAGATTAGTATAAAATTTCACTCTCATTTCCTTATTTTTTGATCAGAATCGAAACTACATCAAGCTTTTTTAAAATCAAAGTTAAAAGAAACATGCCCAGAAATGGTACTTAGCTTATGGTAGATTTGACTGTTGTTTGTGTGTGTGTGTGTGTGTGTGTGTGTGTGTGTGTGTGTGTGTGTGTGTGTGTGTGAGAGAGAGAGAGAGAGAGAGAGAGAGAGAGAGAGAGAGAGAATTATTCGAAGTGCAAAGTTGTTGATTTCTTCCTCTATGAGTTTCAGAATTTTTATTTCACTACGTATTTTGTCTTTAGAATTGAACTCTTTATAGCATAATTTTTCTAGTTCTTTGCAATATTTTGTCTTTTGCAAAGTGCTACTTCCGTTGCAAGCAAGAGCTATTGTGTGTATTCAGAAATGCAATGAATATCTAATGAGTGCACTTGATTTTGGATACTATGCTTAATTGTATAAAGCCGTATCAGATGTCTTAAAATGTTAAGAAAATTTTGCCTCACTTCCCCAAAGAGTATATACTCTTAAATGAAAACATTTAGATGACTGTGATGATTAAAATACTGGCTTGGTTTGCACATTTTATTAGAAAAAAATATGGCTGCTTATATGATAGAAAATAGCTCTAGTTGGCTAACAATCATTTAGCAAAAGTTATTGAATAAGTCATGTTTGGCTGGTTCACATACAGTGCTGAGTCAAATTGTGATTTGAATCACAGATGTTAGATACACTCAACACATTATGCTATAAACTAAAAGAGCCATAGTGGTCTGATTTATCCATCATGATAAAACCAAATCAAACCAATTTTTGGGGTAGCAAAATATGTGAACCAGGTCACTGTATTAAAGACTATAGAAAAAGTTGTAGGATTGATACGTTATTTACAATTTACTGTTAATGGCCTATTCAACTCTTTTTTAACAAGACATTATTTTAATGCCATTCAGTAGCTATGCTGGTTTTTATATTCCTAAAATTTGGGATTGAGCCCAAGAGGTCTCATGTGCTTACTATACCATCTCCCATTAAATATCTTTTAGTACCTGAAAAATCCATGAATGGCACTGCAGTGGTTTATATTGCACCTTTTTTAAAGGAATTCAGAGTAACAAATGTCCATCCCATTCTAAAAAAAAGTACTTTATGCTTCTGGCTAAGGCAGGACTGTTCTTACTACAGATAGTCCTCTGCTTATGACCACAATTGAGCCCAAAATTTATGTTTCTAAGTGAGACATTTGTTAAATGAGTTTTACCCCATTTTACGACTTTTCTTGCCGCAATTATTAAGTGAATCATTTTAAGTTAGAAATGTGGTTGTTAACTGAATCTGGCTTTGCTTGTCTGAAGGTTGCAAAAGGTGATCCCGTGACCAAGGGGATGCTGCAACGGTCAGAAGTGTGAAAAACGGTCATGTCACTTTTTAGTGCTGTTGTAACTATGAACTGTTACTAAATGAACTATTGTAAGTTGAGGATTAACTACTGGAAAATTGACTTTATGCGGATTGAGGAGGAACTGTTTTACGATAACTGTACACAAGAAAAGAACTAGAAGACTTTATTTTTTACTGTTTCGATATTGCAGTGCAGGTAGTCCTCAACGTACGACCACAATTGAGCCAAGTAAGACAGTTGTTAAGTGACTTGTGCCTCATTTTATGACCTTACTTGCCACAGTTGTTAAGTGAATCATTGCAGTTGTTAAGTTAGTAACACAGTTGTTAAGTTTCACTTAGATTGAATTTACTTGTGATGGACCATGGATTTACCAACTACAACAGTTAACTTCATCCCCCCAAAAGTCAAAACAGGAAGGAAGTCGCCACAATATGCTTAAATCTGATCCAGTCATTAAATGACTGATGAGCTGCCACTGAACAGTCAGCTTTGGAGGGTGATAGATAGAATAGAAGAATACCATATTCTTTATTGGCCAAATGCGCTTCAAGGTCTTGACGACCATCTTTAAAGCGCTCCATGGCTCGGGGCCTAGTTATATGCGAGACCGTCTCGTGCCCCATACATCCCTTAGCTTAGACCGATACGCTCCCACAGAGAGGGCCTTCTCAGGGTGCCGTCGGCCGGACAATGCCGACTGGCGACACCCAGGGGAAGAGCCTTCTCTGTGGCGGGCCCTGCCCTTTGGAACGACCTACCCCCTGAACTCCGGACCATCACCGACCTCCGCCTCTTCCGCCAATGTCTAAAGACATACTTTTTTCATCAAGCCGGCCTAGCCTAACCTCCCATGGGGACTTTAGAAAAGTTTTAAATTGGGTTTTAATTAATAATTGGTTTTAGCACAGGTTTGGGATTTAATATATTTTTTTAATTATTTATGTTCTATTTTTGTATGTTTTTTAAATCTCCTGTGCGCCGCCCTGGGTCCTTTGCGGAGAAGGGCGGGATATAAATGTAATAAAATGAATAAAATAAAAATAAAATAAATAAAAATAAGTGAGATTGGATGCATAAAAATTTGTTTCTGGTGCATAAGCTGTAAGTGTACATACACGCAACAAAATGACAAATCATATAAGATACAACCAAGAAAGTGATAGTCATAAGATACCAACAGGAGTAGGTAAGAGGAAAGATGAGACGGATAATCGTAATACAGCTCTACTACATGGTTAGATATCCTTAGGCGTAAGGCAGTGCTGTTGGAATTAGGTGTTTAGCAGAGTCAAGATGGCATGGGGGGAAAACTGTCTTTGTGTCTAGTTGTTTTGGCATGCAGTACCCTATAGTGCAGTGGTGAAATTCATATTTTTTTTTTACTAACGGTTCTATGGGCATGGCTTGGTGGGCACCGCAGGGGAAGGATACTGCAAAATCTCCATTCCCACCCCAATCTGGGGCCAGCCAGAGGTGGCATTTGCCGGTTCTCCGAACTACTCAAACTTTCTGCTACCGGTTCTTCAGAACCTGTCAGAACCTGCTGGATTTCACCCTGCTATAGTGGTGTCCTGGGGGAAGAAGTGGAAACAATTTATGACCAGGGTGTGAGGGGTCTGTAGATATTTTCTCAGCTCTCTCTTTGGCTCATGCAGTATACAAATTTGTAAGATTTATACAAAGCTAATTTAAATCTGGAGGAATTGTTTCACCTTAAAGAAAAGAAAACAAAACAAAAAAAAACCCCAACAACCCCCAACTCATAATGAAACAATCTGTGATACCCTGTATAAAGTTAGGACCATTGTTTTGCAATTAATATTCTACCTATCGTAATTCATTAAGCATCACTTGCTTGTATCTCATGAAAGAGGAAGAAAAATCCAGATTAAAAAAAATCTCAGTCTGTTCCTTTTCTTTTAGAGTCAGATGTCAAGCTGCTTCCCTCCCTGGTGTCTAAACACAATTTCGTTTTAATTAAAAAGGGGAAAAGCCAATTGCTTGCCTTGTGCCCTTGGTTGATGGAAAGGTAGAAGACAACTTGGGCTCTCTGTGAATAATTGAGCTTCCAGAAAATATCACGCAACATTGACTTGTAGGGGGGAAAAAGAATTTCTGCATATATTTTTAACCATTGGCTCTAGTGATTATCGCATTTTCTCCCCATAACCTCAGATGTATTTCTTTTTTTAAATAAAAAAGTATTTTGGACAATCTCGGACAGCCTGCACCATATTGTTTCATCTTTGAGAAAGGAAGTTTAAAATAGCCCAGTAGTGGCCATTGATTTTCTTGTTGTTAGGAGCACAGAGAAGCTATGCCTGGTTCATATATTGTGGTATGCGATCATTTATTTGAGTGGAATTTATTAAATAGTTTGAGCTTACACAAAAGAAGAACTCCAAATCAAGGAGATTTAGAAGTCTTTGCACCATTTTCTAAAAAAAAATATAGCTTAATGTTGTCTGAAGGATGATTGATTTCTGTAGTTGTGTATTTCCATTGTATATACTAGGAATGTAGTTCTAACTTCTCTGATACTGAGAATGATTTTATTTATGTGGCACATTAGGTAGTGTTAAGCATGATTAAGACATTCTTCCTGTGAACAATTTTCATCAGTATCCCAGCAACATTTTCAGTGGCTGGTTGAGAAGCACTTCCTGATTTTTTTGACCCAATTTGGATCAAAGGCACTGCGTGTAGCCAGGGAAAGCTAATTCTTCTCCCAACCTCTTTATTTTCAAAAACACGTACCTGCAGGGGGTAATAAATAAAGTGGAATTAATTATTAGTCTGAATTTGATTTGGATAATGACATCTTTTGAAAAATTGAAGTCCAGACAGTTTAAGTACTATAGGAAGCAAAAGCATAATAAGCGTTTGCATTTTGTGTAGACACAGTTGGTTTTGAAATGCGGTCTAGTTAGCTACTAATGTAAGATTTCATTGTGCATTTGTATTAATGTTTCACAGCCACAGTATTTTAAAACAGTATGTGTTAAAATGTATTCATAATTGTGAATAAATAATATTCCAGAGCCTGCTGTTTCCAAGCAGATTTTTATTATATACATCTAGTGCAGAATATCAAATTTTAGATATTAATGGCAATTTTTAATCTATTAATCTTATTTATCTTTTAATCACTAATAAATAATTCCAATGTTAAAATTACACATTGAATCTAACACTATTGTTGAATATTATGATTAGGATATAATTCACAGTATTTTTGCATTTTTAAATACTATGGTTTATTTTACTACAGTTGTGGCTTTTACTAGTAAAGGAGTTTAAATTTGAGTTGCATCTATAGCTCATGAATAGAATAGTAATTGATAAGTGAATCACAATCCAGCATTTGGTTTATGCACAATCCAGCATTTGGTTTATGCTCTCTATAAATACTTCCTATTTCTGTAAAATTTATTGTATATAAGCTGTTATGTTCTGACTAGTTATCCTAATGTACCAAAGATTATGTTAAGTGCTTATATGAATCTTTGATTGTGGAAACAATGCAGTGTGCATCACTGCTCCAGGGTTGTGGGGTTGTTGTTGTTGTTTTTTTTTTGCATATACAAATATATTGGATATACCAGGGCAGCAATACCTATAATTTTTGACACTTGTCTTACCTGTACACTTGTAATAGGAATTGTAGTTCAGAAACACTAAAGAACCCGTAATCCAAGAATTAGAGGTTCATCTGCATATTCCTTCTGTATCCTGGGAAGACAGTAGAAAGATCTGTTAATGGCAAAGGAATTGGACTTCATTTTACCAGCTCAAGCCAACAGCACACATGCCTCTGATGGCACACAAAACTTAACAAATGTGCTTGCATTTATTCTTTGGGGATTTTTTCCCCTCCAGAGAATAGAGGAGAGATCATGGCCAGACATGGGATTCTGGTACTCAGCTGCAACATATGTGTGTAAGATCTGCCTTTTTTTCCTGAAGACAAAACTGCTTTCATTTGTATAAAATGTTTGTGGAGATTCTGAAAGCAAGAGATTGGAGAACTGGAGGTCAGAGTGTTAGGCCTATATCGCATTCATCAAGAGGAAGACTTCCTAAACAGTAGTGGATGCCATTACTCAACACAAACAGGAGAAAAATGTAAAGTTTACAACTTAGCCCAAGTGTGGGAATAAAGAAGCTGGCAACAGGTCACAGTCAGAAGCAAAATGACTACAAAGCAGACTATTGTCCTAGATCTTGGCAACCTCTCGCTTCAGAGAAAGCTTCTACAGACTTGAGTAAGCTACAAAAAGCCCTCATAGTTAAATTTGTCACCTGATCCAAGTGGAAGTGATCTATTACTGATCATCAAGAAGAAGAAAACATAGTGATTATAAACAGGATGTTTGTGAGAGGCACAGTGCCTATTTATTATTCATATTATTCATCCTCACATGTATGCAATCTCCCAAGTCTAAGATATGGTAGGAGGACTGATAAGTCTTGTTGGATCTACTAATCAGAAACTTGTCCCACTAATGTTGTGGTCAGAAATAATATTGTAAATCATAACTTCCAGTAGGTTCAGAGTTACCACATGGAATTGGGAGAGGGAGTGATGGAGACCTAAGTGGTGTTCCTGAGAATACTTCCCATTGAAGGCAAAAGAAAGGAAAAACATTAAGTGAACTCCCAGTTGCAATGTTAGTGCAACCAATAGGCTTGAAGTTCAAAGCATGGTGCAAACTTCAGCAAGGAAAAAAAACTGCCTTGCATTATGGTATTCATTTTGCTAAGAAGGGAAAATATATTTCTGGATGATGACTAGCTAACCTCATAAGGGGTTTTAAACTAGAATGCAAAGGAAGGGGACCAATGAATTGTCAAGTAGTGGATTGAACATAGAAGCAAAAAAAAAAAAAGCTAGATAGAGACAATGGAGATGATGGCAAAGAGAGAATGGGTTGGACTTTCTGGATACAGACGGTTCAATCCAATTTCTTAAATGTCTGTACACAAGAATGGTTGACAAACATCTTGTTTGTCTCTGCACTAATGCTTTGCGCAGAGTTAGGTGTCATTAGGCACTGAAAAATGGTAGGATGAATTTACCAGTGTCACATTGGGCTTAATGGCTACACTTGGCTTTAGAGGAACAACAACACAAAAAAGAAGGTGGAGTACCATTCTGTATCTTAATGATCTTCCATGGGGCTGATGATAATAATATGATTATTGAAAAGCTCAAGGTAAAAGACAAGTTAATAGAAGGGATATCTTGTTAGGAACATGTTGTAGATCACCAAAGCAGTCCAAAGGAATGGATGAAGGGTTTATTAAAACAGATTAACCAAAGCTTCAAAAAAAGGCCGTGAAGTGGCTGTGATGGGAGATTTTAACAATCTGTTGAAAAAGTAATTCTGCAAAACACAAAATGTTGTATAGATTCATAACTAGTGGTTGGAGATAATTTTCTCTTTTAAAAAGTTGAGTTGGCCACTGGTAGATCCACCTTGGATTTGGTCCTAATTGGCAGGCAGAGATTGAATACATTGAATTGATGGGAAGTGTATGGTGACCACACCTACTTTTAGCAAAAAGGTTTGTTAAAAATTGCAAGTTTTAGAAAGTTTGATTTTATAAATGAAAAGAAATAGATATTGTCATGGGAAGAACAACTGAAGTGCAAAAATACCATCACTGTCTGGGTTTTTTTTAAAAGAAATTCAGGATACTGCGGTCTCAAACAAGAAAAGGAGGTAGGAGTTCCAGTATCTATAGGAGCTAATGTGTTTGAATAGGCAGTTTGTGAGTGAAGGGAGCTTCTTTGGAAGGAAGGACTCAAACTCAAGGAGTTATGTAAAGCTTTGGCTCAGAAGTTCAGGAAGTACACAAAGGCAAAGGTGGAGAATTAGCTGAACTTGGCAAGAGAGATGAAATCCAACAAGAAAGCTTTTAAAAAAATACATTCATAGCAAATGGGGAAAAAAGGCAAAGGAAGTGTTTTCTCCAAGAGAATTCTTAATGGTGAGGGGGGAAAGCAGGGAAATTTTGCTTCAGTCTTATATCTTTAAAAAAATGTTATTTTATTAGCATACATTGGTAAGGAACAGGAAAGGATGCAGGACGATAGGGATGAAATAAAGGAGCATTTGGTTATTTTGAATGCCTTCAAGGTCCTAGGACGATATATCCAAGGATACTGCTGAGGAAGTATTGTCTTTGATAGGTGGGAAGATACCAAATTGAAGGGGGGGGGGAATGTATTTTCCCTCTTCAAGAAAAACAGGATCCCAGTAATTATTCAACAGTGAACTGGACATTAATCTCTGAAAAGATGATTGAACAAGCAGCCCATTTGTAAGCTTGAAGTTGCTGTGATTGCCAAGAGTCACCATAGCTTTTGTCAAAACAGGTAACCCTAGACAAATCTCATCTTCTTTCACAAGATGCCCTAATAGACAGCTGAAAGAACCTGGGATAGTTAATCTGGAGAAAAGAAGAAAGAAGAACCAAAAATAATGCTCATAAATTGCAGTGACCTAAACGTTCATTTAAATATAGCAAAAACCTCACTGGAAGATCTGTATGATACTAGAAGATCTGTATGATACTAGACCAGGGGATCTACAAAGTTGGCTGTTTTAAGACTGGTGGACTTCAACTCCCAGAATTCTCTAGCCAGCATTATCAGTTTCAGACTAGTGTAGCTTGAGCGTCTGTATTTAATCCCCTCTTAGAAGAGCAGAGCATTCGGTTCCATCTGAACTGCCTGTGGCCTGAATTGCAGATCAGATTGAGAAATTGAAAAATCATAAGGAGAAGATAGTGGCAAACTAAATCTATATTCATGAAATCATCAGGAATTGAGCATGTCTTTTTGTGTTGTCTTCACTTAAATTCATTTTCAGTGGAGGTTATTCTCGGGGAAATAGTACGTGCTTAGAGAAGTAGACCAGTTAGATTGATCAAATGACAATACTTAAAAATATTTTTGATATTTTAAACTGATACAAAGAGCCGTTTTTGGAGTGGCTGAGATTTTTAAAATGTTTGCTGTTTTAGCATAAGAATTTATAAAAACCAGCTGGAAGGCATCGTTTTAGAAGAATCATCTCTTCCCTTCCTTCACACTGGTTCCTGAAGAGTATAAAAGATTGTACTGCAATAACTATATGTAATCTTATTTTAGGAAGGATATTTTAAAACTTTGGGTTTTTTTTCATAAAGACCTCAATTCAATGCTTTTCCATAAAACATATTGAAGAGGTTGCGTAATTACGACAGTTTTCGCAAAGAGAGAATAGCTGCTGAAAAAGAATGGCTTGTAAACTGGGTGCTGATGATTGGATTTGATAAGCGTGCATTCCTCATTCCACAGTCAATATTTTCTCAAGACAGGGCTGTTCCTGTATCCCAACGCATAGCCTGTTCCACTTGGAAAATACCATTAGCATAAGCCCTCTTGAAATCAATATATTGCTGATACACATCTGGCACACTGAGAAAATCAGTCCAAATGATTTTTTGTAAAAGGGTGTTTATGCACTCCTTTTTCTGCCATCAGATTTTATAGAAGAAAAAATAAAAGAAAGGCACTCTTGAGTGGAACTTGATACCAAGTGACCTCATGGGCATGTCTACGTCAATTTCCTGGGCAACAATACAGATGTGGTTTGCTGTTGTTTTCTTCCAGGAGAGTTTTTTCAGTTTCAGAGGCTGTTTCCTGGTATTTCCCCATTAAAACGGCCTTCCAAAAATAGACTTTTTTGCGCATGAATAAGACTGGGGCTATAAGGTACAATATAATGTACAATGCATTGAGAAGAGGCTATAGTTCAGCACCAAACAAAAGATTCCTGGAAAAATCCCATTGAAAAGTCAGGGAGAAGGTAATTTGAAAAGTCTTTGGATAGCCACTTCAAGTGAGACTAGTAGTGATAGGACTGGGCTAGATCGGTTTTTATCAACCTCATGCCCCTTGAGATGTGTGGGGTCAATTTTGGGGATTTTTTTAGAGGCCCATGCAAGTCAAGGAATGTTGAACGTTGAAGTTCCAATTCATTTGGAGGCTATCAGATTGGGGAAAGCTGCGGTAGGCGGACAAGTAGTCTGACCAGCTTGGCAACTGCTTTTTATCTTCAGAGTTTGTTGAGATAAGCCATTAAGATCAGGCTTCTTCAGCCTGGTATTCATCACTGTATCGTTAGGAACAACACAAATAATGATTCCTTCCTTCCCACGCGAGAAATAAGAAAGTACTAATAATGTAAAACTTCCCATCTGCAATTGAATAATAAATCAAGATACTTGCATGGTCCATTTTTTCTGCCTACAGAAAAAAATGTTCACAGTTCAAAGTCACACAACGACATACCTAATGAAAACTTTGATTCACAATCTTCCCCCATTTTTATTTTGGCAGATAGGGGGATGCTTCAGAGGATGGGGCTTGTAGACACCACAGACCAACTTCTGGTTGTGAATTCATTTTGTCAATATTTAAATTGTGCCAGACTCTCTCAACGTGGTACCTTTTGAACACCTGTTGGAAATTGTGAAACTTGTAGTTTTGGGGAAACTACAGTTTGATTTCTGAAGTCAAATGAATGGGATTTTGTCCATTGATCGAATTGTTTGCTTGTTTATATCCACCTTTATTATTTTTTACAAATAACTCAAGGCAGCGAACATATCCAATGTATCTTTTCCTATTTTCTCCACAACAACTCTGTGAGGTGGGTTGGTCTGAGAAAGAGCGACTACCACCCCCCCCAGGTTAAACCGCTGGCTTTCATGGCTAAGGCAGGACTTGAATATAAGGTAGTCCTCGACTTATAACAGTTCATTTAGTGACTGTTCAAAGTTACATCATCACTGGAAGAAATGATTTACGGCCATTTTTCACACTTACGTCCATTTCAGCATTCCCCATAGTCATGTGACAAAAATTCAGCCGCTTGACACTGACTCATATTTACGATGGTTTGCAGTATCCTGGGTCATGTGCTTTCCTTTAGCAACCTTCTGATGAGCAAAGTCAATGGGGAAAGCATGGGTTAACAATGGTGTTACTAACTTAACAACTGCAGTGATTCACTTAACAACTGTGGCAAGAAAGGTCATAAAATGGGGCAAAACTCACTTTTCACATGTCTCAGTAACATACTTTTTGGGCTCAATTGTGGTCATAAGTCGAGGACTATCTGTAATGTACAGTGTATTTGTGAAGTATATCAGACTGGGCAAAATTATACAATATTACTGCTGCTACTGTACTAAGCTTAGAATGTTAGGATGAGAAAATAAGGGCATTTCCTGCAGTATCCGGCTTCATTGGGCTTCAGGGTTAGGTAGTACTATACGTAGGGAATTATATCTTTGGCTTTGTATGGGTGTAGATGTAGAACTTTCCCACAACTAGTCTTTGAGGAATGAAGAGAATAGTTTACATGCTTGCTGCTGTATGACATGCGTGGGTGCAGTAATAGGATATACCTCATAGGCCCATGATGGTGAACCTATGGCATGCATGCCAGAGGTGGCACACAGTGCCCTCTTTGATGGCACACAAGCAGTCACCCCAGTTTACGTTTGCCACACATATGCATGTGCCTCCCGGCTACCAGCTGGTCTTTGGGTCTCTGCCGCACATGCGCGGGGGTGGGGCACGGGTGGGTGGAGGCATGTGGGGGGGTCGCATGCTCATGTGGGGGGGCACGAGGGGGGCTGCGTGCATTTTCATGGGCGCACATGCATGCGCAGGGGTGAGGGGCACATGTGCATGCATGGAGGTGGGGCACATGTATAGGGGACGCATGTGCATTGCATTTTGGAGGTTTGGGGGGCATGCTTATTCATGCATGTACATGCACGCTTTGGGCCATCAGCCTATGGCAGGAAGTGCTCCAAAATTTCCTGCTAGACGGCTGCGTTGACACTGGACTTAATGAAGCACGTGGTCCAAACTCCAGTTGGTCAGTGATCCAGTCCTCTTTTCTGATGAGAGCAACTTTTGCATCTCATTTGAAAACCATGGACCCAGAGTATGGAGGAAGAATGGAGAGGCGCACACTGCAAGATGCTTGAAGTCCATTGTGAAGTTTCCACAGTCTGTGTTGATTTGGGGAGCCATGTCATCTGCTGGTGTTCGTCCACTGTGCTTCATTAAGTCCAGGGTCAACGCAGCCATCTACCAGCCATTTTGGAGCACTTCATGCTTCCTTCCACAGATGAGCTTTATGGGGATGCCGACTTCATTTTCCAGCAGGACTTGGCACCTGCCCACACTGCCAAAAGCACCAAAACCTGATTCAGTGACCCTAGGATTACTATGCTTGATTGGTCAGCAAACTTGCCTGATTCTCTATGGGGCATTGCCAAGAGGAAAATGAGAGACATGACATAGTTTTTGGCATAGTTTTTAACTGGCATAGTTTTAAATGGTATAGTTTTGAATGGTTTTTTAGCAGGGATTTTAACAAGGTTTTAAGACAGGCTATTTATCATTTAATGTATTTTTAAAGGTTTCTATGTTTTTTACTTGTGATTTTATTGTTGCCTGTACACCGCCCTGAGTCCCGGAAGGGAGAAGGGCGGTATAGAAATGTAAACAATAAATAAATAGAACAATGCAGAAGAGCTGAAAGCTGCTATTGAAGCATCCTGGTCTTCCATAATACCTCAGCAGTGCCACAGGCTGATAGCTTCCACGCCACGCCGCATTGAGGCAGTAAATCCTGCAAAAGGGGCCCAAACCAAGTACTGAGTACATATGCATGCTTATACTTTTCAGAGGTCCGATATTGTTCTATGTACAATCCTTGTTTTATTGATAGCATGTAAATAAATGAACTTTTGCATGATATTCTAATTTTTCGAGTTTCACCTGTATCTCTCCAGCATCTTCAGACACGTTCTTGTGAGAGCAGTATAATCTGTGGTTTTTTTGAATTAATGATATTGAATTGCCTTGAATACCCTTATGCCTAAAATACAATAATGTTAATACTATAAGTAAACGGGCTATGATGGGAGTTATTATTTTTGAGACTCAGGCTTTCGACTATTTGTGTTTTGCACTGCAATAATACTATGATTGCCAAGGTTTGAGCTAGTCTTTACTCATAATCAAACAGTTCTTCAAAGGATTCTGGGATGGAATCGTATTTCTTTTTAGTCAGCAAAGCTAAATATTCTATCCAAAGTTCCTTACCTAATGTGGCTGTCCCTTCATGAACCTTTTAAACTCACTGTCATACACATCACGCAGACTTCCTCAAGTTTCTTATTTCAAGTTTAGAGGATCGTTCTCTAATCTGGCAAACTTTCCTGATTTTTTTTTTTAAATTCTCCTAGAACTAAATCATGGCTTTTCGGAAGGCAGTGAAAGGAACTATCCTCATAGGAGGAGGAGCCGTTGCAACTGTCTTTGGGCTCTCACAACTTTCTCAATACAAAAAAAGGGTAAGTAAATTGGTTTAATACTTGTAAATTTCATGCAAATATGTTATTTCTATACTACACGAATACTATAATGATGGATTAGTGCTGTATTAGGTTATGTAGATTGGAAGAGGCTTCAACCGAGAATACCGGCCGTATATTATTTTATGGTGACACCAATGAAAAGTTCCTTCATTTCTACATTAATTTCGAAGTCTGTTTTAGTATCATTTCCCATCATGCTCTTTGTAGTAATTAGATTAGAATGTATACAAGCAGCATATCAAATGTAATTTAAAACTTTTAATGTTGTTGAAATCCTCCACCAGTAATTAATGATAATGGAGGCTAATTTTGTATTTGTACAATAAGATGAAATCCAATTGTTTAATTGGGAAAATAGAATTAATATGAAGCGCTCTTTGAATATTTAATAATTTGCCTCTTGCAGCCTAGTAGTTCAAAAGTATGTAAATGCAAGTAGATACCGTGTTTCCCCGAAAATAAGACATTTTCTTTTGATAAGCACTTGGCTTTATTTTCGGGGAGGTCTTATTATTTTTGAGGCGCAGGAAGCAACGAGCGTGGTCACCTCATGGCTGCTGCTGTGTTGCAATATTTTGGGGGAGGGCTTATTTTTGGGGGAGGTCTTATTTTAGCACATGCGCTCAAAACCTTGATTGGGCTTATTATCTGGGCAGGTCTTATTTTCAGGGAAACAAGGGAGGTAGGCACCACATTGGTAGGAAGGTAATAGCATTCCATGTGCCTTGATGTAAAGTCATGCCAGTTCAAGGATGTGTGTGTGCACCGTGACTATACTTAATAATTGTTATATGTCTATAATTAATAATTGTTGTGTTGAAATGACATCTTCCACATTGGATGAAAAGAAAAGAAATTAAAAGCTGCTTGTTCCCTTTAGATTCTCCAAAGTTTATGATTCAGATTAGAGAGTAAAAGTTAAGGAATAGATCTTTAAAGCTATTTTAAAAAATGGTAGCTGTAGCTGTATTTGGCATTTTAACTGAATGTAGATGAGAATATTATTGACCAGTTTAAGCACAGAGAGCCAGTTTGGTTTAGGAGTTAAGACACCAGTCTAGAAACCTGGAGATTATAAAAACAGGTGTGTGGCCCTAGGCCATTCACTCTTTTAGCCCTTGGAAGAAGACAATAGCAAACTGCTTGTGAAATCTTGCTAAGAAAAAAAACTTGCAGGGACTTATATCCAGGCAGTCACCAGGAATTAGTTCTGATTTAAAGGTGTGTATGAGCGTGCATACACACATACAGAAGCATAGAGAAGGCTGTGAACATACTAATTCTTTCCTAAAGTTGAATATATGAGGAATTTGGTACAGCCTGTAATATTTGTCTTACGAGTCTTCATATAGAGTTGAAAAATATGTCTAAAGGCTGAAAAAGGAGCATAGTAGTATGCAGTAGTAAAAAACACCCACCCACCCCCAATGTTTCAGTTGTAAATCTGAGACTGTTGCATTTCCTAATAATTAACAGTGAAAATCTATATGGTATTCTGTGAAACCATGGTGTATCTAGAGAAAGTAATAATGGCAAGAAAATAAGAGAATTCTGATTTTTTCCTTTATTCTGACTTTTCTACCACTTCTGTAGCGTTGTTTCCCTTGTAACTATTGTCTGCTCATACCCAACAGATGATACCAAATGTCAGGATTGTTGCACAAGAAGATGGCCTGTTTGTCCTGTTGACATATCTAATTGTGGGGCAGAACTAGCTTTATTATGCCTGTCAGTCATGTAGAGGATGTAGTAAATGACCTCCAGATTAGCAAGAGAGAAGGAGGCCCAAGGAGGCTTTAATTGGCTCTATTATTTTTTTAAGCAAGCCTTTTCAACACTCACCTGTGCTAAGAGAAGACCTAAGCCAATTAACATTTGGGCCAATTGTATATTCCGTCTTCTAGAAACATCTCATTTACTGTACAACTAGTAAGCTTTCAGCAGCAAGCTGTTCTGTCTGCATTTTTAGGAAGTCATTGGTTAGCCTTTGCCAAAGCAGCCCTGAAGACAGGAAGATGAAGTTTCTAAAACTTTTGCTATATTTTTGAGTGAAAAACTTTGGATAAGAGCCTTACGCCGGTGCTTAGTCTGATCATACAAAGGCTTAAAATAGGGAGAGGATTTACAGAACAGAACATAATTAACAGAGTTGGAAGGGACCTTGGAGGTCTTCTATTCCAACCCTTGCTAAGGCAGGAAACCCTATACCATTTCAAACAAACAGTTATGCAATCTCTTCTTAAAGACTTCCAGTGTTGGGGCATTCACAACTTCTGGAGGCAAGTTGTTCCACTGATTAATTGTTCTAACTGTCAGGAATTTCTCCGCAGAACTAAGTTGTTTTTCTCCTTGATTAGTTTCCACCCATTGCTTCTTGTTTTACCCTCAGGTGCTTTGGAGAATAATTTGACTCCCTCTTCTATCCTGTCACCCCTAGTCCTTCCTTTCATTAAACTAGCCCCCATGATGGCGAACCTATGGCATGTGTGCTATAGTTTGCACACTGAGCCATTTGTTAGGGCATGCAAGGCATGTCAGCTGCAGCATGCTTCGGGCTTCCCCGAAGCCTCCGGAGGGTGAAAAAACAACCCAACATGCAAAACGGAAGCTTGGGAACGGACTTCCGGGTTGCCTATAGGGCTGTTTTTCACCTTTCGGAGGCTTCAGGGAAGCCTCCTGAAGCCTCCAGAGGACCTCCCGGGGGAGGGGGGGGAGGCCGTTTTTGGCCGCCCCATGCTCCTAGAAAACCTTTGGAGCCCAGGGAGGGTGAAAAATGAGTCCACCGTGTCATCCCACACCAAAAAAAAAAAAAGGGGGGGGGGTTGCGTGCATAGAATTATGGGTGTGGGCACGCCCATGCACTACCCCTCTGTGTTGCCCCTGTTTTTGGCACTTGATGACGAAAAGGTTAACCATCACTGAACTAGACATAACCAGTTCCTGCAACTGTTCTTCATATGTTTTAGCTTCCAATCCCCTAATCATCTTGGTTGCTCTTCTCTGCACTCTTTCTACAGTCTCGACATCTTTTTTACATTATGTCAACTGAATGCAGTATTCCAAGTGTGGTCTTACCAAGGCATTATAAAGTGGTATTAACACTTCCCGTTTTCTTGATTCTATCCCTCTGTTAATGCACCCTAGAATTGTGTTGGCTTATTTGGCAGCTGCAGCACACTTCGGGCTCATATTTAGGCATTTAACAAACTTGTTTTCCATAGTGGTGGAGGCAGCATCTAGGCTGGGTTGACTCTCTTCCGCTCATTGGAGGACTGAGTCTGGGCAAAGTTTAAGCCCCACCCTTGACACCGAGCATGCCCAGTTTCGACTCAGTCCCTCAATGAGGACGGCTACGTCTGAAGATCTCTCCAGGCCATCTGCTGCCTCCAGGACTTTGGAAAATAACTTGCATCGCTGTCTTTACCAGTCCACGCCTACTGACTGCTCCTCATAAGCAGCGCGCTTGGAGACCGAGGCCCTTAGGCCCTTACAGGGCGTGTGGGCTGTTAGCCACTTCGCAACCTGCGTGACCGTCGCTTGGAGACCGAGGCCCTTAAGCCCTTGCAGGGCGCGTGGGCTGTTAGCTGCTTCGCGGCCTGTGCGTCCACCGCTGTTTGCTGGCAGGCCGCCGCACCTCCGATCTTTTAATCCACCGGCAGTTTGGACTCATAAGTTCCCCTGCGGCATCGGGAGGCCGCTCCGGGCCGGGGAAACGCTCCGCCGCTCCCGGAAGGTTGAGCACCGACCGCGGCGGCGGTGGGGGGTTCCTTAAGATCGTGACTTCCCCCCTCCCTTCTCGCCACGGAGCGACCCGGCGGGCCCAGCCCAACAAGCGTCGGTGGACGTCACCAGCGGTTCCACAAGGTGGCTGAAGGCGCGAGGCGCCGTTTTGGGCTTTTTAAAAAAAGGGTGCGCTCAGCTGGAGGCGACGTGGGTGGATAGCTCCAATTGGCGGCGGGAATGTGCGCAGTCGATCGCAACGGCCCAGGAAAGGGCGTGAACGCCTTTGGGCTGGCGCAGACTTTGCTGAGACATAACTTGCAGGTTTCAATTTTGGAATCTCAGCGTGGTGGCTATAAAATAAAAGGCACAACTTCTGTGTTTAACTTCATTATTCAAGCAGAGCAAAGAGAGTAACTCACCCGTAGATGAGGATCCCTTTGTTTATGATGCATGCTGCAGCTGGAAAATGTATAAACAATTCATTGTTGCCATGGAGGTTGCCTTGAGCATCAGTAGCTCCTGGTCTAAGGAGGGAAGATGACTGGAGGCAGGAAGGCATTCAATACTTCTTACCAATCTCTCTGCTGTCCTTCAGCTTGAGACATGTTCTGCAGTTTATCAAGGCACAAAGGTCTTACAATGTTGTTAACATGAACATTCAGGAAATTCAAAATGGGCATTCCTTATGGTTTAGTCAAACATGACTGTTCCTTACAAGGATTATAAATATCTGTAATTTGCTCTCTAGCAAAGACATAGCAGTCACTACAATAATTGGCAACTTATTTGCTAGTCTTCGTAATTATGAATCAGAATTGGTAACAAAGAGAGGAATCAGTTAAGGCTAAATCCAAAACCATTCAATTGCTTAGCCTCAGTGATCACAAGTTCCATGCTTCTCAGTATACCATACTTCCTTGGTCTTTGCTTCTTACCTAAGATTTCAAAGTCCTAACAAGTTTCAGATCTTATACTACATATTGTATATAAATTAATTATAATTGTCATATATTTTGCATTTGAAACTATTTTCCAGTTCAAGGAAAGGGAAAAAAAAAAACCACTTTAAAGAAGTAAGGGCATCTAGAATTTGCTACATAGTCAAAATCCAGCACAAGTACTTTGTGTATTACTTCAATATAGTATGTATTAGTATTATATTATCTCTTGCATCTGAGAAACCAAGGGTTTGAATCAACGCCAAATCAATAAAAGAAGCAGGACTCGACCTCCACGGCTTCCCCTGGCATGCCGGCTACCACAGCGGAGCCTTCTGTCGCTCCTCAACCTGGGCCTTCAGGGTAATCGGGCCTGTAGCCGGTGCCTTCCGTGTCCGCTGCCCCTGGCAAGGGGTACGCACCGTCCAAGGCTGGGAAGGCCCCCCAGAAGGCCACAAAGGCCAAGACTCCTACTGCTTCCACTTTGGAAACACGAAAGAAAAGGCCCTCGACCGCCTGCATAGTTGGCTGCAGGCAAGATGTTTTCCACCCAGGCCTCATCTCTCCCATGCCACTCACAGGTCCAGTTGTCCCTGATGGCATCGCCGGCGCAGATTCAAGGGGGGGGGCTCCCCTCAACCCAAATTTTCCCCATTGATGTTTCAGGGATTTGGGACCCTGATCTGCAGCCTCTGGTGCCTGGGCCTGCTCTTGGGGAGCTCCTTCCCCCCACCATTCAGCGGAGTGAAGTCTTGTCTTCCACTTTGTCTGCCTTACCTTTGCCCTTGCTCAGCAGGCCTTGGGGGCGAGCATTCACGATATTATTGCTGCTGCCATTTCCCAGGGGATCACTGCGGGCCGCCAGCAAGAGGTCGCTGCGCCCCTGGCCACTCCTATGCCGGCACCAGTTCCAGTCCCTCCAGCTGCAGTGGTGCCAGCTCCTGCAGAGGACTCGGAGGGGGAGGAGGACCTCAACAGTGCCTCCGGATCGAGGAGGGCGAGATCAAGAAGACCGGCCTCTCTGAAGATGAAGGACAGCAGCCCGAGAAAAAGGCTTCTTTGGGTCTTTTCCCTTCTGCCCTCTTCCCCTCTCTGCAAGATAGTTTCCAGGTTGGCGCCCGCGGCCTCCACCGTGGCTTCGGCCCCGCGCCCGGCTTTGGTTTCGGCTGAGACCCTCTTCGAGGATGAGACCTTGCCCTCCGAGACCATCCCGATGCCAAAGATCTTCGCTGATTTGGTCCTGCGCCAATGGGGCGTGCCCACTTCTGGACCAGGACCATCTGCTTTGGATATGAAGTTTTTCAATGTGGCCAACGAGATGGCTTTATTTCGGTCGGTCCCTTCCATGGATACTCCAGTCATCTCCCTCTACACTTCAGCCACTATGCCGAGAGTGCCCAGGGACGTCCTGAAGCCTGAGGAGAAGAAGGCCGACCTCGCCTTGCACAGGGGCCATCAGGTGGCGGCATGGGCGATTCAAGCCATCACTACGGCTTCCTTTTTTACCCGTCCGTGTCTTCTCTGGCTGCAGGATTTACAGATACGGTCTCCCATCGCTGATCTGAGGGCTCATCAGGACATTGCTAAATTGGTGGCGGCAGTCCAGTTCGCTTCGGATGCCACGCTGGCTTCCATCAGGTTTGTCTCCAGGGCCATGGCTTTGTCTGTGGCCTCACGGAGGCTTTTGTGACCTAGACAGTGGCAGGCGGAGGCTCGTCATAAGTGGGTCTGGCGTCCGCTCCGTTCAAGGGCAATTCCCTCCTTGGGGATGCCTTAGATCCTTGTTTGGTAGAATATAAGGATAAATGAAGGGTCCTCCCCATGGCCCCTAGGAAAGGTTTTCACCGTTCAGCGCCTTACCCCAGTCACCCTTCCTTTCATGGACTGGACCCCGAGGTGGCTCTTGAGCTGCCCCCTGGCCAAGGTGCGCATTCCCTTAGGGGTTTCCCAGTCCCTTCACTGCTGGACGTCCCAAGCTATCACCAAGGGTCGGCTGTTCAAGGACCAGGACATGCTGACTGTCACCACGGTTGCCAGTCTGTTCGGTTGGGGGGGCCCACTGTCAGGGGCAGAGGGCGCAAGGTCAGTGGGACACTTCTGACTCGGCTCACAGCATCAATTGGCTGGAGCTGCGAGCGATCCACCTGGCTCTCCACCACTTGCACCCTTCATTGTGGGGGAGGCATGTCCTTGTGCTAACGGACAATGTGTCGACAAGGCCCATGTGAATCAACAAGGGGGCACCAGGTCCCACTCCCTCATGGTCTAGGCCAGACAGTTGGGTCTCTGGACCGAGCAGAGACTGCTCTCCTTGACGGCGGAACACATATCGGGGGTGTCGGACGTGCAGGCAGATTGGCTCAGCTGTGAGGTGGTGGACAATGCTGAGGGCGCCTGCACCCTTCGATCTTCCAGGACATTGTTCAGTGTTTTCGGCATGCCGGAGATCGACCTCTTGCCACCCCCTCCAACACTCACCTCCCGAGATTCCTCTCCCGTTTTCTGTCGCGAGGGCGGAAGGTGTGAACACCCTGCGGTGCAGCTGGCCCCCGGCCTCCTGTACACCTTCCCTCCGCTTCCCCCTGTTGCTCGGGTCATCCAGAAGATCATGGCGGAGAAGGCGGAGGTCATCCTGCTGGCCCCTCATTGACCCCGCAGGACTTGGTTCACGGTCTTGCGGGCCCGCTCAGTGGAGCGACCTTGGAGGATCCCTCGGGACCAGATCTCCCTCGCCCAGGGGTCTCTGGAACATCCGCACCCGCAGCGGTTCCACTTGACCGCCTGGTGCTTGAGCGGAGTATACTGAGACAGGACAACTATTCCTCCAAGGTCATACAGACCCCTCCACGAACCGCATCTATGATTCCACCTGGCGGTCCTTCTGCACCTGGTGCTCCGGTAAGTCTATTCATTCTCCCGAGGCTACTATTCCACAGGTCCTTGATTTTCTGCAGGCTGGGCTCGACAAAGGAATGGCTCTCAACACCATCCGGAGGCAGTTAGCGGCCATCTCGTCGTTCTTGACCTGCAGGGGTTCTTCCTCCTTTTTGCAGATGCCTACGGTACATTCATTTTCTGAAGGGGGGTTCGAATCTTACCCCCCCCCCCGGCGGTTCATCAGTATCCCTCTTGGGATCTGCCCAAGGTTCTGGACTCCCTCACTGGCCCTCCCTTTGAACCGTTGAGAGAGGTTTCCCTGAGGTTTCTGACTTTAAAAGTTGCCTTTCTAGTGACCATCACCTCAGCGCGTAGAATTTCCAAGCTCCAAGCCCTTTCCGCCAAGGAGGACTTTTGTGTGTTCCACCAGGACCGAGTTGGTTTGAGATTGGACCCCTCCTTCATTCCTAAGGTGTGTTCCTGCTTTCACCGATCTCAGAACTTGGTCCTTCCAAATTTCTGCCCGAATCCATCTCATCCATTGGAACATGGGTGGCACACCTTGGACGTGAGGAGGGCCCTTAAGATCTATCTCAAATGAACACGGCCTTTAGAGCTTCGGAATCTCTCTTCGTGTTCTTCCAAACTTCATCCCAGGGGCGAAAGGTTTCTTCGGTGAACATCGGTCGTTGGCTGCGGGCGTGCATTGCCATGGCCTACCAGTCATGCTCTTCGGTGGCCCCGAGATGTTTGACTGCTCGCTCCACCAGAAGCGCTGCAACCTCAGCAGCTTGGACAACACAGGCTTCTCTCCAGGAGATCTGCAGAGCGGCCACTTGGCCCTCTCCATCACCCTTTATCAGCCATTACAAGCTGGACTCGTTCGTCTCTGCCGATACGGCTTTCGGTCGCAGGGTTCTCCGATCAGCGGTCCGAGCTGAGAGGTATTCTGATCAATTGTAATTCCCGCCCGGGGACACTTCCAGCTTTGGTACGTCCCAGCCTAGATGCTGCCTCCACCACTATGGAAAAAGAGTGTTGGTTCTTACCTGAGACGCATCTTTTCATAGGGTGGAGGCAGCATCTAGCCCCACCCCAGGGTTTCTGAACTTATGTTTATTTCTTTTTCTGGCCTGAGTTGCTTTGTGTTTGTCCTGTTCTTGCGACTATGCCTTTTTTAGTCATTGTTGTAGACTTCTTGCTCGGATCTGGACCTGGCCTGGACTTCTACTCACCTGGTTTTTCCTGTACAAGATGCATCGAGTCTGGGTTTCTTCGTCGAAACTGGGCATGCTCGGTGACGAGGGCGGGGCTTAAACTTTGCCCAGACTCAGTCCTCCAATGAGCAGAAGAGAGTCAACCCAGCCTAGATGCTGCCTCCACCCTATGAAAAGATGCGTCTCAGGTAAGAACCAACGCTCTTTTAAGTCATCTTTGTCCACAATTGCTTGATCCTTGACTTTCACATAATGAAAAGAGTAATCTGAAAGAGACTTCCAGCAGCAGTTGTTTAAATAGATGTAGGAGAGTATATCTTATCAGATTTTCAATTCCATTTTCAAGTGAACTTGAGTTTTTGTTCTTTCTAAATTATTTTTACTCTTAGATTATTTTTAGTTTTGACCTTCATAATTGCTTTCCTATGCTGAAATTTAGCCTAGAGATTGATCTCAAAAACTAATGTAAACATTCTGTGTTTGTTTCACTGTTGTGCATATAACAGCAACAACACTCAGACAATAATAGAAGATTTAGGGTGTGGGACTTGACCCACATAGCAGAAATATGCCTGTGCTTTCTTGGGCTCACTTCTGAATTAACATGTAATTGCCTAGTTAAGAATTTATTTTATTTTTTTCAGTTTGTTTCAAAGTAAAATATAAATTCATAGTACTAGAAATTAATAACACATAGAAATAATTTGGGTACATATAAGTCAATTTTACTTTTGCATACATCTTCTCGAAATAAAATGTGTTCTGTGATCACACACGTGATAAAACACTGAATTTTGCAAACTGTAAATTTGTGCAGGATATATCTTTGTAGCTATAAAATGGCAACTTGTTTTAATTAAGACAGAGAAAGCACATTTTCAGAATGTGTATTCAGCATCTAAAGCAATATAATTATATGAAGACCCAGAAAAGTAAAAATGTATTTTTGCATCTCTAATATTAGATTGCACACTCATACAGTAGCTAGTGCTAATTGTTGCTATTTTGCAATCTCATTAATTCTTTTGTAGGCTGTTAGCTTTTTATATGTAATAATTTCTATTGTCTTCTGTAAAAAAAATAACATAGCAAGCAGGGTCTTAGTCATTATACTTTTTATTTCTTTTTTCTTCCTAGATTTTCCCCACAAATTCAGGGTATGTGGTGTTTGTTTTTTTTAATCCATTGGTTTCAACAGGAATTGACTAACCGGCTGAGAGTGACTGGCCTAATGTCACCTAGCTGGCTTTCAGGCCTAGGACAGGTCTAGAACTCACAGTCTCCTGATTTCTAGCCTGGTGCCTTAACCACTGGACTAGATTAGTTTTCCTTAGTCAATATACTTACAAGTGTAGAATAGTGCAGATGTTGTAAAAAAAAAAATCTCCTTATATGGTTGTGCATCTTTCAAAAATGATTTGAAAGATAGAATCTGATGTACATGAGCACCATAGTCTTTAAAGCAGCTATGTCTCATGCAGAGGCTTAAAAAAAGATGTTGATTTAAGGAGATGCTGCACTTATATTACACATTTTGAAGTCTCTCTTCTGAAAACTTTTCAAAGCACGTGAGCCTTCTACCATAGTCTAAGGCAGTGTTGGTGAACCTTTTTGGCACCAAGTGCCAAAATGGGAGTGTGTGGGCGGGGGAGCACCGGAAACCAGAAGACCATCTGGCCGGCATGCATGTGTGTTCCAGAAACCGGAAGTTCAACTTCCAGGCATGTGCATGCGTTCCAGGGAGCTGCTCTTCTGGTTTCCGGTGCTCCCCCGCATGTGAAGACTGGCTGGCTGGTGTGCCAAAACCCGGAAGAGCAATGGGTGATGGCTCGCATAGCTGGAGAGATGGCTCTGCATGCCATTTCTAGCACGCATGCCATAGGTTCGCCATTACGGGTCTAAGGTATAAATGTTTTTCGTAGTTCGAAGTAGCAAAGTTTGAATCCAAACTTTTATTTTGATCTCGCTTCTAGATAGAAGTTATGTCACATTGTCAATTGTTTGCAAGTAATGTGGAAGTTCAATTCAGTATTTTCCAAATGCTTTAAGTACCGTATGTGCCGGCGTATAAGACGACTTTTTGGCCCCGAAAAACATGCCTCCAAGTGGGGGGGTCGTCTTATACGCCGGGTCATCCGCGAGGTCCCCAGATGCCGTCCAGAGCCGCGCGGAGCCGCCGCGCGGAGACTGGCCGCTTTTCCACGCATGCCTATCTTTTGCACGTTAACCAGTCGGGGCATCTGAGGTCCATACTCAACTGGAGGGCGCCGCGTTGGGGAAGCGCCCCCTCCCTTCTTTCCCTCGCCTCCTTCCGAGCCAAGGATATCTATTCTCCATGGTGCCGCCGTTCCCTTCTCCGCATGGCCCGAGCGCCTGTTCCTTACTGCGATGATCTCAGCAGCTGCCAGCGCGCCGCCGTCTCGCCCGCTCACGGCTCTTGCCCGCGGCTCTTCTTGCCCGCTGCCCGCCTGGACGTGGCCAGTCAAAAGCCGGGAGGGAGGCGAGCCCCTTCCACGGCATGGAAAAGCGGCAACTCTCCGCTTTCGCGCGCCGCCCGTTTCGCCCACTCACGGCTCTTCTTGCCCGCTGCCCGTCCAGACGTGGCCAGTCAAAAGCCGGGAGGGAGGCGAGCTCCTTCCATGGCATGGAAAAGCGGCAACTCTCCGCTTTCGCGCGCCACCCGTTTCGCCCGCTCACGGCTCTTCTTGCCCGTCTGGACGCGGCCAGTCAAAAGCCGGGAGGGAGGCGAGCTCCTTCCATGGCATGGAAAAGCGGCAACTCTCCGCTTTCGCGCGCCACCCGTTTCGCCCGCTCACGGCTCTTCTTGCCCGTCTGGACGCGGCCAGTCAAAAGCCGGGAGGGAGGCGAGCTCCTTCCATGGCATGGAAAAGCGGCAACTCTCCGCTTTCGCGCGCCACCCGTTTCGCCCGCTCACGGCTCTTCTTGCCCGTCTGGACGCGGCCAGTCAAAAGCCGGGAGGGAGGCGAGCCCCTTCCACGGCATGGAAAAGCGGCAACTCTCCGCGGGCGAAACGGGTGGCGCGCGAAAGCGGAGAGTTGCCGCTTTTCCATGCCGTGGAAGGGGCTCGCCTTCCTCCCGGCTTTTGACTGGCCGCGTCCAGGCGGGCAGCGGGCAAGAAGAGCCGCAGGCAAGAGCCGTGAGCGGGCGAAACGGGCGGCGCGCTGGCAGCTGCTGAGATCATCGCATAAGGAACAGGCACTCGGGCCATGCGGAGAAGGGAACGGCGGCACCATGGAGAATAGATATCCTTGGCTCGGAAGGAGGCGAGGGAAAGAAGGGAGGGGGAAGCCCCGGGGCTGGGGGGGGCGCTTCCCCAACGCGGCGCCCTCCAGTTGAGTATGGACCTCAGATGCCCCGACTGGTTGACGTGCAAAAGATAGGCATGCATGGAAAAGCGGCAAGTCTCCGCGCGGCTGTGGAGGGTTTCCTCTTTCCCCCTCTGTCTCTTCCCCCTCTGTGTGTCTGTTAGACTCTGATTCCCTCCCCCCCCCGTCTTTCTACAGACACACAGAGGGAGAAGAGAGAGGGGAAAGGAGGAAACCCTCCACAGCCGCGCAGAGACTCCGGTGCCGGCAGCGGGCGGGCGGGATAACCTTCCCAGTCGACATGCTGGCCCCTCCTCCTCGCCTGCACTAGCCGCAGCTTGGGTCTTCTGTCCGCTCGCTGCGGGATAACCTCCGCAACTGACATGCTGCTTCCCCGGGTGGAGGGAGGGAGAGAGGCAGACTTAGAGAGACAGAAAGAGAGAGAGGGGGAAACAGACACACACCCAGACACACACACACACACACACACACACACACACACACACACACACAGAGTGACAGATGGGGGGGGGAGGAGAGAGAGAGAGAGAAACAGAGAAGGAGAAAGAAAGAAAAAGAAAGAGGGATGGAGGGTAAGAGGGAAGGAAGGAAAGAAGGGAGGGAGGGCGAGGGAGGCAATGGAAGGAAGGAAAGGAAAGGAAAGGAATGGAGAGGAATGGAAAGGACGCCTCCTTCCGACGGCCACCTCAGCGCCCTGCACCTTCCGGGGCTTCCTGGAGGGGCCAGCATCTCGACTGGGGAGGTTATCCCGCAGCGGGCGGGCGAAGGACCCAAGCTGCGTGCCGCCAAAGCCATCCGGGCGCCGCACGCCCAGCCCCGGACGGCTTCGGCAGCACGCAGCTTGGGTCCTTCGCCCGCCCGCCCGCTGCGGAATAACCTTCCCAGTCGACATGCTGGCCCCTCCTCCTCGCCTGCACTAGCCGCAGCTTGGGTCTTCTGTCCGCTCGCTGCGGGATAACCTCCGCAACTGACATGCTGCTTCCCCGGGTGGAGGGAGGGAGAGAGGCAGACTTAGAGAGACAGAAAGAGAGAGAGGGGGAAACAGACACACACCCAGACACACACACACACACACACACACACACACACACAGAGTGACAGATGGGGGGGGGAGGAGAGAGAGAGAGAGAAACAGAGAAGGAGAAAGAAAGAAAAAGAAAGAGGGATGGAGGGTAAGAGGGAAGGAAGGAAAGAAGGGAGGGAGGGGGAAGGAGGCAATGGAAGGAAGGAAAGGAAAGGAAAGGAATGGAGAGGAATGGAGAGGAATGGAAAGGAAAGGAAGGGAATCCAGAAGTGGAGGGCCTGGTTGCCAAGGGGAACGGGGAAGCATCCCTCCTCCCCCCCCCCCCCCCGCCCGGCACCAGCAGCGTGGGAGCTGGACAGTAAGCAGGCAAGCGATCTTGTCGCTGTCGTGCCCAAGCAGGTGCCTCTGCTGCTGCTGCTCCCCTCTCCGCCTCACCCCTTGCCAAACCCTGGTAATATGGTGGAAGAGGGGGGGAGGGAAAGGAGGAAGGGTGGGTGAGTTGCTTTCCCGGGAAGCTGGTGGCAGGGGCTTTTCCTATGTGGCCTTGGATCGCTCTTTTCCACCCACCCCCCTCCTCACCGTTTCTCTGCCTGCTCTGCACCTTTTCCCCAAGAAATCGGTAGAATCAGGGTGATGTAGCCTGTGGAGAGATTAATTTGCCGGGAGTTTGAAGTATTGGGTGATGAGGGACGGATTGAAACAAATTTCAGTCATTGTATTGTTGATATTTGTCCAGCAGTCAAACGTTTTATTTGGTGTGTGGAAGGTGTGCAGAAGAGGGGGTAGTCTTATATGGGGAGTATATAACAAACTCTATATTTTGAGTGGAAATGATGGGGGGTCGTCTTATACGCCCAGTCGTCTTATACGCCGTCAGGTATGTAGCTGACATCCGTTTTTCTAAGTCTTACATAGATTTTTCTGCAGTCATTTGCCTGAGAGTTGCCTTTGATTTCTGCTTTTGTATTCTCCATGTACTGTATCCTATTTTTCTTCCCTGCACTCTGTTCCTTTGGACTGATCCTTACTAGCTTCAAAGTTTCTTATTGACATCTTAAAGATCCAGATCGTTCCAAGGTGCAGTGATCATATTTTTACTTGAATCCTGATGGGGTTCACTATAAACTGGCAGTTGTCCTCTTTCCTGCCATTCGTACTCTGAAGGATGGCTTGTACTGTACATGTTATCCGAAACCCAAGCCCTCCTTCATGACCTCCATTTATTCATAAGAGTAATTATGGAGTTCAGTCCTTCCCTCTTACGATAAACTTATTGCTTCCTTCCAAATGATCACATTCTGTACTAGAATCCTGTCTAAAAAAGAAGAAATATGCCAGAACCCTTAATTTGGGGATAAAAAAAAATCCTGTTGGGTTTTACATGTTTTGGCCTACAGCCTCCCAAATCCTTTGGAATCATTCTTACTGATGGGTATTAGTCAAAAACCTATGGAAGGATAACTAATTTTAGAACTTTTGGCCCAAAATAAAGGTTTGAAATAAACTGCACATTATCTGGACTTTGGTTTTTGTCGGTGATGAAAATGGGTTAGAAGGCAATTACTACTTCTCTGAAGTTAGGACACCATCAGACAAAAATGTGTAAATATTGTTTTATGGATAATATGTACATATCAATTTGAGAATAATAATGACCAGTCCTTTATAAAAAAAACTCTATAGAATAGAATGGAAACATCATATGGGAGATGTAAAGTTTGAGCCCCATTGACAATTATAATGAACAATGTAGCCAAATCATGAGGCCTTCGCTTGATACTGATCTTCAGGACCAGCAACCATGTCCTTCTTGCTATCGCCACGAGGAGATTAGCTATAGCTATATCAGCATTCCCCACCCTACAATATATTTTTAGATGCAGTTTGGCAGAAGTTGATTTAACTTAAGATAAGCCCATAGTCCCTCCAATGGTTTTCTTAGTGCTAACACTCAGCTATGCTATTATTGTAAAGGTGCTGCAATTAGAGTGGGATCTCCTATAGAAGAAGGCAAATTCTGGTTTCATTTCTTCAAGAAATCCTTAGGATAATTTGCTTGGTTCTGGCATATGAACCAAATCAATTATGGTTATTCTAGGGGTGTCAAACTCACGTCGTCATGGTGGCATCATGTGATGTATAGGAACTTTCCCCCCCCCCTTTGCAAAACCAGGTGGGGCCAACACGTGACGCATCTGGCCTGCAGGCTGCGAGTTTGACACCCCTGGTTTATTCTGTGAGTTGTGTTTAAAAAAAATCAAAGTCCTTTTTCTTTGAATGAATTTTCCATTTTGATTGGGCTATCAGAACATGTGGAATTCTCCCTCTTCTTTATAAGGGGCCTCTTCCTCGTTAATATTGATATAATTCCACAGTAGAATACAGTGGGAAGTCAATTCCATTCTATGCAGTGAGATTCACTCCCAAGAAAGTAGTATTATTTCTACAGTTAAGGTTCTGTGATTTATTTTCTTCTACAAGTGAAAGTTGTTCTTCATATGGTACTATAGGAAAACAGTATCAGAAGGATCAGTTGGCTTGCTACTCTGGATCTTTTAATGTTCCAGAAATGTGTTTTACCACCTGTTCCCAATATTTTTTTTAATAACCCTCTCTATGCTTTGATATCATATTCAGTATACAGAATTAAAAAACAGATTGGACCATTTCAAAATCACATACATTTGTGGCTTGGCAATAGTTAGCAAAATTTAGTCAGCAAAGGTACAATCCCTTTTCATAATACGTTTTTCTGCTTTCTACCATTTTGGAAGAATGTGGAAAATATATTGCAAATTAAATTATAGCATTCTTAATAAAAGATGAAAAGATAAGGTAAAAAAACATGATACGTGGTTTCTAGCGAACCCTTTGGAATTCAAGGCCCTTCTCCATCAATAGGGAAAAAATTAGAAAGAAAGCAATTAAAAATACAAAGGCAGGGGAATAAGGTTTGTAGAAAATAGAAAACCAGCCATTAGTATATTTTAAGGCTCTGCACTTCACTTAAAAACATAGATATAGCATTCATATCTTTTTAGTTTGGAATCTGCCAAATTAGTGAAATAAATAGGGTTCATGGTTGTAAAAATTGTGTGCTTTTATGGAGTGTTCACGGTATTGTTTTTCTTAACCTAGATTTATGTTTGATGACAAAGCAATTCTATAAACATTATATCACACTGTAGTGATGGTATTTGTAATAGAGATTTTTCAGTTAATAACTAGAGTTGTGACTTCTATTGATTTATATTTAAAGACACTTTCATTAAAAAGTCTTTTGTGTGGTTTTAGGAAAAATAATGGGCATGCTGGGATACTGAATAATGATGATGATAATAATACTTAATATTGTAGTAACATTTGGGCATTATTTTATTTCAATATTATTCTCACATGAATCTTTTGTGTTGTTATTAATGACTAGTAGACAAGGATTTTGGACAAATAGTTCTGCTCTTTATAAATCAATATTAAATTATTCCCTATTTCCTTCCTTCCTTCCTTCCTTCCTTCCTTCCTTCCTTCCTTCCTTCCTTCCTTCCTTCCTTCCTTCTTCACATTTTATTTTTGCAGGGTCATCTTGCAACTGTGGAAGCTTCAGAATGTAAACCTGTACCAATGCTAAACTCCCTTCCGACTAGGGAGAATCATTTCGAGGCTTTGAGAGAAACCGCAGAATTTGATGTCCTTATCATAGGTGGAGGTGCCACAGGAAGTGGTTGTGCCTTAGATGCTGTTTCAAGAGGTAAGTGATTCACGTCACTAAAGAAGTCAGTTTTGTTGTATCTAGGCATTCATACGTCCCAGAGTTAGGAATATGTTTTTTACATTTTTTACATTAAAAACATATTCCTTTTGCTTTTTTTCTACTTTTATTTTTATTTTATTTTATTCACATTTATTGTATTTTTGTTTGTATTATTTACAGTAGTCTTTTGCTTGAATCTTTTAAATTATATTTACAGATTTGGGGGCTTTTTAATTTGTAATGCAGTGTTTAAAAAAAGATTAAGAGAGTTGGGATTTAATTGCTGCAGTTCTTTTATTACATAATGCCATAAGAGGCCTTTCTTTTTTCTTTTCTCTCTCTCTTTCTCTCATACCTTTGTCATTCAATCCAATATAATGCCTGTGATAGGCCTGAGGCATTTTAAAATGTCTTGGATCGTGATAGAGATAAGTTGCTAACATCACAGTTCTCAGTTCTGAAAACTTAAGAGGCTCTTGCCTTTTGATATTCCAGAAGCATAGTTTTTAAGCATAGAGAATTCAACAAAGTGCCTTTTGTTTAAAAGATGAAATGAATATAATTTGATCATTTGAGATTATCTCTTTGACTTGCTGGGCTTTCTTCTATTCCGTTTATTTTTAATGTCATTGTCCAATATATCCATCTCATCTTAGCTGTCTGGGCAGCCTGTGCTCCATGTTATGACCTATTTTAGGGATGTTCCTTGCTAAGCTACTTTGCATTAAGTCCTAAATAACTTATTCCTTCCTAGCTGTGAATTATCTTTTTAAAATTCCCATAACTCCTAACTAGCCAAAACTTGCAGTACAAGTAGTCCTCAACTTATGACCATAGTTAAACCCAAAATTTATGTTGCTAAGTGAGAAATTTGTTAAGTGAGTTTTGCCCCATTTTAAGACTTTTCTTGACACGCTTGTTAAGTGAATTACTGTAGTTCTTAAATTAGTAATATGGTTGTTAAGTGAATCTGGTTTCGCCATTGACTTTGCTTCTCATAAAAGGGGATCACATGACTCTGGGGCGTGGCAACCACCATAACTGTGACTCAGTTGTCACGTGACCATGGGGATGCTGCAATGGTCATAAGTATGAAAATAGTCATGTCACATTTTTCAGTGCCATTGTAACTTTGAATGGTCACTAAATGAACTATTGTTAGTCAAGGACCACCTGTAAGTGTAATGCTAATGCTGACATAATAAACAAATACATTTCCTACATTGACATTTATTGATAAGGATAACTAGGCCTGGTTGGAAGAACAAATGAGAAAGAAGAAGAAATTGTTATGAATGAGAAAAATTAAGTCAGGTATTGTCTTTAGATTATAGGATCCACTTCTTCAGTAAATATCAAGATCTGTCAATTAGATATTATGAATGGCATATATAGAACCCTAGGTCCAGAAATTTATTTTTACTATCAAATATGAGGGACAATTTACTTTTTTTGAATCATTGGAATCATATGTTTCACTAATCTAAGATGTGTTTCACTAATCTAATTTTTCCAATGACAATAAAGATGATGATGATTATTATTATTTTATTTTATTTAGATTTATACCCCGCACCTTCTCCTAAAAGGACCCAGGGCAGCGCACAGGAAATTTAAAACATAACAAATATTACAAAATACAAAATTTAAAAACATATTAAACTCCTACCCTGTGCTAAAATCGATTAAAATCCCCCAAATTAAAACTATCTAGGAGCAGTCACAACGGGAGGTCACGCTAGGCCGGCTTGATGGAAAAGGTGTGTCTTAAGACACTGGCGGAAGAGGTGGAGGTCTGAGATGGTACGTAGTTCAGGGGGTAAGTCGTTCCAAAGGGTAGGGCCCGCCACAGAGAAGGCCCTACCCTTTGGAACGACTTACCCCCTGAACTACGTACCATCTCAGACCTCCACCTCTTCTGCCAGTGTCTTAAGACACACCTTTTCCATCAAGCCGGCCTAGTGTAATAATAATAATAATAATAATAATAATAATAATAATAATAATAATAATAATAATAATAATAATAATAATAATAATAATAATAATAATAATAATAATAATAATGTAACATGATTGAATTTGCTCAGTGTGTTTCGGACAAACCATAATTGAACAAAAACATTAGTATCTTGTAGAAACATCAGTCAACTTACATTCAATAAACCATAGTTATACAAAATATAGTTTAATGTGATTTGAAAACCTTTTTAAAAGTTGTTATTGTAAAAAAATGTAAGAAAAAAATTCTGAACCATTTTTGATTTATACCAGTACATTTTAGACTGCTTTTCTGTGTATGCCAGCTTTGAATTATAATGACTTCTTTTAATTAGCTAGTAATCACGTGTGTGTTTTTGGCCATATAAAAAGTGTTGACATGATTTGGAAAATAAAATACTAACTATATTTTTAATTTCAAGTTTTATAAACCATTCTATTTTTACATACAGGTTTTTTTTGTTAAGAAATTTAATGGGCCTGGCTTCAGCTGTTTTCTTTCTTCCTTAACTCCTATTTAAGTTTTTATTTTTATTTTGTTTCAAGTTTTCCATATCCTCAATTCTGCTGAAGGATTAATATGTGTTAGCCACCAGTTTGAAATTTTGGAGTGTGTATATCTCAAAAGAAGAGGCCTAAATGTTCTTAATATTTTGTTTTGCATAATTTCAGTTGCATTATTTCTGGCTAAATTTTGCTAGATTTAGAAAGAGGGGTCAAGTTTGGAAGTAGCTGTAATATATGTAGGTGAGATACCTTTTTTGGCAACTTCCTTGTATTTGTTTTTTCTACCATGTATTTTATTGCAGGGATATGATTTCGGTTTCATAACAAATAAATCTTTTCAGTGTTGGGTAGGATTCAACGTAGCTGATGATAGAGCCTATGATAGGAAAACCAAAGTTGAAGCCAATCTCTATTTATCGTTTTCGTAGTACATTTGTTGATTTGTATCAGTAGCTTTCTGAAGTGTGAAATAATCATAGGCATTTGGTTAATGAATTGTATATTGTTGCTCTTCATTCACGGGATTTGCTCTCATATTAAGTTTGATGCTTCACTTAGCAAATTCCGTTTTCTTCGTCTTTGATACGTTCTTGCCAAATTATTCCTGATTGTATCCATTAATCTTCAGTCACATTTGACAAAAATAAATTGCTCTGATCTTCTAAAGTTACCAGGAATAATTAGGTTTTTTTTTAAGGACATGAAAGTTTAGGGGACCAAGAGAGGCTAATGTGGCTGTTTGTACTGTAATAAAGCATAGCAGAATCCTTAAGGTAATGAAGGCTAAAGGAGAGCGCAGAGGACTTCCTCCTTGGAGCTGCAATATCATGTTACACACTCTACCACACCCTCTGTTAAAATCTTGCTGTACTTGCTTTCATTCTTCCTGTTTTCTTCCTTGAGTGGCTTTGTATGAGTGATTGCCACATAGAAAGTACATTCACGGTGGTTGTGACATTAGCATTGCTACTTTATTCAGTTTTTAAAATAGCACTTAGCAGTAACACTTAGACTTACTGTGTTTCCTCAAAAATAAGACAGGATCTTACTTTCTTTTGACCCCCAATATGGCCTGGACCATTATTGTTTTGGGGTTGCTGGGCGGCTGCTCTCTTGTGAGCGGACTCCTGAAGAGCCAGGCACAGCCTCAGGGGTGAACGGCTGTATTCCACTGTCACAGCAGTGCAACCCAGCAGCCATGAGGTGACTACACTCACGAGCAGCCGCCGAGCAACACCCCTCTCCAGCCGAGCAGAACACCACCCACTGACCTAGCGATATCCCGAAGACGCCAAGCCGCATGAGCGCTTTGCCCTCCCCCTAGCTCCTGCGGCTTGGTGCCTTCGGGATACCGCTAGGCCGGTGAGTGGCGCTCTGCCTGGCCCGGGGGGGGGGGTTATCCAAAGGGGCTTATTTTCAGGGGAGGGCTTATATTTTTGCCTACCCCAAAAATCTGGCATGGCCTTATTTTCAGAACATATATTTTCGGGAAAACATGATATATACTTAATCTGGCATAGATTAAGGGTTTAATTTTAAAGTTAGCATTTTAGTGATTTTAATTTTTTAGCACAGATTTTCTATTTAATTTTATTTTATATTATATGTGTGTGTTGTGGTTTTTACCTTTTTCTGTGCACCGCCCTGAGTCCTACCACGGAGAATAGGGCGGTATATAAATTTGAAAAATAAAAATAAAAAAAATAAATATACCACTTCACAGTGCTTTGCAGCCCTCTCTAAGCAATTTACAGAGCCAGCATATTGTCCCCAACAATCTGGGTCCTTGTTTTACCCACCTCGGAAGGATGGAAGGTTGAGTCAATCTTGAGCTTGGTGAGATTCGAACTACTGAACTGCTGGTAGCTGGCAGTCAGCAGAGGTAGTCGGCAGTACTGCACTCTTACCACTGCTCAAAAGTTAGTTTGTATTAGATGTCATTTCCCCTCCTCCCCCTAAAAGGAATTTCATTTTAGGTGTTCTGTAGGTGTTTATTTTAACTGCATTTTCTTTCCGTGTGATTATATTTTACAAAACAATAGAAAGGGCAGGGGGGGAAAGTCTGAAAATTAGTAATGAGGTATGCAAAGTCAGTCTCAAGGTAGTGATTGTGCACTTGAACGCATTAGTTAGAGAGGAGATGTTATCAGTATTACATTACAATTTTCATTTAGGACAAAATATGAATTAGTTGCAACCTCCCCAAAGCCCATTAATCTTCCATCTGTCTCCTGTTCTGCTTTTATAATATTTTACCTGGTTAAAAGTTCTGAAGAATTGAAAGCTTGCACTCTCCTCTGAATTGGGTGGCTCTAATAAAGGTGTAACCCAATATTGATTTTTTAATTTTTTCCCAGTAGGTTCATATGTTGTAGTCCTGCTAAAAAGAAAGCATATGCAAATTTAAAAGACCATTAATAACATTAATTGTTTGCTTATGATTTAATTACTTTATTTAATTTGTTGTTGTCATGTGCACCAATATCAAGAGTGTGATAACTGTGTCTGGGCCTGAACTCTTCTTATGTCCTGCATTAGCTTAGTTTCATTTAGAATCACTTATCTAAAAGTTTTAATTGTCCTCGTATATTAATGAGAAGGGGAAAGGTTTACGCGCTCTCAAATTCCTTCTTCGGTCATTTTCATATCTCCGGTATTTATGACTTGTCAAAATATTTCCCTGAAAAGGCTGCCATACTTCACTACCAAAAAGATGACATTATGTACTTCGAATACAAATTGATTTATATTCAGAGCATTTTTTTTCTCTTGTGATTGTCTGTACCCTAGAGAGGGGTCTTTAATGGATTACATACAAATTGTGTAATTTAAGAAGTTAATTTGGTCTTCTGGTTATACAGGCCTCAGAACAGCTCTTGTAGAACGGGATGATTTCGGATCAGGGACTAGCAGCAGAAGTACTAAATTGATCCATGGTGGAGTGAGATATCTACAGAAGGCGATCATGAAGTTGGATATTGACCAGGTAATTGCTTATGACTGCTGCTGTAAAGCAAAACGATATATTGCTTGATCTAATTAAATTGGTTCTCACACTTATGACTTTTAACCCGCTATTTGTTTTGAATTGTTTTAAACTTTGAGAATATAGGCAGAAAGTGCATATATACAAGATATGCATAAGTAATTAAAATTTGGGAATGTTTTATGTTAGCATTTGGTCAAGCAAATGAAATGGAAAGTGTACGTTTTAATAAACTGACCCTTTCATAACACTTTATTTTAATTATTAAGTTTGAGTTCAAATTCTCACTAGCAGAAAATAAAATCCTAAAACATGTTATGGTACAATTTATTTTTTTGTAAGCAGGTTGAGAAGCTTCCATAGGTTTTAAGACAATTATAAATTTTAAAAAACTGCAGTGGCAGCACACCTGTATATTATCTGTAGATGCCTTTGTATCCTTTTCAAGCATCAAGTGCCATTATATACATTTGTGTGATGGGGCAACTGCCAAAAAGTGTAAAAATGCTCCAATGTATGGAAGATTATCAAATCTGACAAGATCTCATCATTTGCACCTCTATGTCAAATATTTCCTGATCTTGTGACAATGTTAAATGCCTTCCTTGAAAAATGAATAATTTGGGTTCTTAATGTCAGATTTATAGTGAACCTTAGTTTCCCTCTTCTCACTTATGCACTGAACAAGCTGTTTCTAGTGCATTTCTCCATATTAAGACTAAATTCTGCAGGCAGAACATTTTTGGTAGGAGTAATTATTTCCTTATCTTGATTCTTAGTCATTCTATTCCATTATACCATATTTTGTTCTTAACTATGTATGGAAGTTGGGGCTTCACCAATTTACTTCCCTTAATGCAGTTATTATATTTCCAATTGATAGAACCTAAAATTTAATTTGCCCCTTTTATAGCCGTATCATAGTGTCTCAAATTCATTTGTAATTACCAGTAACTACTATGGTAAATCTTTTTCACACATGCTGTTTCCAACGTAGTTGGGCCTCTTCCCATAACTCTACATTGGATTTTTGTCCTTGCTTCAGGGTCCTCATTTTACATTCCTCAGATATCTTCTGATAGTTATTGGTCATGTAAATATCTCATATTTTGCTCAAGGACAAATTTGACATCTGTGTAATGCTGGGAAAATACTATATCCTTAAAAAGTAGATATAATTAAATAGTGTGGGGTGTAAATATGCTGTGGTAATTGTAGTTTTTACTCTTTCAGAAGTTTTGAACTCAATGCAGTCTTGAGTTCCTGACTGATATTTTGAATGGGAATTAGTATTTATTTTAAGGTCAGACAGAACACTTTCTGGATGGGCAAACAGCAAAATTCAAATTTCCTTGAATTTGGTTGATTAGTTCCAAATGTTCTATTATTGATTAGACATGTTTTTATGTTATGAAGTAGAGCTATAAGAAAATGAAATAAATGCTGAATTGTTTATTTTTTTAAACAATAATTGGTACATATTAATTTAGAAACTGCATAGACTGCTGTAATTCATCTCCATAGAGTTAGTACAAGTAGTTCTTGACTTACAACAGTTAGTTTAGTGCCAGTTTGAAGTTACAGTGGCATTGAAAAAAGGGACTTATTTATTATTATTTATTTAAATTTATACCCCGCCCTTCTCCACAGAGGACCCAGGGCGGCGCACAGGAAATTTAAAAAACATACAAAAATACAATAAATATAATTTTAAAAAACTATTAAATAACCCCATCCTGCGCTAAAACTAAATTTTAAAACCCAATTTAAAACTATCTTAAGTCCCCAAGGGAGGTTAGGCTAGGCCGGCTTGTTGAAACAGATATGTCTTAAGACATTGGCGGAAGAGGCGGAGGTCGGTGATGGTACGTAATTCAGGGGGTAGGTCATTCCAAAGGGCTGGCCCCGCCACAGAGAAGGCTCTTCCCCTGGGCGTCGCCAGTCGGCATTGTCCGGCCGACGGTACCCTGAGGAGGCCCTCTCTGTGGGAGCGGATTGGTCTGAGGGATGTATGGGGCAGGAGGCGGTCTCGCATATAACTAGGTCCCGACCCATGGAGCGCTTTAAAGATGGTAGTCAAAACCTTGAAGCGCACTCGAAAGGCCACAGGAAGCCAATGCAGCTCGCGCAGGATCGGTGTTATGTGGGAGCATCTAGTGGCTCCCATAATCACCCGCGCGGCTGCGTTTTGGACTAGCTGTAGCTTTCGAGTGCACCTCAAGGGAAGCCCCATGTAGAGAGTATTACAGTAGTCGAGTCGGGACGTCACGAGTGCTTGAGTGACTGTGCGTAGGGCAGCCCGGTCCAGTAAGGGGCGCAGTTGGCGCATCAGGCGAACCTGATGGAACGCCCCCCTGGCCACGGCTGCCACATGGTCCTCCATGGACAGCCGGGAATCCAGGAGGACACCCAAATTGCGCGCCCTCTCCACGGGGGCCAGTGTTTCGCCCCCAATGGCCAGAGTTGGAGTGATCTGGCTGAACCGGGGTGCCGGAAACCACAGCCACTCAGTCTTGGCAGGGTTGAGTTTGAGTTTGTTACCACCCATCCAGATCCGTACGGCTTCCAGACACCGGGACAGCACTTCGGCGGCATCGTTGGGGTGGTTTGGGGTGGATATGTACAACTGAGTGTCATCAGCGTACAGATGGTATTCCACCCCAAAACCACGGATGATCTCACCCAGCGGCTTCATATATGTGTTGAAAAGGAGGGGCGAGAGGACCGACCCCTGAGGAACCCCACATAGGAGAGGCCTCGAGGTCGACCTCTGCCCTCCCGTCAACACATATTGCGACCGACCAGAGAGGTAGGATGAGAACCACCGCAGAACGGTGCCTCCCAGCCCCAACCCCCCCAGTCGGTGCAATAGGATACCATGGTCGATGGTATCAAAAGCCGCCGAGAGGTCTAATAGGACTAGGATAGAGGAATACCCTCTATCCCGCGCCCTCCAGAGATCATCAACCAACGCGACCAATGCCGTCTCAGTACTGTGACCGGGCCGGAAGCCGGACTGGCGCGGGTCTAGATAATCAACTTCCTCCAGGTGTCGCGGAAACTGTTGGGCCACCACACTCTCGACAACCTTCACTAAAAAGTGAAGGTTGGAGACCGGACGATAGTTCTCTAGTAAAGCTGGGTCCAGGGACGGCTTCTTGAGGAGGGGCCTCACTACCGCCTCTTTCAAGACGGCAGGTAAGGACCCCTCACTCAAAGATGCGTTGACAATGCCCTGGAGCCAGCCTCGTGTCGTCTCCCAGGATGCCAGTACAAGCCAGGAGGGACACGGGTCCAATAAACATGTGGTCGCCCTAAGTTTCCTTGACAACCTGTCCATATCCTCGGTGGTAACAAAGTCAAACTCCTCCCAAGAAGGAACCTCAAGACTAGCCTCGGACAGTCCCACAGGACCACTGTCGATGGAGGGTAGCTCATTCCGAATCCGAGTGATTTTCTCCTGCAGATAAATCCCAAATTCCTCTGCTCGCCCTTGCAGAGGGGCTTCCCGCGGCCTCTGGTGAAGGAGGGAGCGGGTCACCCCAAACAGGGCGGCAGGGCGGTTATCTGCGGATGCAATAAGAGTGGCACAATACTCCCGTTTGGCCACTCTTATCGCCACTAAATAAGCCCTAATATGGGTTCTCACTAGTGTTCGGTCGGCTTCGGAGCGAGAGGATCTCCATCTACTCTCTAGGCATCTCTTGTGGCGTTTCATCCCCCGGAGCTCCTCAGTGAACCAAGGAGCCCGGGTGATTCGTCGCCGCAAGAGAGGCCGCAAGGGCGCAACTCGGTCCAAGGCCCCCGTGGCCGCACTTAACCATGCGGCCACTAGGTCCTCAGTCGAGTCGCGGGGCAGGGTCACAGGAATTGGCCCAAGCTCCCTCTGGAACCTTTCCGGGTCCATTAGAAGCCTGGGGCGGAACCATATAGGAGTGTCCGGTTCCGCCTCCCCGCGGTGGGGTGCAGCGATTGGAAAGTCCAGCCGAAGGAGAGCGTGATCCGTCCATGACAAGGGAGTAATGACTAGATCCCCTATTCCAAGATCACGGCTCCACTGTCCCGAGACAAAGATGAGATCCAGTGTGTTCCCCCCCTCGTGAGTGGGGCCTAAAACTACTTGGGTCAGGTCCATGGCCGTCATGGAAGCCATGAACTCCCGAGCTGCTCCAGAGGCTTCGCCCGCCGACGGCAAGTTAAAGTCCCCCATGACTACCAGTCTGGGGGTCTCAACTGCCGCCTCGGCTATCACCTCTAGGAGCTCGGGCAGGGCTGTTGTTGCATAGCGAGGAGCCAGGTATACAACTAACATGCCCAACTGCCTTCCTAGGCCCCATCTCACATAGAGAGATTCACACCCGGTTGTCTGGGGGACAGAGGTCTCCTTTGGCTCAAGACCTTCCTTTACGATAATCGCCACCCCCCCACCCCTCCCTAGGGCCCTTGGCTGATGAAAAGCACGGTAACCTGGTGGGCACATGTCCACGAGGGGCGTACCCCCCTCGTGGCCCAACCAGGTTTCCGTTATACCCACCAGGTCCGGGTCCCCCTCTGACACAAGGTCACGAATGAGGGGGGATTTTTGAACCACGGACCTGGCGTTGCATAACATCAGCTTCGGGCCCTGGGCCTGTGATTCCTGCCCACCTAGTCTGCGATGGGAGAACGGAGAGTTGGAGCACGTGACCGCCTGGATCCAGCGGCCACGGTCTTCCAACTGATGGTGCCCATTTCGTCTCCCTCCGCCCCTGCCCCTCCCCCAGACCGAATCGATGGAAAGAGCTACCGTGGAAATAACCCCCCCCCCTCCCTTCCTCCGTTTCCCTACTTCCGCCCGCCGGCCTCATTTGCTGTCCCCTCCCTGGACTATTTTTCCCCTCCTCCCTGGAACCCCCTAAAAGCCTAATTAAAAACCTCCCTAAAAACCCCCTCAACCTGCGCTTCGCCCACCTCTCAGGATTAATCAGTCCGTCATCGAGGCGGGCCCGTGTTAAACAGGAGGGCCAGGCCTGCGAGAGGGGAGACTCCCGCAGGCTCAGGAGGTCGCGTCTAGAGTACATGGTAAAAAGCTCCCTAAGGCAGCCCAAGTCCAGGAAGGCAAAACATAACATAAGTCCGAAAGCAAAATAAAGTGGCTAAGTGCAAAGATATTTTCCGGATGGGGGGTAAAGTCAAGATAATCCAGGATCTTATGGATGGGGAGATCGAAATTCAGTCCCATTACAGGCCCCATCCATCTGTCTCTCCGGCCAAAAGGGGATTAGTTCGTATCTAGTGCCGCATGGCTAATTAGTCCATCATGCGGCCTGATGAAAATACTGCCCTCTAATGGCACAGATGTTATCGGCTAACCTCCTCCAGTCCCGGGCACTCACTCCAAGATGTTCCAGATCTTCCCGGGTCGTCCTCGGCCAAGTCCTCCATTTTACAAACCGGCTGCAGCTGTTCCATGCTGTTCCACGTCTGGCTGCTCAATCCAACGTATCCTGATCTTCTCCACTCTCCATTCTCTTTCAATTCAACTTTCAATTTATCAACTCAGCTCCATCTCAACACTCTCACCATCTCATCATCGTTCTCCTTCTCCTTCTTTCAGTTCCACCATCTCCAACTCCTTCCCATCTCCATCACATCTCCATAATCCATCGCTCTCAACTTCCTTCCATCTTTCTCATTCTCTCTCTTTCTTCTTTCTCCTCTCTCCTCCTCTCTCCATCTCTCTCCTTCTTCTTCCTCCAACTTCTCCAACACCATCTTCCAGACCTCCAGACCTTCTTTCACACCAACCAACCTCCCTTATGAGCAGCCTCGTCATCTGGGCACAGGCCAGGGTAGGACCGCACGATCTGCCACTGATCGTGCGGCCTGATGGCAGCTCTCCTGGCCTGGCTCCATCTGGCAGCCGACAGATCTTCTTCCGCGTCCCGGCTTTGCGGCCTACCTTCCTTCTTTCCGGCCGCGCCGGGATGCTCTAGGCCGCCGACAGGCCGAGTCGCCTCTCCCGTAGTTGATACCTCTCCGTCGTCGCCGCATAGCTCGCCCTTCAGCCCTGGGCGGCTCAGCGCGACGACGGGAGATTCGGGCCTCCAAGCCAGCCCTCACTGATGGCAAAGAGGGCTGGCCGCGCTGGGACGCTCTAGGCCACGCTGGGACGCTCCAGGCCGCCGACATGCCGACCTGCCGAGTCGCCTCTCCCGCTGTCTTCTTTTGCTCTCCGTCGTCGCCATATGGCTCGCCCTTCAGCTCCGGGCGGCTTGGCGCGACGACGGGAAATTCGGACTTTCAAAACCAGCCCTCGCTGATGGTAAGGAGGGCTGGCGACATCTTCCTGGGGGTGAAACTGCCCCCGGGCTTCTCCCCAGTCTCAGAACGCGACCGCCATGTCGCGCATGCGACATGGCGGTCGCATGACCATTTTTCACACTTAACGATTGTTGCAGCATCCCCATGGTCACATGATCAAAATTCAGATGCTTGGCAACTGACTCATATTTATGGTGGCTGTAGTGTTCCGGGATCAAGTGATCACCTTTTATAGACCCCAGCCTATTTCACCCAGCTGATGTTGTGATGGAAAATGGAGGAAGGAGAATGTAAACACCATATTGAGCTCCTGAAGAAACTTTGAGATATATTTTAACAGTTTTCTGCAAATAAAAGTATTTTTTTTCCTGATCAAAGAATGATTTGTACAAGTTTTTCTAACAATCATAATTTCTAAAGTTTTTTTTAATACTTCAGGGAGTCCACAAAATAGCAACAGATGATTGTTTGACACTATAATTGAAGATCAGTTCAGTAAATTCTTTTTTTTTACTTTTACTTTTTTTTAGTATAGAATGGTGAAAGAAGCTCTCCATGAACGTGCCAACTTGCTTGAAATTGCACCTCATTTATCTGCTCCTCTACCTATAATGCTTCCAGTTTACAAGTAAGTTATTCAAAATATATCCTATTTTATTTGCTTGGCAGTTTATTCTTACATTTTAACCTGTGTCACTGTATAGGAATTATAGTTCTTTTTATAGTTGTTCTTCTTCTATTGTGTTTTGCTTTGTTTTTGCTAGTGCCAAGCCTTTTTTTTTTTTACTTTGCAAGAATAAAATATTGCCATTATTTTGGGGAAGTGTAATGTGAAATCTTTTGAACCGTTGATTCCATTTGTTTTAATCTGGTATGGCAAATGCATAAAGAATCCTGTTGGCATTTTACTGACAGATCAATTACAGTGGCAGAAACCTTTGATGTGGCTATACCATAACTATGCTTGAATTAAATCTTGATTAGCCATCTCAGAACTGAAACTTACATGTGTGTATGTGCATCAGTGTTTTATGTGCATTTATTTATTTATAATGATATCTACTTTCTAAACGTTGGACCAGTGTCTGCATCTCTGTGGTATAAAAAGGGAGAAAATGAGATACAAATGTATGCATGTTGTTAATTTTCCTGACTTCTCAAATGCCTTGAGAAAGAAAAAATACATAAGTAGCTTTTTTACTCTGTTTAGACAGACCAATACTTTACCTTAAATTAGTCAATGAGCTGTGAAAAGAGAGTATACAATTAATGTTCTTGAATAATAATAATTTATTAAACTTGAATTATGCCTGATTCTCAATTAATCTGGACAATCAAAGAATTTATAATAAAACCAATAAAAAATAAAACATGTAAATAAATGCACAAATATATGCTGTTTAGGACTTGCAGAAGGATGCATCTGGGGGGATGTTACAGGAATAGAATATTTAAGTGTTTTGTAACTTATCTATTTGAATTTTGATCTTTGGAGTGGTATTGGGGGAGGGACCTTAGCCTGAGATACGATGCCTTACCCAGGGTCTCTAAATGACTTTCTAAAGCGAGTGACGTTTTGAGACTTAGTTTCACACATCCCACCACAATGACTCACAAAGAATACACTGAGCAGGGGAAACATCAAGGATTGGAAAGAGAAGTCATCAAACCTAAATAAACATATTGCGCTCAGATAATGTGTTGTTATTATCCAAGAAAAACATGGTGATGCTATAGCATTCCCAGAACATGTCCTCCAAGTATAATTCTGGCACATTGTACTTTCCATATCTCATGGTAAAAGTATACAAGCTTGCTTTGGTCTCCATCAGTTCAGACGCTTTACAAGAAAGGGAATTTTGAAGCATCATCTGAGTCATTTAAATAAGACTTCTTGTTATGTAAGAAACTTCAACTGCCCGTCAGCTGCTTATTTATGTACTGTTGTTAGAAACTTGTTAACTAAACATTAGAAACATTAGTATGCAAATCATGTCATTGCTTTCTTTTGCCCAAGCGTGCACAATTTCTGTTGCCTTAAGAGCTGCAGCTGGCTTAATGTTAGCCAACACTTTATTCCAAAAATTGGCCAGGCCAGGCCCACTATGGAAGTGGGAGTTCAGCAGCTTTAAGGATTGAAATCTCTTTTAACTACCTACAAAATTTAAGACATTTAAAGGAATTCCATACCCGAAGAATGTTAAAGACTAGCCAGTGGGATGTAATAATTGTTGAAATGCACCTTGTCAAAGTAAAATGGAGAGTGACTATTTTTCTCAATCTGCGACTCATCTGTCTTTAATTAACTATGTTTTGAAGAGGATGACACAGAGAAAGTTAGCCAAGTTAGCCTCAGGTTCCTACTAATTCTAAATTCACATAAATAGAATTGGGTTTGGTTTTTTTTTTTTTTTTTTTTTTGATAAAACACCTGATGGACTTCATAACTTGGTTAACAAGCTTCCTGAATAATGTAAATGGAATTATATGGCACAGGTTATTGTCCTGTTATCTGTATTTCCCCCCTCTTCCTAGTAGAATAGTGACTATATTTCCCCTGCAATAATCTTGAATAGGTGCTTGCGGATCAATTCTGGCTGACTGTAATAAACAAGAATAACATTCATTAGCCAGCTTGGAGTTGAACATATTTTCAAAACTTACTCATGTTTACTTTTAAGACCCATTGATGTCAGTAGATCTCTCTCTAAATCAGTTAGTTTGAAATCTCAAATATTGTTTAACATTTTCATATTCTAGTACAAAGGCCTGGGGGGGGGGAAGGGGGAAGATGATTATTTTAATATCCTGACCGTAGGATAAGACACATGGTCCAACCAGGTAATTGGAGACTTAAGCTGCTGTATGATTCATATGACACTAAATATCATTTTGGTGGAAAGAAATGATTTATATTTAAATATTTTTTTTCTTTGAGCACTGATCGTTCTTTGTATGCTAGGATAGTTGCCCCCGATCATTAATATATTTAAAAATAAGAACATTAGAAAACAATATGAGCTGCAGTGAATCCTCAGTTTTCCATGTTAAGCCTATGAATCTGTTTGCTCATTTCTCTGGCTGGATGCGTGTAAAAGGATAGGATAGGCTAAAATGGATTTGAATAGCTTGTGACTCAGTACTGTAGGAACCCAAGCATTATCTGAATATGTTACATAAACCAGGACACCAGGTTAAGGCAGTTAATTTAGATGTTATGGGAATTGAGATTAGAAAATGTGTTATCTGAATGGTCCTTCTTTCACATTCCCAGTATTTGATGCTTGGATCCAGCTGTACAGTAAAGCTTCATAGCCAACTGGACACTGGGACACCTTGGTCCCGGTGTCCAGTTCTTTTTACTGCATTAATTGCATGCTAACTGATTTGGAGCCTATTTTATAAATTAGTCTCAGCCCTTGCAAATAAATATGTATCTATATTTGGGTGTGTTTTACAGTTGCAAGAAAAAGTATGTGAACCCCTTGGGATTACGTGGAGTTTTGCATGAATTGGTCATAAAATGTGCTCTGAACTTCATCTAAGTCACACCAATAACAAAACACAGTCTGCTTAAAATAATACTACACAAACATTAGATGTTAACATTCACAGTGCAGGGAGGAAAATGTATGTGAGCCCCTAGCCTAATGATTTCTCCAAGAGCTAATTGGAACCAGGAGTAAGCCAACCTTGAGTCCAATCAGTGTTATGATATTGGATGTGTTGCTGACAGCTGTCCTGCCCTTTAAAAACACACACCTGTTGTGGGTTTACTGGTTTCAAGAAGCACTGTCTGATGTGAACCATGCCTCGCAGAAAAGAGCTCTCAGAAGACCTACGATCAAGAATTGTTGACTTGCATGAAGCTGGAAAGGGTTACAAACGTATCTCCAAAAGCCTTGATGTTCATATATCCACGGTAAGACAGACTGTCTACAAATGGAGAAAGTTTAGCACTGTTGCTTCTCTTCCTAGGCGTGGTCATCCTGTAAAAATGACTGCAAGAGCACAGCGTAGAATGCTTCATGAGGTAAAGAAGAATCCTAGAGTGTCAGCTAAAGACCTACAGAAGTCCCTGGCACATGCTAACATTTTTGTTGACACATCTACAATAAGGAAAACATTAAACAAGAATGGAGTACATGGGAGGACACCACGGAGGAAGCCATTGCTGTCCCAAAAAAATATTGCAGCACGTTTGAAGTTTGCAAAAGAGCACCTGGATGTTCCACAGCACTACTGGCAAAATATACTGTGGACAGATGAAACCAAAATTGAGTTGTTTGGGAAGAACACACAACACTATGTGTGGAGAAAAAATGGCACAGCACACCAACAGCAAAACCTCCTCCCCACTGTAAAACATGGCAGAGGGAGCATCATGGTTTGGGGCTGCTTTGCTGCCTCAGGGCCTGGACGGATTGTTGTCATTGATGGGAACATGAATTCCAGAGTTTATCAAGACATTTTGCAGGAAAACGTACGGCCATCTGTCCGCCAACTGAAGCTCCGCAGAGGATGGGTGATGCAACAGGACAATGACCCAAAGCATACAAGTAATTCAACAAAAAAAATGGCTTCAACAGCACAGAATACGCCTTCTGGAGTGGCCCAGTCAGAGTCCTGACCTCAACCCGATTGAAATGCTGTGGCATGACCTTAAGAGAGTGATTCACACCAGACATCCCAAGAATATTGCTACACTGAAACAGTTTTGTGAAGAGGAGTGGTCCAAAATTACTTCAGATCGTTGTGCAGGTCTGATCTGCAACTACAGGAACCGTTTGGTTGAGGTTATTGCTGCCAAAGGAGGGTCAACCAGGTATTAAGTCCACAGGTTCACATACTTTTTCCTCCCTGCACTGTGAATATTTACATGTTATGTTCAATTAAACCATGGCAACATCTAATGTTTGTGTAGTATTATTTTAAGCAGACTGTGTTTTGTTATTGTTGTGACTTAGATGAAGTTCAGAGCACATTTTATGACCAATTCATGCAAAACTCCACATAATCCCAAGGGGTTCACATACTTTTTCTTGCAACTGTATATCCTCTGCTTTACTTCCCATAAAATTAGGATAACTTCAATAAATAACAAAATGAATTTTAAAAACACCTATCAAATTGAATAAAATAGTAATTGGAATCATCATATCTCACTTCTTCTTGGATGGCCTCTTAGTTGAATCATTGGCGTACAGAATTCCCTTGTGATCTTTCAAGCAGCTTTCCCATGCATATCCAGATCTAGTCTGATTTTTCTAAATTCTGTTTTAATTTTCAGATTTGTTTTAAAAGAATGTCCATTGGGGAAAAATGGGATTTGTTTTACATGCTTACATATTTATTTGTCTTTTTTTATTTTTAGGTGGTGGCAACTGCCTTATTACTGGGTGGGAATTAAGATGTATGACCTTGTAGCAGGAACCCAATGTCTGAAAAGCAGCTATGTGCTTAGCAAATCCAGAGCTTTGGAACTCTTTCCTATGTTACGGAAGGACAAACTCGTGGGCGCCATAGTCTACTATGATGGTATGTCCTCTCCTTTCTTGCCAGTGTTAAAAGCAGAAGCTTTGATCCCAGTTGTGAATCTGAGCCCATTCTATCACTGTAGCTATATTGCAGAGGTACTATATGGCCCTTGGCTTCATACATTTCTCCATTTGTATACCTTTGCACACCCACACACCCACACCCTGCAACAGTCTTTAATTACCAACTGCTTTTTTCACCTGCTGCACTGTTTCGCTAATCAGTTAGAAAAACTTGCCTTAACTTTCTTTAAGCCTTGGGGGTGCGGTGGTTAGAATGCAGTATTGCAGGCTAACTCTGTGCACAGCCAGGCGTTTGATCCTGACTGGCTCAAGGTTGACTCATCCTTCCATCCGAGGTGGGTAAAGTGAGAAACCAGATTGTTGGGGGCAATAGGCTGACTCTGTAAACTGCTTACAAACTCTTTACAGCTTAGAGAGGGTTGTAAAGTACTATGAAGTAGTATATAAGTGTTATTGCTATTGCTGTCTTAGCTCCAGTCCTTTCTTTTCCTCTGCCGGGCAGATTTTTCCAACCACGGCAGAGAAGATTCATTGTTGTTCTTATTTCCCATAGCAAATGAAGCCACACCCATCTTCAGTCCCTTCTTTCACACTGGAAAAGGATATAAGTACTAGATTAGTCTTGTCCCCTTTTGCTTTCGGTGCCTATTTGCACCTATTTCTGTGAAAATTCCTGAGAACATGCCAGAACATGCCAACTAGTTCTTGGAAGAGTCAGACAGATTTCTTCTTTCCTCGTGTATATTGTCTTCTAAATCAACTTGTCTGTAGCTGGTGGATGGACGAGGCATTATCATACATGGGAATGTGCCAAATAACTTACTTTGTAAAATCTGTGTTTAGTTCTATTATTCACTGAGGTTTCCAGATGTCTCTTTTAGTCTGCCAGTAGAATGCTCCACCTACTGGTGGTTTTTGGTGCTCAAAAAAACCCATTTCATTCTTCCCTTGGATTTAATTCCCAAATGAACGTTGATTTTTCATTTGCTTCTGTGTGCACGTTGCTATTTCATCAAAATGTGTTGCTACATACAGAATTATCTTTTGTATTTTTTATATCAGATATTCCTCCAATTTCTACCTTTGAAAAACTTTTTGCAGGCAACAGTAGATACATATGGATCAATGCATGAGTTGGAATATGAAATATACTAGCAGAGTTACTCCATTTGCTTTTTTGTGAAGGGGAGGAGAAAATTAAATTTCCAGCTTATGCAAATTGAGGTTGGGGATGATGGGGAAGCAGCGCAGACCAAAAGAACTAAAAAGGACCATTAACCAATTTAAAGCAGGATGACAGTGGAAATGCTTGATGTTCGCTGAAAAATTGATCAGTGTAGTGAATCCACAAACCTATGATTATAGCATTATGAATATTTGTATATATCAGAAAAAGCTAGCTCAAAAGCTTTTTAACTATAATACAATAATACTGATGAGATCTGAATACTCTATTGAATATGTGCTTGCTAGTATCATAGTTTTCTAGTACTGCAGTTTTGTAAGTGATTTTAAGTTTATTTCTTTGCCCAATAAGTCTTGAGATGGAGTGGTTGAAGAGAGTAGTTTTATGCTAAACTAGATTATATCTTCCAAAACATCCCTTCTACAGTTTGAGGCATAAAATAAAATGTTATATGCAGACAAACATGGAGGTGAGTCTGCATACATTTTCATAAAGCAACAGAGAAGTCAGCCCATCAAAACGTACTTTCTCTGAAAATTACTAGAAGCCAAGAAACTCGGTTCTGAGATAGTGGAATGCAACTAGTTACACAGCAGGATGCCCATTTAGTGACATTTTTATTGCTCCCTGCCTAAAGGCCAGCTTTAACTGTGATTTTATTTTTGTCCTTATGTTAGAGGTATTCAGTTTTCCATTCTTTTTTTATAAGATGATTTATAGGTTTATTTTTTCTGTTGAGATAAAGATGTCTTAACATGCAATTTTTAAAAAAATGTTTTTTTTTTCTACCTACCCTCCAGCCATAGCCAATAAACCAGATTTGTACTTTTAGAATGTCTTTTATGAATGAATACATTCAGGTAGGAAACCTGAGTTTCGGTATCCAGCCAGGTTCCTTTGGCTACTCTCTCGTACTTCTCTGCCATTCGTTTTGAAGAAGCTTTAGAATGGTGTGTGCTAATTATGGGATCCACATAGATTGGTTTTGCAGCGAAAAAGCTATGTACGAGGATTTTATTGCGGACAAAAGAAAATGGAATTTAAATTTGCCATTTTTTATTGCTTTATTTTACTTAAAATTGTATACCTACACAATTAAAATAATCTTTAAACTTAAAAGAAAGGCTTTTAAAAATTAGAAAAGAGACAGACAGACAAACAAAAAATAAAACTGAATACAGAAAGGAAAAAAACCCCTATCTTGTATTTTATACTTATCAATAGTTATGAGTACGCTACTGTAGCCTGTTCTTCTACCACAGGGGTAGTCAACCTTTTTATACCTACCGCCCACTTTTGTATCTCTGTTAGTAGTAAAAGTTTCTAACCGCCTACCGGTTCCACAGTAATGGTGATTTATAAAGTAGGGAAGTCAATTAAATTAAAAAAAAGGAAAGTGCTTCAGTATCTGACAAAACCCCTACCGCCCACCATGAAAGCTGGAACGCCCACTAGTGGGCGGTAGGGACCAGGTTGACTACCACTGTTCTACAATCTAATGTACTTGAATTGAGTGATCCTAAATATAATTTCTAAACTGTGAATTGAACTTCTGGTAGATTCAGTGAGCATTAGAACATACTACATCATAAATTAGTCGGTAGCACCTTTGCCATCATCCAATCCCGAAGCCATATCTAAAGCTTGCCTTCAGTTGTCTTTTCACATAGAAACTGTTTGTTGTGCTTTCCCCACATTCTGCTAGTGAAGCAGTCAGGTGAGCCCCTAAAGCAGGGGTGGGCAATTAATTTTCCCAAGGAACTACATGAGAAACCAGGACTGGTATAGAGGGCTGAACCAATGGGGGTGCGAAGATGCGTAGGCATGCACATATGCCCATATGTAAGGTGGGGGTGGGTGAGAAGCAGTCGCCTTCAAAATAAAAGCAGTCCATTCGGGCCACACAGAGACAGCCAAAGGGACAGATGTGGCTCGGGGGTCATAAAAACCCAGGTCTACCCTGGAAAGTGGGAAGAGCTGTACATTTTTCTGAAATAATGATAAATCTGCACCCAAAAGAAATCTTTCAGGGAGGACTAGCTACCTAGTAAATCGTGTTGCCTCTCCAAGTCCTATCCCAAGGAAAAGGACTAGTGCAGTGTTACTCAATCTTGTCAACTTGAAGATGTCTGGACTTCAACTCCCAGAATTCCCCAGCCAGCATTCGCTGGCTGGGGATTTCTGGGAGTTGAAGTCCAGACATCTTCAAGTTGACAAGATTGAGAAACACTGGACTAGTGGATGGTCTCCTAATAGCTGGTGAATTTGTACGAGTGAAGGAAAGCTGAGAAGGAGATATTCAAAACCTTATCTTTGACATGTTCTGGATAATTGACAATGTGCCTTTAGCAGGATAAGAATTGCTGGTGGAGCTGTCACATTTTAAGGCAGTGTTCTTTCTGCTGGCTCAAGGACTAGTACACAGACTTTGAATTCACTGGTGAAGAAGTACCATGAATGTGTTTTTCACTTTGTGCTCTGTTTTGCATCTTGTTTCTCAAGGAAAATGTATGAAGTCTGACATCTGAAATATTCTGGTATTGTTCTTTTTAGGCTTTTCCTAAGAATCCTCAAGTTTATTATAATGAGCAACCAATAGTCTATTTTGAGATTCATTTTTAATGAAATAGTTAAAGGCTCAGTACTGATAAATTATCTGATTTGTAAGCAGACAGCGCTAGAGAAGAGCAATTTTTTTAAAAAAAGATTTGGTGTTCTATTTCTTAAACTTCAGAGCGTCAGAAAAGTTTTCTGAGCCTGCTTAAAGAGAGAGGTATAGTCAAGACATGCTTTCTTGGTAAAGTAATATAGCCACCAATATTGGGGAAAGAAACGTAACTCACTCCAAAGGTCCCGAGTTCAGTCCTTGGCATTTCCAGCAGAAAGAATCTTAGCTAGTAGTCCCATTTTTTTTAATTACATTCCCGTTTTCAAAAAGCTCCGTGCTACGTCCAGTAACAGGGTAAATAGAAGTGATCCTGGATTCATGAAGTGGAAAATATATATTAGTCTAGCACAGCTGAATATGGCAGGCAATTGAACAAAGCCGAATCAGGCAGGCAGTGTATTATTGCAAAAATGCTTACTGCCCCATTTCACTTCCTTTCCCAGTCACTCCTGCAGGCCAACTATTAGTATAATTCTTGTAGGATATTCTTTTTGATGCCATATTCTTAATTTCTGCTTAATGGCACGTACCATTCATCGCATAAGTCACATCCAGTGCAAACCTTCTATCAGTTCTGACAAACTGAAAATGCTCAAGCTTAAAATACAGGACCACTTGCTATGCAGATCCACTAACAAAAATGTGCCCCTATCTTTTTTTTTTTTTTTTTTTTTTTTTAAGAAAAGTAAAAAATTTCTAGTAAAATCTTCTCCAGAAAGCAAAAGACAAAACAGAACTTCACATTTCAATAAACTCATCTTTAGATAACCTTCCGTCTCTAAGTTACTCATTGATTGGATCCTGGGAAATCTTGTTTTTTAATTAGATTTGAATTCATTCCAACATGGCCTTTGGAAGAAAAGGAGTCTTGTTTACTCTGGTTGATAAATCCAATTGGGATTTGGAAGACATGGAAAGTTACGGTAGTTTTCTTGGATCTTTAAGTAGTAATGAACTGTATCCAGAATTAGGAATTATGTGGTTCAAAACAGCTCCTTTCTTTTTTGGAGGGAAAGATGTGGGATTCTCAGGACCATTAAATTACAATACAAGGTAACTTTTCCAAGTATCTTTTAATGGTTGTGGAAATCATTGAGAAAAAAAACTTCCAGTGATTTTGACTAAAAGTTGACTCAGTAAATAGATGAGAGACAGTTCTTCCTTCCGCAAGAAAGCTGTGCTGTTTTAGAATGGTTTAAGGGCAAATAAGTAAAGACTTGTGGGTTGACATGACCACCATTTTTGATGCAAGTATGCACATAATATCAATCTTACCGACAGAAGATGGTTTTGGCCCAGTGCTACATAGTTTCTGATCTCTGAACATGAAGATGGTGCGTTCAATTTGTATATAATTACTCCTTTATACTCTTTCAATCTCTTTGAAGAAGCTAGACCCTGGTGCCTTGGTAGCACCCAGCTGGTTGCAAACAGTGGTGTTGACGTACAACTGTATATACAACGTATAGACAGATTCACCCATAGTTTAGATTGGAAAAATGGGACCATCCTAGACCATGCCAAGTCCAAAAACACCAGGGAATTTCTAGAAGCACTCTGACAAATCAGCCGCCAATAGACACATGGGCAATAACATCTGTAGACTCTGCAAAAGGGACTGTCATCCAGTCCCAAAAGGAATAAAAAACCCCAAACACCTCTCCACCAGCAATCAGTACCCAGATCATCATAGATTTACTCCAAGGTTAACATCAGACCAACAGTCAAGTAAAAAAAAATCCCCAATCAAGAAACTGCCTAAGAGCCAACAGCAAACAGCCCAACCAAAGAATTTCTAAGACCGCCCTCACCAACACTTACAAGGCAAGCACCAGAATATAAACTGACAGCAAACATCACTCCTTTCTAGCACTGATGATGTTACCTAGTTCGGGTAATGAAACGTCTGCAACAAAACAAGCAGACTCAGACAGCACTAAGGACCCCATCATTTCAACCCTAAACTGCAGATATTCTCCTTTATTGGTACTATATCTGTACCTTTGCACTGGTACAACCAAATTCATAATGTACGTATTCTATTTCTCTCCCCCCGTCCCCTGCTTTAAAATAAGGGTAAAAAGGTTCTTATAAACTAGGCTTAGAATTTCATCCCTTCATTTCTTTTAATTTCATAGCAATTTGTCCAAGCAGTGATATATCAGAGTGTTCATTTTCTACCACATATTGTTGCTCTAAGCTTTCTTAATTCCGCTTTAAGTTTATACAGGCAAAAAAAAGGGGGACATTATAAATGTTGGCTATACCAGCCAGTGCAAATCACAAACTTTACCAGGGGCTATTCGTGCTCTGTCGCAGCATCAGGAAAACAAAGCATATGTTGGATGTTAGCCTAGCTGTACACAATGTGTCCTATTTATTCAAGGTTTCCTTTGAAGCTACAACTTACAACTTTGTTTCTTAAGGGTACATGTCAGCTTCATTTAGCCTTTGTTAGCATTTGGATACTCTTGAATAGCAAAAAGAGGCAACATTTTGGGAGAGAAATGTGGCTGCTATCTGAGCAATGATCTGTCATTTTCCCTTATGCATCTGAAGAGAAATTAAAAAGGGGCACGATAGAAAAGCTAGACTAAGATTTATTGTAACCAACTTTTCCTTTATTAAAACTGGGGAAGCCATTTTTAAAATGTACTCTACAGCAGGGGTCCCCAACCTTTTTTGCACCTCTAGGGCCTCCAATGGCACGAACGGCCGGGCATGCACATGCGCACACAGGGGGCGAGTCAGCTCACTCGGCCCTCTAGGGCCTCCAACGGTGCGAACGGCCGCGCCTGCGCTGCTCTCTCCTTCTCCTCTCCGGTCCTGCGGCCCGGTTCCTATCAAGCCACGGACGGCCACCGGTCCGCGGACCGGGGGTAGGGAACCCCTGCTCTACAGGACCCCCTACATCTTTTTCCTTAGTGATTCTTTAAAAAAACAAACCAGAGGTCCCCAATCTCTGGGTCAAGGCCCACTACCGGGCCGCAAGTTGTTCAAAACCGGGCCGCTCGAAGCAGCACACGAACGTGCATGCACATACCCTCCTTGTGTGGGCAGCAAGCGAGTGCACGCATATGTGCTACATTTGTGTGAATGGTAGGCAAATGGAACTGCATGCAGACATGCGCTTGCCCGCTGCTCTGGCAGAACCATCCCCTCTTCCGTGCCCCTCCCCCCCATCCACAAAGCAAGAAAGGTTGGGGAACTCTGTTTCAAAGTAAGCATTATCAAAGAATATTTGGTGATTTAAAGATAGACATAAGACTTACTTTCCACTCTGATCTTTTTTTTGAGGAAGACAAGGGGGAGTTGAGCATTGCCTTAAATTCAGGCTCGTTTTTATTGACGTTAGATGTGGCAAACTTTTTACATGTAGTAAATGTAGTAAAGGTTTTAAAGGTTTTCCTTGAAGTGTAGGTATGTTTAAAAATTGATAGATCTTTTTTCCCATTATGTCTTAAATTTAAATCTCCTTCAATTCAAGTTTGAATTCTGTTTCCCAGAGGTGTCCATATAGGAGTTGATACTGTTTTGCAAGATAATTTAAGTAGTTTGGCCTGCCTTTTCCTGGGATGTTTCTTTCTACTTTCCATTTTAGTTTGTAGACATAGAGCAGTGTTGGCGAACCTTTTTGGCACCGAGTGTCCAAAGCGGAACGTGCATATGTGCGCACACATGCCGGCCAGCTGGTCTTTGGAGTTTCCGGCACATGAATGTGTGGCAGCCAGCTGGTCTTCACACATGCCGGAGTACCGGAAACCCAAAGACCAGCTGGCTGGTGCGTGCATGCCTGCTTTTTGTGCATTTTTGCCTGTTTTTTAGGCTGTTTTGGAGCCATTTTGAGGCAGGGCTTTTCAGTGTTTTAATGTTTCCCGTGTCTTTTTTCCCACTTGGAACTGGTTGAACTGGCCAGAAAGAGGCCTGAAAGCAGCCCACAAAACGACCCAGAAAACAGCCTGAAAAATGGCCCTAAAAGGGCCCAGAAAACTGCCTGTTTTGGGCTGGTTTTGGCCTTTTTTCGGGTCGTTTTCTGGCACTCTAGCACCCACGAACGCCAGCTGTGAGACCAGAAGAGCAGCTGGCAATAGTGTGAGTGCCCACAGAGAGGGCTCTGTGTACCACCTCTGACACAAGGTTTACCATAGCAGCCCTAGAGTTTCTGGTGGTTTTCTATCCACCTATTAACTCTGATGCCTTTTTTTGTGATCAGTCATGATTGCACATATTTATTTATTTGTTTTTTTTTTCAAATGTATTCCAAAGCACTTCATAACCCTTGTAGGATCACATCAAAGAGATTACTATGGAAACAGAAGTATTATCTAATTTGAAATTTCTAGCGTAGGTCCTAACAAACAGACATTCATAAATTGTTTTGCAGAGAAGTTATCTTGAAGAGGTCCTGCCTCCTACATTTGTTAATTAAGAATTTTAAAAAATCCATTAGAGATAACACAAGTTTAGGGATACTTGTAAGGACTTTGTGTTGACACTATTTAGAATCGGAGAGAGCCAATTAAGGTCTCTGGAAATAAAAAGTGACTTTGTTTCAAAAAGGAGATATTTTTTTCCTACTGTAAACTTTATGAGATTTTATTTTAATGTATGTAGAGGAAGGGTGAAGCATAAAGAAACCAATGAGAAAAATGTAGAACATTCATTAAGCTGTCAACAGCTGGATAGGAACCTAATTTCTCTTAGACTCCTATGGCTCCTTTTTCAGTGTGTGCTGAATTATGAGAAATTACAGGTTTATAATTCGTTTTTGACTAATTTATAATTTTGAGAGACTTGAGGTGTTTGATTGAGCTCCAGCCCAGTTTTAGATTTAGGCAGTTGTAAAACTTCATACACTTATTTAAAACGTTTTTCTCATTTTGAAATAAAAACAATGTCGTAAGCTGCTATTGTAAAGGTTTCTCACAGGTGAAACCCAGCATGTACATCACAATAGAATTATGACAGCCTCTTATATCAGTAGAAATCCATGGGGGGGCCAGGAGCAAAGCGAGGAAACTATTAAGGGTAGTTAAAGGCAGGTCCTGAGAATCAAAATTATTTCTGAATCATTCCTATAAACTAAAAAATATCCACCCAAAACTTGCACTCTCTTGCAGTTAAAAAAGATTATAGGAAGCTGATTTGGTGCTGCATTCCAGAGCAATGGCACCTTGCTAATTAAAGGAATTTTAATACTGCAATCTCATGTGAATAGAAGGAAATGTCCTGATGAATCATCGATAGAAGAGAATGTTGGATAACCATTTGTCTGGTGTAGGGTTTCCTGCCTAAGCAGGGGGTTGGACTAGAAGACCTCCAAGGTCTCTTCCAACTCTGTTATTCTATTCTAGGTGGACATCCCTGCTGTAAGATTTATCTTCGGGATCGCATCCTGCCCCATAATCCCTTCGGCCGATTCGCTCCCACAGAGAGGGACTTCTCCGGGTGCCGTCCACTAGGCAATGCCAGCGGGCAACGCCCAGGGGAAGGGCCTTCTCTGTGGAGGGCCCAACTCTCTGGAATGACTTACCCCCCGAACTGAGAACGATCACGGACCTCTGCTCCTTCCGCCAGAACCTTAAAACTTATTTTTTCCAATAGGCCGGCCTGGCCTAACTTACATCACCTAGCTCACAGTCTGCAGTTAAATTGTTTTAAATTGGTTTTAGGGGTATTGTTTTAACATATTTAAATTTTTTAGCACAGGGATATTAATTTAATTTGGTTTTATATTTTGTATATTGTTATGTTTATATATGTTTTTAAATTGCCTGTGCACCGCCCCGAGTCCCTTTTGGGAAAGGGTGCGGTATATAAATTTAATAAACCATAAACCAAACCATTGTTTATCCAGCTCTACAATGTTTTCTTAAGGTTATCAAATCAATTTCTGCGGCTATAGTGGTACCCCTTAAACGTTTGGTGTGTGCTTACTGGCTAACCCTTACTCTTCCCACCTTCTCCCTGCCACCCCAATTGCAGGGCACTGGTCCACATATAAACGTACCAGTAGATGCCTAGTTTGCTTGTAACAAAAGGTTGGCTGTGCATTTGATAGCACTTTGGTTGCTGGAGGCACCGTCCCCAAACACTTGCCGATGATAGCTGCATCTCCTGCTGTACCTGTAACAATTTAATTGTATAAGTCAGCCCAGTCAAGCATTCCCAGCACATGACTGGGAGACATGAAATTCATTGTCATTATTGTCCCTGTCATTTTGGATCATTATATCCTACTGCAGAATTTTCCTCACTTCAGTGCTTTTTTTTAACCTCCAGGAACCAGGGATTATGGCTGAATTGGAAGTGGGGGCAGGACTGCGATCTACATTTACCTCAGGGGAGCCACAGATTAAATTGGCTTTGCTCGCTGACTGGCTAGATTCATCCATTTGCGTGTTCCGAGTTTAAGGCAGCAAATTTATGAGGATCTGGATGAAATGTCCAGACTTTGCTTTATTTTGTTGATGCGTTTTGGCTTGGGAATCAAATGCTGATTCTTACAGAAGGAAGTTTAAAGTGAAGGTGTGTTTCAGGTCCCATGCAGTCCTTAAAGATGCAGGATTACTCTCGACGTTATTCGAGCATTATCCTGCAAGCTTCCTTGGTATTCCCCAGTGTGCCATGGGGTGACCAGAGAAAAGATTGCATTGAAGCAAATAATTTATATGTGTGAGGTTTGTGTGAACTTAACAGTGGGCCCTTAGTTAATAATATGGATCTTGTGCCATGAAGTACTGACGATGGTGCCATGGATACTGTTTTAAAGAGGGAGAGAAGGTTATTGCAAAAAAAAAAAAAAAAGTGAAGCTTCCACTTCTGTGATGTTAAGACAGTAGTTGAACATCCCTCCCCCTGAAAAAAAAATGTAAAGAGAAATGTAGATATGATGTTAATTGCTCCACTAGGCTTAATGAAAGAATGGATTACATTGGATTTTAAAAGGCAAAGGTATAGAATTGGGTTTGAGCCCCCCATCTCTTTCGCTCGGCTGTTGTAGAACTGTTTTGATTGAAGTTTATTTGTAGAGTATAAAATAACTGGAGTTGCAAATCTGTCAATTGAAAGGGGCCACTACTCAGTGCATTTTCCAGGTACTTCTGTGTTTATTGGTTTAAATTAGGATCTATATTTTGAAGGCTACTCCAGCTAATACAAAATCAAGTACGGTTGTTTTAATAAGGATTTGGAGTACCAAAAGACAGTGTAAACACTGTATTCAGAACCCGTTTCATAATTTTATTTCACATTTTTCTCGGATAGATTTAAAAGTAGTCCTTGCTTAACAATCATTCATCTAGCAACTGTTTGAAGTTATGTTGGCACTGAAAAAAGTGACTTATAACCAGTCCTGTTACTTATGACTGTAACAGCGTCCCTGCAGTCACATGATCTCAGTCTGGGTGCTTGGCAACCGGCTCATACGTATAACAGTTGTGGCTTTCTACAGCCATGTGATTGCCATTTGTGATCTTCCCAGCAGCCTTCTGAAAATCAAAGTCAGTGGAGAAGCCATCGGGAGGCTTCAAGTTGTGGTCATGTGATGTCTCACTTAACAACTGGGAGTGATTCGCTTAATGAATGGCTAAGAGGTGGTAAAATCAGGTGTACAATGCCTCAATGATGGCACCATGTAATGAGGAATTTTCGGGCCCTGTTTTGGTCGTAAGTCAAGGAGTACTTGTAATCTTTGGAAATCCAGTTAGGAGCCTGTTAGAAAGGAGCTTCTTCATTGTTCAGGATCTTGGCCAAAGACTTTATAAAGAATAACCAACCTATAAAACATTAGGTTCCTGTTGAACCTTTAACCCAGGAGGATTGTCTTTGGTGTACTTTTATAAAAAGCACCTTCCTCCCATAAACTGAGGACCTTCCTGGCAGCTTACTTCAGGACCATTTTCTTTCTTCTTTATACGCAGGAGGCATCGTTTTGAGTGTGTCTGTTCATTGGCAATTATACAGAATAACAGAGTTGGAAGGGACCTCAGAGATCTTCTAGTCCAACCCCCTTGCATAATCAAACATTAATGTTTGAGTTTTGTGTTTACTGGATGGAAAGTTGAGAAGGTGTTTTCTTACACTTGCCCACAACGTGGGGAAAATTGCCTTATAACTGCTGAGAAGAATAGAAATCACTACAGGTAGTTTTTATTTAGTGACCACAATTGGGACTGGCAACTCAGTCTGTAAGCAAAGCAGTCACTAAAGGAACCCGTGACTGTGCTTAGGATCTTACTTCAGCTTTCCTTTGCTGTGCAGATCTGCAAAGGTTCTAAATGTGAGGATTGGCTGGGAAGTTACTTTTTCATCATTGCGAACAGTTCTTGAATCCAAGAACTCTGCAGAGGCAGTCACTAAATGAGGGTTATTCTTTACGGAAAACAAGCAGTGGTGGAAGTGCAAGTAACTGGAGACATTAAGTGAATGTCTTTTAAAAGTAACTGGAACATCAGCTCTCATGGAAAGGGCTGCTTGCGTGGTGATATTTATGCACGTATGCATGCGTGCCTTCAAGTCAATGTTGTGACAGACCTTGACGTTTTCTTAGCAAGATTTCAGAAGGGGTTTGGCTCAAGGACACCCAGCTTCCTGCCTCAGGTGGGGCTAAAACTCATTGTTTTCTGGTTTCTGGTCTGATAAAAAGGTAAAGGTTCCCCTCACACATATGTGCTAGTTGTTCCCGATTCTAGGGGGCGGTGCTCATCTCCATATCAAAGCCGAAGAGCCAGCGCTGTCCGAAGACGGCTCCGTGGTCATGTGGCCGGCATGACTAAACCTCAAAGGCGCATGGAATGCTGTTACTTTCCCATCAAAGATGGTTCCTATTTTTCATTTTTGCATGCTTTTGAACTGCTAGGCTGGCAGAAGCTGGAACAGGTAACGGGAGCTCACTCCGTTACATGGCACTAGGGATTTGAACCGGCGACCTTTCTGATCAACAAGCTCAGTGTCTTAGCCACTGAGCCACTGCGTTCCTCCATCTGTCTGTCTATCTAGTCTGATACCTTACCCATTATACTATACGGTCTCTTCTGGTTAATTTAGCGTCGTTTGAAGCTTCTGAACACAATTTCTGTAGTTTTTCTTCTTGCTCAATATAACTAACTCTTCTTTTAACCATCCTGCTTTTTTTTTATTTATTTATTTATTTATTTATTTATTTATTTATTTATTTATCTATTTATTTATGGGGGGAGAATTTCTGCTCCTTTTGAAAGGAAGGAGGACTATTTATACAGTTGTGTGTTTTCGTACCTAAGAGTAGCTTGGGCGTGAGACAGAGAAATGGTAGTTCATATATGTACAGTATATGGGAAATGAGTTATTTTGTTTAAAATAGAGTTTAATTAATATTATTAGAGTAGAATAATTAATATTAAATTAATATGAACGATTATTAAAACATTTTTATCCTGTTCCTTTTTGAGATGCGTACAGTATATGCACACAGAGTTACAAGCATGCCATGCTATTGGTAGGAATGGAGAAATCTACCAGTCTGGCTTCAGTCGAAGTTGGTAATCCTAATTCCACAAACTAGAAAGATACAGCAAGTTTATTTGGTGTGTGTGTGTGTGTGTGTGTGTGTGTGTGTGTGTGTGTGTGTGTGTTCAAAACTAGTCAGAATTTCCTGATGAGTAAATAGGGTATATTGCTAATACCATCAGACAGCAAGCATAAATTAATGGCAGACAAATGTCAATAACAATCTTTGTGCATGTGCTTTTCATTCTCATTGCCCTGTAGTACCCTGCGGTGTTTAAGTATGAGAAGCTGGTGGTCATACATAATATTTGCTGTGGGAAATGACAATGCAGCATTAGGGTGCTCATGACAGATTAAAGTAAAAGCAGGAAGCAGCTCTTGGTTTTGGCTCTTAGGTCTGCTGTAATTAGCTGTATTCGACTCAGATCAAAAAAAAATATTCTACAGTATTGCACTAAGTGCTTCTAGTCTGTTATTTAAATTTATTCATTGTTTTGGCATCTTTGTGGTCTGTGATCTCCTTAGAAGTGTATACTTTATAAGTAAAATGTTCTAACTGTTCTGTTGTGTATTTGTAGTGTGCAAGCTTTTTCTCTCTACAGCGAATGAAACTTTCTCGTGATTTATTTAAAAATTACCACATATTTCTGGGGAGTGATGAAGTCACCTTGTGTTATGAAAAATAATTCTGTATCTTCCATATGCCTCTGACATACTGTCTCCTGTCTCTTTTAATACCTGGGATCATAATCCAAGTTGGTTTAGACAAGATCGTGTAAGGTAGAATTTTCTTGATGTCCTATGAAACAGACAATAGTTTATAAAACTCTTGACTGTTTCTACTTTTTTTAAATAAAAAATAAATCTTCTGATCAATTTGAACTGAAAAAATACAATGACCTCAATGGTGGGATTCAAATTTTTTTACTACTGGTTCTGTGGGCGTGGCTTGGCGGGCGTGGCAGGGGAAAGATATTATGAAATCTCCAATTCAACCCCACTTCATGGGAAGATTACTGCAAAATCTCCATTCTCTCTCAATCAGCTGGGACTCAGGAGGCAGAGAATAGATGGGGGCGTGGCCAGTCAGAGGTGGTATTTACTGGTTCTCCAAACTACTCAACATTTCCGCTTCCAGTTCTCCAGAATTAGTCAGAACCTGCTGAATATCATCTCTGAACCGCCTGTTAGAATTTGTTAGTGCTTGTGTGTGTTTATCTCACTTTATTTGTTAACACTTTATATCTCATCTTTCATCCAGTAGTTTAAAACAGTGAACCAAAGATAGGTATGTGAAAAAAATAACATAGTCCTTGCTAACTCAGAGTTATACAAATTGTGTCAGTGTGAATGTTTGTAACCATCAGTTGGAACAAATGCATTGTAGAGCAATAACTTATGTATCAATGTAGCTCAGATGGGCTAAATCAGTGGTCGGCAAACCGTGGCTCGCGAGCCGCATGCGACTCTTTGGCCCCTTGAATGTGGCTCTTCAGTCTCTCTCTGATTCCCTCCCTCCCTCCATCTCTCTCTCTCTCTCTCTCTCTCTGTGCCTCTCTTTGTCTGTCTGCCTCTCTGTCTCTGTCCACAAAATACCCCGTGCAGCAGCGGCAAGGCTCTGTGCGGGCGGCAATGACTCCGGAGACCATCCACGGGGGGCGGGGTTTCCCTTGCGTTCCTCGTCTTCCCAGATGGCCTTTGGAGTCATCACCAGCCCCGCAGAGACTTGCTGCTCCTCCACACCATGGAAAACAGGAGCGTGCATGCCCTGCGCAATTACAGCCCAAGTTCCCGCTGTTACGAAGTCTCTGAGACTTCGCTTCTCCCCCCCCCTCGCTAAAGGGAGCCTTTACCATTGGAGTGGGGTGGGCGGTGTTGGCTTGTGAGGCGCACCTCTTACCTTTCCAAGTCTGCCGCGGTCCTCGCCATTGTGTCCAGGGAAGCCGCTGGTTAACACCCCCACCCACCCCTTTCGTGAGTTCAAGAATTTTGATAGAACTCCCGAGAAGGGTTTCTTTTTTACCAGCGGCTTCCCTGGACGTAATGGCGAGGAATGCGGCAGAGTTGGAAAGGTAAAAGTCGCGCTTCTTGCCTGCCCCAGAAAATAATAAGCCCTCCCTCTCTAATAAGCCCAAGGCCATATTTCGTGGGTCAAAAAATATAAGACCCTGTTGTATTTTTGGGGAAACACGGTACTGCCCTACGTGCTGCTAAGGTCAGCTGCAGTCACATGCTCATCATAGTCCAATGATCCTTCCCACCTTCCTATAAGGAAAGTCAATGGTAAGTCCCTCCCACTCCCGCTGATTTTTTGCCTATCTTGGTCATTCTGATTGTCTGTCTAGGTGAGGAAATATCTCTGGAATGATGACCCAACAGGTCATGGGTTCTCTAGCATTTTTATAAAACGTTGTAAGGCTTGACATCAAGCTTACAGTATTTCCAGGATCGTCTTATGAGACGGACCTTCCCCGTCTGTCCATTCAACCCAATTGCTCATGGGCTCCTCCCCCTATAAGGATAATGAGATGACACCCCAGAGATGTATCTTCTGAGTGACAGCCCCCATGCTGCAGAATATCTTGTTCCCCTGAGATGGTAGAAGTCCCCATTCTGCTTGTATGCCAGAAGATTGTGAGGGTCATTTCATTCCAGTGAATTTGGGACAGGTAGAATGAATCAGGACCACATTTGTAACGGGTAACTTTTTAATTGCAATTTGGGTTAGTATGAATGTGCATTCTGTGGTGCTATATAATTTTCTGTAGGTAGGTCCTCACAGTTGGGACCAGGAATTTGCGTAGCCGATAAGAAATGCCCTCACTAAGAGGAAAAATCATGCGACCGCAAGTGAACTTGCAGTCTGTCTTTGATTCTTAACATGAAGCAAGATAGTCACTAAGTGAAAAATTATATGACCATGACTTGTGTTTTTACTTCTGCTTTCCATCCTGCTTCAGAATTTGACCTGTGTGAATTTTTTTGTTTTTGTTTACACAGATGTCTGAACTTGTATATACCCACAAGGCATGTTAATTATCCCCTCTTTAGTAACATACCCTGACATCACTGCACTTGTTCCCAGTATTGTAAAATGGACACAGGAAAGCTGTCATGACATTTTTCTGAGTGACATTTCAGTGTGGCTTCCATAAACTGGCACTGACAACGTTTGGTTTTCATTTCAACACTCTGCATTTACTTAACTGACATTGCAATGAGATGTCTGTGACATGTTGAAGGCTGGTACAAAAGAAGTGGGTAACAACATAATTAAAAGGCGCCTCAACCAAGTAAATCCTAATTCTGATCTGTCCCTCAGCATCCTTTCCCCCTCAAGGAGAAATTCATTATCTGGTAGGGCCTCTGGTGCTACACTTCTAAGAGTCTAAGTACTGTTTCACACCTGGTGTCATCCCAATCCCATCTCTGACTAGGTCCAATTTTTATTTTTGAGCCTTATTGTTGGTTCATATCCCACTTTTATTATTTTTACAAATAACTCAAGGCGGCAAACATACCCAACACATCTTCTTCCTCCTATTTTCCGCCATAGCAACAACCCTGTGAGGTGGGTTTGGCTGAGAGAGAATGATTGGCCCAAAGTTACCCAGTTGGGTTTTCTATAGCTAAGATGAGACTTGAACTCACAGTCTCCTGCTTTCTAGCATGGTGCCTTAACCACTACACCAAACTGGCTCTCCAGCTTGGCCCAGTGGTTAAGGCGCCATTCTGTCCACCTTTGGTGCAAACAGATTTTGCCACTCTGTGTTTCCTCAAAATATGTAGCGATAAAGATCTTTCTTGCCACAGTTATTAAGGGAATCTCTACTGTTGAGAAGTTAGCAACACGGTTGTTAAATGAATCTGGCTTCCCCATTAACTCAGCTTGTCAGAAGGTGGCAAAAGGTGATCACATGACCCTAAGACAGAATAACACAGTTGGAAGGGACCATGGAGGTCTTCTAGTTCAACTCCCTGTTCAAGCAGCAGATCCTATAGTATAAGACAACAGCCATCGTTCCTTTACTGCTTCCTTCCCGCTGCTCCTTCCCCTAGCCATGCTGGACTTGATTGCGCCCAACCACACTTCCTTACACTGCTTGTTTTCATTTAGCTGCCACTCAAACTCTTCAGAGTCCAACACGGCTAGGGAAAGGAGCAGCGGGAGGGACAGCGGACCGCCCAGGCAGCAAATACTGCCTTGCTCTCTTGAGTGCCCGAGCTGGCCAGTCACTCTTGGCTTTCCCCCTGCCGCTACAGCTGCCCTTCTGGGGTAGCAGAGCTGCGCAGGAGGAACGCTGGAGAGAGAAAAGGAAGGATTAGGAATACATGTGTGCAGGGCCACCACATCTTCTTTACCATCCCCCTCCCTCTGCCTAATTTGGAGTGAGGTTGTTTGGTGGGGGGGGGGGGAGTAGCGAGGCCCCAGAATAGCAGCAGCAGCAGCAGCAGCAATAATAACTGCAGGCGGAAGGGCTGCTCGGGCACATGGGGCGGCAGGGAGGGAGGCAGACGCGATGGCCTGCTCCTCCTCCTCCTCCTGCCAGCCTCATGGGGTATGGGGTAGCTGTGCCACCCCACCCCCCTGAATGCGCGCTCTCTCCCTCCCCCCACACATGCACCTGCAACCTCCCCTACTCACCACGCATTCACATGTGTCTCCAGCCGACACCAGAGAACCCAAAATGTGCTGGCTGGCGGGAGGCACGTGGGTATGCGCAGTGGATCTGAGCTGAGCGACTGCTCACGTGCCAGCAAAAAGGGCTCCGGGTGCCTCCTGTGGCACGCGTGCCATATGTTCACCATCACGGACCTATACCATTTCAGACAAATGGGTATCCAATCGTTTCTTAAAACCTCCAGTGTTGGAATACCCACAATTTCTGGAGACAAGTTATTCCATCAATTAATTGTTCTAACCATCAGAAAATTTCTCCTTCGTTCTAGATTGGTCCACTCCTTGATTAGTTTCTATCCATTGCTTCTTGGTCCGCCTTCAGATGCTTTGGAGAATAACTCCTTTGCGGCATTTCTTCTGAGCATTGAATCTCTTCAGGAGAGACAGTAAGCATCTAGCTGCTTACTCACAAGTCATTTAATTTATCCATTTTACTCATATATCTTAATACAATGCAATCTTCTGGATTGCATTGTATCTGGACTCTGCAATCTTCATAAATTTGAATCAATCGCCAAGTTTTGGAATTTTGATCAGGTGTCCATGGGGCTACTGCCATGGCCTTAAGTGTGAAAAACTGTCATGAGTCATTTTTTTCAGTATCATTGTAAATTTGATGAACTGTTGTAAGTTGAGAACTGTCAGAGTTTGTTGCATAAATCCAAATCCGGAAGCACACACAGATAACTGATTGCAGCAGGATTCATTAACTTCTTTATATACATAAGAATAGATGAATAAATGTACAATACCAACAGATGCTTCTTCCAAGTAAACACAAGGCAGGAGAGTTACAGGCAAACACAAGCAGTTAGTTTCATTTCAGCAGACAAGGCCAGACAGACTGTTTTCTTTACTTCTCAGAACAGAGCTTAATGCAGCTAAGCCATACCCAGACTTCTTACTTAAGTTTCTGCTTCAATTCTCTGCACAGATTCAGATCTGTTTAAGCTTCCATTGGCTGACTTAGTTGCTATGCCTATTCATTGGCTGACCTTGTTCCCATGTCTCTCCCAGTCATGAATATTCTAACAAGAAGTACCAGTATTGAAGTCCTTCCATTCATTTGCGGCCGATCAAGCAGATTCCTGGAAAAATAAAATCTAGGCCTGCAAAATAAATTTGAGATTCTAGCTCCACATTTACCGTATCTATTTAGCATTGCCAAAAATTATGGTTACTGTAAATGTATACAATCCCTCAGTTCCCCCAGTTCTTCTGTATGACATTCACATTCACCAGATTTTGTGAACGGCCCTGGGTTAGTCTTCCTTTACCTGACAGTGTCCACAAATTAGACTGCAAGTCCTAAAATTCCCAGCCAAGGCAGCCTTTGAATTCTGAAAAAAAACATGGTCCCCAGCATCTGGTGAGGGACGGCTACCCACTATGCTTTTCATTCTGTAGTTGCCATGTCAACTATACAAACAGTTCTCGTAACAGAAGAAGAGTAGCAAGAACTCCTTATTTTAAGCTCTGATTCAAATGCTGCAGTTATTTGAACAGCTAATACGTTGCACAAGGCAAAAGAATAGGACCAGGGGAAACTAAAAATGAAAATAAATCCTTTTTAGGATCAGTTTCCTTTTCTCTCTTCCTGATGTGTCTTTTTTTTAATTGGAATTATTTGCTTGCTCTTATTCAAAATGGAAGGACTCTAGTTATCTTTTTATTATGTGGATTGATTTTTGGTTTAGAGACCATGTCCCCTAACAAAATGAGTTTTTGCTAATCTTTCCTTAATAGGAAGCTATCCGTAGGACTTCCATACTGTTATTTATTTTTAGTGGAATGTTTTTCACCAATCTTGGAGTTTACCACTGCATATTCATCAATGTGGTGTAGATGTAAATGTGTAATTTTGCTTTTAGAAAATCAGAGCCCAAGTGGAGAACTTTAGGCAGATGTTTTTAAAGTCATGAACAAAATGCTTGCCTATTTTCAAGCTGCTTTGGGATACATCATTTGTATGCCTGTGTGTATCTATCTGTGTGTCTCTCCCAAAGGTGCTTTTTCAGAAGGCAATTGAACTTTCTTGTTTTTTCTTTGAAGATGTTTCACTTCTCATCCAAGAAGCTTCTTCAGCTCTGTCAGGAGCTGAAGGAACTGTGTATTATCAGGGTTCCAAGTAACACCTCCACTTCCAGGCCTTACATGTGTCTGTGTGCCTAGCCACATTTTTCTTCCATTTTTGTACTTTGCAGTTCATTTAGGTTGTCATCTTCCTTGAAGTATGCAATTTGTCCCGTTTTATTAATTTACAATACAATACAATAGCAGAGTTGGAAGGGACCTTGAAGGTCATCTAGTCCAACTCCCTGCCCAGGCAGGAAGCCCTGTACCATTTCAGGCAAATGGCTATCCAACATCTTGAAGACTTCCAGTGTTGGGGCATTCACAACTTCTGGAGGCAGGCTATTCCACTGATTAATTGTTCTAACTGTCAGGAAATTTCTCCTAAGTTGCTTCTCTCCTTGATTAGTTTCCACCCATTGCTTCTTGCTCTGCCCTCAGGTGCTTTGGAGAATAGTTTGACTCCCTCTTCTTTGTGGCAACCCCTGAGATATCGGAACACTGCTATCATGTCTCCCCTATTCCTTCTTTTCATTAAACTAGACATACCCAGTTCCTGCAACTGTTCTCCATATGTTTTAGCCTCAAGTCCCCTAATCATCTTTGTTGCTCTTCTCTGCACTCTTTCTAGAGTCTCCACATCTTTTCTACATCGTGGTGACCAAAATTGAATGCAGTATTCCAAGTGTGGCCTTACCAAGGCATTATAAAGTGGTATTAACACTTCGCGTGATCTTGATTCTATCCCTCTGTTTATGCAGCCTAGAACTGAACATTTGCTAGCCTTCCTGGCCATGTGTTGCTGTGGCCCAGCCGGAAGGGACACAACCCTCATCAATCTCTCTGTCCCTGTAGCTGCCTACTTACCTACCTACTGTATTTCTCCCTCTCTCTCTCCCTCTACCTACCTACCTACCTACCCACCTACTGTATTTCTTCTTGAAATACAGTAGGTATTATGACATTTTGTATTATGCCATCCTGTAGCTCACTGCTCTCTCTGTATCCATCTACCTACATTTTTTACATTTCTGTTGCGTGTACCTGGCACAGGTGTGACGTCTACACAACCTATATATATATATATATATATATATATATATATATATATATATATATATATATATATATATATATATATATATATATATATATATATATATATATATATCATTGGTGCTGTACTTGAAAGGAACGTTGTGTGAAAATTTGGAAGCGATCGGTGCAGTACTTTTGGAGATTAGCGGTTTTGGACAAACTCTTGTTACATTTTTATTTATATAGATTAGGCACTCAAATGCAGTGAACATTTTCACCCCTGCTCTCAGTTTTCCACAGTCATTTTCCTTGAAGTTACTTCCCCCTCCCTCATCCCTGTTTAGGTTCTTTTCTTCTCCTTCCAGCAGGTTGGCGTAAGAAGAAGTTTTAAAGACAGGGTAGGAGAGGTGATGAATTCTGGGAGACATTGATCCTTTTTCTACAATTTTGCCCTTTTGGTTTTTTTTTGAAACGGATTACTTGCTTAGTGTCTGGGTGTTGGTAAAGCAGAATTGGAAAGGGACGAACTTTACATAAATCATTTATACTGAACACTTGGTATGCCGGCTACATAAATCAACAACAGTATCTATTACCATTCTCTCTCCCATCCCCTCTTTACCAGTATTATCTTGATGTGGCTGGTCCCAACATTTGGGCATGCTGAACCCTGCCTTCAGAAGGCTAGCCCTTGGTAATTAATTATGCCAGGCACATAGAGCTTGGCCCTTGCTACGGGGAATAATTGCTCCCAGCCAACAGACAGGGTTTTAACTTCAGTGGCAATAATAAATAGAAAGTCTCAGGTGATGCCACTATTTTAAAGTAATTAATCATCTCCACTCTCCCTCCCTCCCTCCCAAGCCCCATGTGCTCCCTTCCATGTTGATTCCCTCTACCTCCAAGTAGGAAAATTCAGCAATAAATCTTTAATGATATATATGTTTAAAGTGATCTGTTACCTAACCCTTGGGAGTTCCCCCCCGCCCCTTGTGCGTACCTTAACATGTCCAAGGTTTTTTTTTCCTCCACACTCATACCTATTGTCAAATGCTGCAAGTTGTGAACTTTAGGGGTGCATGGAAGGACTGTTATATGTAGGAAGGTAAAGCTTAGCCATAGCATCTCTGAAAGATCGTTAACTTTTTTTTTAATGTCATGCTGTACATGTGCTAATAGAGATGCTTAATTAACACCAGTGGGGCTGTCAAGAAATGCATCTTTCAAAGATGTTGTATTCCTGCCAGTACAGTCTCCGCCTTCTCCAGTACCAGAAAGGGGTGCCTTGTTTTGGACTGGATGCAAAACACATGCACTTCAGCTATAGCCCATAAGTTCACCGCTGGACAAGAATCCCAGCCCTTTGCGAATGTCTTTGCAGTTTCTGCTGCCCTTTTTAAAGGAGAATATGCTACGCTGCAGAGAGTCAGTGATTCTCTGCATATTTTTCTTGGTAGATCTGACCAGCCGTCATGGCTATTCAGTGTGACAGGGACAGATGTGACAGATTGGTTCTGACACCCTTCCATACCACAAATCAGTGGCTGGAGGTGACTCCTGTCCTTCTGTGATTGTGCCTCCACCCCACCACCCCACCCCGCTGCAGGACAGCACAATGATGCACGAATGAACCTTGCCATCGCCCTCACTGCTGCCAGGTATGGGGCTGCCATAGCCAATTACACTGAAGTGATGCACTTGCTGAAGAAGATGGATCCAGAGAGTGGGAAGAGCCGGGTTTGCGGAGCAAGGTGCAGGGATGTTCAAACAGGTATGTCCTTTGGGCTCTCCCTGGCATTTATGAAGCCCCCTTGTCTCCAGGTAGCTTGCTCTGGCAGGTACCGTGTGTGTGTGTGTGTGTGTGTGTGTGTGTCTTTCTGTTTTTCAGAGACCCCCTTCCTTTTTATGCTTTCTGGGGCTGGGTGGCTGCCCAGAGTCTCCCTGCAGCCCTTCACCTCAGTAGCTGCACATACTTGGAGCGCATGTGGGAGGAAGCGCTGCTACCCAGAAAGGCATTTTAACTCCGGCTTAAAAGAAATGGGGAAATCCTCTCCTCCTCAAACTTTAGTGCAGGAAGGTGGGTGACGGGAGAGTGCAGTAGGAGGCTGGAGTTTGTAAATATCGCTTAGCTGACAAAAAAGGCATGTTTCCAAAGTGCAGTGGCATGTCATTACCGCCAATCATCCTTAACTTCTGTCAGGCTTCCATTCAAATCCTAGTGCTTTGGCAAGCTAAGCTGTGCTTTACATCCAAGCCCTTCTGTCAAGCAAAGCTGACGTTCTGAGATGCCGGGTGGTGCATTTCAGCAATAAGTACCATTTAACAAATTTCAGGGTTTTCGAGAATGTCATTAAATAGAGAATGTCGATAAATAAAAGCCCGAATGATGAGGGGGCCGAAGAAGTCGGAAGGTTGCTACCATTCTTTTCTGCTTTCCCTCCCTTGTTCTATACGAGTCTGATCTTTATAAAGATTGGGGGAGTCAGCGTACTCTTGGCTTAAAAGTCGTCTCTGTTCTAATTTTGCTGGAAACGGAGCTGCTTGGTTCTGTGTGCATGTGTACGAGCCCTGAGTGTGTGTGTGTGTGTCTACACACACTTCACAATAGATTAACTTCATGGATAAATTAATAATCCAGAGAGTCAGCGAAGAGAAAAACAAATGGAGTATGTGATTGATGCTGTTTTCTTTCACAGGGCAGGAATTTGATGTCAAAGCCAAATGTGTTATCAATGCTACAGGACCTTTCACAGATTCTGTGCGGAAAATGGATGAGCAGGAAGTATCAAACATCTGTCAACCAAGTGCAGGCGTTCATATTGTGATGCCCGGCTATTACAGGTAACAGTCTTCAAAGCACAGGCCATTTGTAACCATCTTAGGATGTGAATCTAATAGAGTCGAGACAGGGGAATCTAAAGAGATTGTTTTCTGGCTTAAATGGTCCATGTTGAATTCAAGCCTTCATTCCTCCCTCCCTCCCTTCCCTCCACCTTACCTGCTGTATGGAAATTTATTTTGAGTGAGTCAAACATAATCCATCACATTTACTAAGGAAGGGGCATTATATAGGAAAGTTAACTACCGTATTTTTCAGAGTATAAGACGCACCTTTTACCCTCAAAAAACGAGGGTGAAAATCTGGGTGCGTCTTATACACTGAATACAGCATTTTTGGCCTCCCGAAACGCCGCCCTCTTCACAAAAATTGACATGCAGAGGGTTTGGGAGGCCTGCAAAGTGCTGCTGGGAAGGGCAAAGATGACCATTTTTTGCTCGTTTTTGGGCACTCCAGCCTCTAGGAGCACTTTGCAGGCCTCTCAAACTCTCTGCATGCCCCGTTTTTCACAAAAAAAGAGGCATGGCAAGGGTTTGGGAGGCCTGCAGAATGCAAACACTTTAAAAAATTTTTTTCGATTTTCAGATTTTCAGCCTCTTTTTAGAGGAAAAAAGGTGCGTCTTATACGTTGAAAAATATGGTAGTAACATGGTTGTTAATTGAATCTAGGTTCCTCATTGATTTTGCTTATCAGAAGGTTGCAAAAGGTGATCACATGACTACATGACGGCAACTGTCAAATATTAACCAGTTGCCAAGCATCCAAATTTTGATCACATGTCCATGGGGATGCTACAACCATCATAAGGGTGAAAAATGGCCATAAGTCACTTTTTTCAGTGCTGTTGTAACTCTGAGGGTCACTGAAGAAATGGTTGTAAGTCGAAGACCACCAATATAGCTTAAAAAACCCCCAAATATGGTGGTCTATTTTATCAAGAAATAGGTTTGGGATAGTTAATGCTGGTCTTAGTTTCTCCTAGTTTTATATAAAAATCAAGAGGGTGGCTGTACATAAGTGGGACATGTAGGCTTACTTATTTATCATATACAGGTAGTCCTCAACGTATAACCACAATGGTGCCCAAAATTTATGTTGCTAAGTGAGAAAATTGTTAAGTGAGTTTTGCCCCATTTTACGGCTTCTCTTGCCACAGTTGTTAAATGAATTGCTGCACGTTAGTTAAGTAAATCTGGTTGACTCCGCCTTCCATCGTTTACTTTGTCCTCCTCGTAATATCCTGTGAATATACTTGCTGTATCATAAATGACTGTGTCTAAGATAGTGGCTTCTTGAAACTTCCTACTAAGAAGTATAAGTATTTGGTTAATCTGTATGAGCCGCGGTGGCGCAGTGGTCAGAGTGCAGTATTGCAGGCTACTTCTGCTGATCACCGGCTGCCAGCAGTTTGGCACATCGAATCTCACCAGGCTCAAGGTCGACACAGCCTTTCATCTTTCTGAGGTGGGTAAAATGAGGACCTAGATTGTTGGGAGCGATATGCTGACTCTGTAAACCTCTTAGAGAAGGCTGTAAAAGCACTGTGAAGCGGTATATAAGTCTAAGTGCTATTGCTATTCCCCCATTGTCTTTGCTTGTCAGAAGGTAGCAAAAGGTCATGACATGATCCCGGCACATGGCGGTTGACATAAAAACACGAACCAGTTGCCAAGCATCTGAATTTTGCTGCAACGGTCATAAGTATGAAAAAGAGTCATGTCACTTTTTCTCAGTGCTGGTGTAACTTCAAACAGCCACTAAGCAAACTGTTGTAAGTCGAGGGCTACCTATACGCATAGTATAGGTAGCGCTCGACTACCTATACTATGTATAGTATACCTCCATCTCTGACCTATGCTCAGCATCCTTCAATGATTGGGATTGCTTTCTTTCAAAAGCAGTTGCTCCTTAGATGTGGCATTCCTAATACTATTGAGTGAAAGTTACCAATTTCATCCTAGTGATGGATTTGATAAATCAAGGATTGTCCCTGTATAATGAATAAGTAAGTAAATAAATAAATAAATAAATAAATAATACCCAAATGTAAATGTATGTATTAATTTAGCAATAGGTTCTTACTTTGGATGCCAGTCTGAGTCTTTTTAAGGAAAATGCATGTCATGTAATTATAGTTACTCGTGTCTTTTGGGAAAAAAATACTTTGACATCATATGGGGGAAATGATAAATAGTTTTAAAGGCATTTCATGTATAAATGTACCTTTGATTTAATTAATTTAATGTTAATACACTGCAAGCATTTCCCATCGGGTTTTTAAAATTTTATATTCTTCATTAATAGTCCCGGCGTTCTCTCTGCACTCATTAATTTTATTCTTCCAATGCATATTTTCACTTAAGCAGTGACTGTATGGCTTTGTCTCACCGCAGTGATGCTAGCATGTAATCTCTTAATAATTTTAAACTTCAATCCAGTGGATGTTGCTTTTAGATTGACTGTCATTCTGCCTCCCAGAAAATGGAAAAAACAACAACAGGCACTTGATCCAAAGAGGCAATTGCTGCAATCAGAGCCTAAGCTATGTGTTCAGTTCCCTAATCAGTCATTAGCTTGAAATGCTAAAAAGAAGTATGGATAACAGAGATACAAAGGATAAAGAGCTAACAGTTCTGAACTATTGCTACCAGTAGCCTCAGCCAGCATGGCCAGTAGTACTGGTGGCGGGAATTGTAGTTCAGAAATACAGAGGTGGGCAGTGGCGCCCCTTCCCTGTTGTACGTCAAGTTCTTTGATTCCTCTGAAGCAGTGAATAAGTGGTAAATATTATACAGTGAATGGTGAATATTATTATTGTCATCTAGAATTTCATCCACGTTACATTCTGGAATTAATCTATTTGGCAGCCAACCCTGGTAGTTATTTGAAATATAGTGAAAGGGAGCAAGGCGGTAATATATGAAAGTTAACCCTTCTCTCTGGTTTTAGCTCCTCTAGCTAAATCAGTGGCAGTCAAAACAAATGCAAATTACCTCCCAGCAGCCTTTTCAAAAATGTACTCAATCTACAGTTCAGATTCTTTTAAGGCAATTTAGAAACCTCATTTTGAAACTTGTCAAAAGTTTTTTTTTCTTTAAATAGTTTGAGCCTGTATATTAAATTTCTTGGCTTCTTTAAATCAATAGTGATTTCATTTTGAAAAGTAATTACTTATCTGCCATAGTTTACCTTGCACAAGTCCATGTTGACACCTACTTTTTAAGCTGTTCTTTTCCAAATGTATCCTTAAGCTATATATAAATATCATCTCAAAGACTTAGTGTAGAAGTTAGACTTCAAGTGTATATAATTGTCATTATCTCTCAGAGGAGCACTTCATGCATATTTTTCTGCTACCCAGACCTGTGCAGGGGGAAATATATAATTATTTATAATGTCAGTGGAATTTCTATTTGGATCTGCGAATAAGAATAATATAATATTTCAGCATTTTTATATTTCTAATATTTTAATCATTTTGTTTATTGATGTATACTGTATATTTATCATGCTTAGGAAGGATCCGTCTTCCTTCCCTTGTATATAATGTATACAACTGATTTTAATATAACCCAAGCCCCTTCTAGCACTGATGATGTTAGCTAGTTGGGTAATGAAATGTCTGCAAGAAGACAACCAAACTCAGAAAACACAAAGGACTCCACATTTTAAAACCGTATTGCGATTTAAAACATTTTATTAGTACCATTATGGTTGAGCTAATTCTCTACATCAGTGATGGCGAACCTATGGCACGGGTGCCACAGGTGGCACGCAGAACCATTTCTTAGGGCACGCGAGGCATTGCTTGTCAGCTCCAGCACGCTTGTGTGTGCTGGCCAGCTGATTTAGGCCTTCTTTTGAGGGCGTTTTTCGCCCTCTGGAGTTGGGGGGGGAAACTGTTTTCACCTTTCCCAAGTTCCCTGAAGGCCTCTGGAGCCTGGGGAGGGCGAAAAAAGTGCGCCAAAAGCAAGGGGTCGCGCACAAAGCATTATGGGTGTGGCACGACCCCCCCGCGCTCCCCCTGCTTTTGGCACGCGAGCCAAAAAAGGTTAGCCATCACTGCTCTACATCATAGTAGGCTAATTCTGTGCACTAAGCAATAGCTATTAAAGGTTATAATCCATGTAACTCAGTATAGTCAAATAAATTATATTAATGCAAGGTTCAAGGGGGGGGAGAGAGAGAGATACTCAAAGCTACACAGTGTATCATTCTAAGCTCTGCCAATGAAAGAAGTATTTTTGCTGAGTTTCTAGGGCAGGTGGTTCTTTTTGTTTTAAAACCCCCTTTTCCTTAAGAAGCATGGAGGTGAGATATTAGTCATTAGCCACCCAAACTATACCTTTCCTATGGAAATGAAGAATCCAGTGGATTCTTTGGATCCAGTTTAGCTTCGCTGCCGCCATTATAATGCCTTGTCTAAACAACACGGTACATAGTTCTTTATAGCGGACTTCACTCTGTATGGAATTAGGCTGCCCGGATGGAGGGCAGACATGTCGTACTTGCCTTCCATCCTTCCGAGGTCAGTGAAATGAGGACCCAGATTGTCGAGGGCCAAATGCTGACTCTATAAACCACTCAGCACTGCGAAGCGGTATATAAGTCTAAGTGCTTCTATTGCTAGGACATGGAAACAAACATTGCTAATATTTAGGAAAGAAAATGGGGCATAGCAATCCTCTTTCTCATTGGTGCAATTATAGCTCAGAAGTCTGTGTGGGTATTGTGTTTATGTTCCTTATTTCTGTTAGAAACATGGGAATAAACAGTGGGATGCTCTCTTAACCTGCTGATACCTTTCTCAAAACATTTGGCTGGCCTCAGTTGCAAAGTACTGAAGAAAATGGAAAACAAGCGATTTGGCCAAGATCAGAACCAGAGTGAAGTAGTTTAGATCATGAATTAATCATTTGATTCCCCATTTGATGCTACTACTAAATACCTCTTTCACAGAAGGCAAACCAATTAATTTCTCACATATAACTGGCCCCAAATGGCGTTCCTTCCAATTAATGTGCACCTTCAATATATATTATTTATACATTTCCGTTCATCTAATTCTCTGAGTATTTTATTTGAGAAAGTGTTCGTTTCCCTTAACCTTGTCCCCAGAGCAAAAAAATAATAACAGTAAATAATAATAATTATATGAAAAAAAAAGAAATCCACTGTTACATCAATCAGGATTGGAACCCTTGGAGCAATACCTTAAAGACTCCCTTGCCATTTGGAAATTTTGAATTTATCATACCTAAATACCCTAATTTTAAAAAGAAAAAGAAAAAGAGAGAGCACACCTTGCTTGGAACTGCCTATACCCTTAGGCACTACCTTAATCATTCTTAGGTCCTTAATTAGGACTTGAATTATTAAGTTTTCACCAGTGTTCGATTGTGAATCTAACTGCAGATTACCCAACATCATCATCGTGTTTTTATCTTAAGGCCTTATGTGATCAAGAAGGATTTTAATAATTTGGAGAAAGAAATTGCCACCCATCTACTATTAAAGCAGAAGACTACATACAGATGCTTGCTTGACATTTTGTCCTTGAGAATTTTGTGAATATTTGTGTCCTGTGCCGTGACATTGTAACTCCTGAAGTACAGCCTGAAGATATACAGTGTATGAATGTACATATATGTATCTATGATGTGTCAGCAGCTCTGAACGTTTAAGAACAATCTGTTTGACTGTGAGCTACACCCCTGAGCTACAGGTGCTGTTCTGCTTGTGTCACTGGCCTTCTTGTTGCTCCCTTTCTGCCTTGACACTTGCACCCCGATTTGCTACAGTTTGGGCATGAAACACCTGTCAACATAATACAGGTAGTTCTTGACTGAACAACAGTGTCAGGGTTCCAAGTAACACCCCCAAAGAAAGGAGACTCCGAGGCTTGAGTTTCATCATTTTATTAGAGATGTCATATTGTCACATCTGGGAAAACCCGAATCTGAAAGTTTCCAGGTTTTCCCCACCGAATTGAAAGTTCAAGTCCCTGCCCAGCACCTGCATGTCCATCGCATGATCCCGTCCCAACTGGAGATGCCTCCCAGTCATGCCACTCCAGGTACAGGGCAAGATGTCCTTGACTCTCTGAGAAGGAATGTTATTTTGACCAAATATCTCCCATACTCCATATAATCCCCTCTCCCATTTTCCCACAGACTAAATGTGGCAGGCCTGAAGGCCCAATGCAAAAGATGGCTTCCAGGCCTGACAAACAGTTCATTTAGTGGCCCTTTAAAGTTACAACGGCACTAAAAAAAGTAATTTATGACCGTTTTTCACAGTTACAAGCATTGCAGCCTCCCCATGGTAACGAGATCAAAATTAAGCTGCTTGGCAACTGGTTCATACTTATGACCGTTGCAGCGTCCTCAGGGTCACGTGACCACTTTTTGCAACCTTCTGACAAACAGAGACAATAGGGAAGCCAGAGTCACTTAACAACCAAGTTACTAACTTATCAGCTGCAGAGATTCACTTGGCAACTGTGGCAAGAAATATCGTGAAACAGGGCAAAACTCGCGTAACAAATTCTCAATTAACGACATAACCTTTGGGCTCAGTTGTGGTCATAAGTTGAGGACTACCTGTAATAGAGCCAAATCCATGACTACAATATTGCCTGTATTCTTCCTAGGTCTCTGGCGCCCTTTTTGCTAAGGTGGTATTCATTGCTATTTTGTTATACAAAGCAACATTTTCCAACAACCTGGGAAGAAAAGGGGGGAAAAGTAATATTTTTGTTGGCTTCTTCTAGCCCTGATAATATGGGACTTCTTGACCCATCGACCAGTGATGGGCGAGTGATTTTCTTCTTGCCATGGCAAAAGATGACTATCGCTGGCACTACCGATACTGCGACTGAAGTTACCCATCACCCCATACCAACCGAAGAAGATATCAACTTCATTTTGACAGAAGTGCGCAACTATCTTAACTGTGATGTTGAAGGTAATTTTCAGTAACGTTAAAATGTAAGTTTATTCTTCCCTTTAAGGCAGAAGTGTACAACCCGAGCAGTGGTGGGTTCCGGATCCCATTGCAACTTGTACGGTTGCAATGGGACCCAGCGTCCTCCAAATGAACGTGCGCAGCGTGCGCATCCGTTCTACCCTCCAGCGACACCTCCGTGAGCCTCCAGCTACTTGGCAGAGCATCGTGCAGGCACTGTATGTGCCGTGCGCGGAAGCACCGAAGAGTTTAAAGACAGGTAACGGCGGGCAGGTGAGCCCTCCAGAGCACCGTACTGGAACGGTACCCGGTGCTCCGGGCAGGCACTAGTATGCCCGCACCAGGGCGTACCACCTGCAACCCATCACTGAACCCGAGACCACAAGAGCACATGATCTCTGCCTCCCAAAGTTTTTATCATAATTGTAACTTTTGAGGCAACAGAAAGGAGCAAAATATATAACTGAAGAATCACCATGCTAATTGTGCTTCGTTTTACATGTGACTCACATTAAAAACATACTTTTAGAAGTTCCTTTACATCGTGAGTGTCTCCTTGGCCTAGAAAATATATATATAAGGTAAACCAGGTCTCTTCTCTCCCCCTCCAATGCCAAAGATTGTATAATTCTGCCTACCACAAAACCAGCAAATCTTTCAGTACTGGCATGGGGATGGCCTAATATTCCAATTTTTGTAGCTGATTTTCCTGCCAAATTCTGCAATTATTTCAATGAACCTACAATAGTACTTGAACAAATCAACAAGATTTGTTGTAAGTAAGTTGAAAAATAAGGCTTTCTTTGGAACTCCACAGTGTTAAATGAGTTCTGCTAATAGGAGGTGCCAATTACACACATATACACACACTCAAACAGAAGCAGCAGTTCTGCCCTTTTCTTTGTGATACTTTCATAGTATCAATGGAGATACTTCCCTTAACAGTTAGGATCTTCTTCAGGGAATATCTGTGCTATCAGTATTTCTATGAAGGGTAAGCAGCTTTGTTTACGAGTCTAAATCCTGATTTTTCATACCTAAACTCCACAGCACAGCCCTGCCACTGCATTGGATAATCACTGCATGAACCAACTCTGTTTTCTTGTTTAGTCAATCTATGAAGAGCCAGGATTTGCAGCTTTTTATCGTGTCCTTTTATTCTAAACCAGGGGTCTGCAAAGTCGGCTCTTTTAAGACTGGTGGACTTCAACTCCCAGAGTTCCCCAGCCAGCATAGCTGGCTGGGGAATTCTGGGAATTAAAGTCCACCAGTCTTAAAAGAGCCGACTTTGCAGACCCCTGTCCTAAACCAATGTGACACAACTTGAAGAACCCAGTGTTGCATGTGACTCTCAAAAGCCTTTAATTTTCAACGTGGCAAAATCTGATTTTAATTGAATTAAGATGTAAATTAAGGTTAGTCCCTATTAACTTTTTGAAATGTGGTCCCATCACATTCCTTTAAAAAAACACTTACCTTTCACCTACCATCCTTTCATATATTTTTTTAATGGCTTTGTTTAAGGAACACACCTTTTTGCTGTGTTTTGAAGTAATTTTAAAAAAAAATACATTCTTTCTCCTCCTTCACTCCCTGAATGATATAATCGGTAGCAAAAATCTTGACATTTGTCGTTGGTTTATTTAAGTAAGAGATGCACCCTGAATAAATTTTTAGCCATTGTCCCATCTAGAATGATAACTTTGATAACTGGGAGACCTGAACAGATTTCATTAATTACCCAGCTTCTTTAAAGTGATTCTCTAAAAACATTCAGACTCTGACCTGCCCTTTGTAGATTTATACTCATATTCGTAATCCTTTTTTAATTTTTTTTTAAAAAGACCCAAACATTCTAGATTGCTTGTTTGTTCTTCCTTGAAATGGATAATTGATAGTTCTGTTATTGTTGTAGCCATTAAAGGAAAATGGTCTATAGGAGGAGGAGGGGAAAAAACCCATTATCATTAGGTCCTTCTTGCAAAAATTAATAAAAGAGCTGAGGTTTGTCAGGCAAGGTGGTTGATTCTACTAAGCTGCAGCTTGGAGAAATGATGAAGGCAGCATTTGTTTGTTTGTTTGTTTGTTTATTTAATTATTTACAAGGCAGTTTTGCAAAAGTAGCCTTCTTGAGCGTTTTAATGCTTTTGAAAGTAACCAACCTGGGCTGTGCACTGTTTTCCTCGTGTGTAATTAGTCGTGTTTATAGATTGTCTGTTAGAGAATTAGCAATTGTGCTGGCCGTATCAACTCACGGCAGACCTGCCTTTTTGCTGCCAAAGACAGTGGCAGGGTTATCAACTTACACAGGCTTGGATGTGTTCCAGCTGTTTAATTATAGTGTCACACATGCTGCTTTTTCTAGTTTCATTAATTTATAAATGTAATATGGTATCTTATTTCAGTGATTAGCACTTCATTTTGGTGGGCTAAACACACTGGCACACAACATTGATTTCTCAGATTTCTTGTTCTTTCGGGATATTTTTACAAGGCATTATTGATTTTTCTGTTAACACCCTTGTGAAGGTACTGTCCTTAAAACAATCCTCCCCGCATGCACACTCACACACAAAAGCCTGTGCAAGAGTTTTTAGTTCACTGAAGGAAGATCACAACAGTAATTTAGACTTCCCTATTTTATTTATGAATAGGCATTACATGGATGATAGAGAGATAAGATAGAAATAGCCTTGTTTCAGTTTCAGTTTATTTACACTTATATACCGCCCTATCTCCCGAAGGACTCAGGGCAGTGCACAGAAGAATAAAAAGTAATAAAACATAACGACAATACAAAAGTTAAAAATAGATTAAATACTAGATCTGTGCTAAAAACATATGGTTAAAAACAAGTAAAAATATTATTAAATTAGTACAAACTTGTGGGTTTATGTATTTGAATTATGTGAACGCTTATGTGAGGTCAGAGTTAATTCAGGGTTCTCGAACCTCTGGTCCGTGGATCAACACCAGGCTGTGGCATACAAGAAACCTGGCCACACCAACAAGCAAATCCCCATCTGCAGCCAGCACACAAAACCACGTCCCCTCTGGTCCATGGAAAAACCACTCTTAACTCAACTGGTCCCTGGTGTCCAAAATGTTGGGGGCCGCTGAGTTGATTCATTCAATGGATTAATAACTCAATAGGGTGCAGAAAAAGAAGATGAATCTGTTTTCACTATAGGGCAGTGATGACTAACCTTTTTGGGCTCGCGTGCCAAAAGCGGGGGGAGCACAGGAGGGTCGTGCGTGGGCGTGCCACCCCAATAATGCTTTGTGTGCAACCCCCTGATTTTGGCATGCTTTTTTCGCCCTCCCCAGGCTCCAGAGGTTTTCTAGGAGCCTGGGGAGGGTGAAAACAGCCTCCCCCCCACCTCCAGAGGCTTCAGGAGCTTCCCTGAAGTCTCCAGAGGGCGAAAAACAGCCTCAAAAGGCTTAAATCAGATGGCCAGCGCCCACATGCGTGCTGGAGCTGACAGGGCAATGCCTCTAAGAAATGGTTCCGTGTGCCACCTGTGGCACCAATGCCATAGGTTCGCCATCATGGCCATAGAGTGTAATGTTGTCACAGTCATATTCTCGAGATGTCAATAATAATAGGATCAAGGCATAGCCCCTTTTTTATTATTTTGGTACCTGGCTTCTACGGACAAATTTGATCACATTCTGGTTTGGGACAAAGCAAGAACTTGCTTACTGTTGATTGACCTCATGCTCAGCTGGATGGGAGAATTGCATAAGATCGTATGAATATGTTAATCAAATAGGTCAATTTTTTGAAAGGACAAAAGAAAAATAAAACCTGGATATAGAAGAACTTCTGGTCACGACCATAATTCGTTCCATATTTTGGTCACAAGCCGATTTGGTCATGACCAGAACCTAATTTTGGAAATTTGGCGCTTATAAAAAAATGGTGCAGAAGGTTAAATTGGCCGTAAAAAAAAAATAATTTGTGAATTTTTTGGTCGGAACCCAATTTGGTTGTGGTCAGAAGTGTTTGTGACCAGAGGTTCTAGTGTACTTGCTTTTAATTTGCTATGATAGGGTCTTAGAAAGTGATGGCAGCTTAGCTGCATGATTCTTTCTTTTGTTTTTCTTATGCTTATTCAACTTTTCTTCTTCCTTTTCTTGGTTGTAGAAACTATAGTTTGCCATTGTCTACCCAGAAATCAGAAGTGGAAAAGGAAGCAAATAAGCCTGTGTTTTTTTAAAAACAAACAAGGAATACAAAATTGATGGTCACAATCTTAGGGTATTTCCCATAGCCTCTCCCAAAATTGCAGGTGTTCTTGACCAAGCAAGATTTCATTCAATTTGCAATACAATTTTGTTTATGCCTTGCCCCTCCCCGCCTCCCTGGGGACATTGTGGCCACCAGCTTGCCGCTCAGAAGCCGTCTATGGACAGGCAGCAACAGAAATGGCATTAGCTGCTTTAAAGCGAGCTTAAGGAATCAACCACAGTAGGTCTGGGACAGCCTCTAATTGTGGGTAAGATGAAAGGAGGAGATGAGAAACCACTCAGTGAATACAACAAAGCAGAGATTTCCTGTATCCAAGCTCACATTTTTAAAAATACCTACCTTCATAATTTTCTCCAACATTCAAACAGCTTCAAACAGAACTGGGGGGGGGGGGGGGGGGGGGGCTCATTAAAAGCACCTTATTTATTTATTTATTTATTTATTTATTTAATTACATTTATATACTGCCCTATCTCCCTTGCGGAACTCAGGGAGGTGAACAGGCGATAATAAAAAACCACAATAAAAACATCCAATAATCCAATAAATATGCTAAAAATTCTAAAGCCAAATTAAACAATGGGCCTCCTCTAAAATACCAATTATAAAACCCTTAATAAAACAAATTAAAATTATGCCAGGCCGGCCGCACGAAATAGATGGGTTTTCAGGGCTCGGCGAAAGAGGCGCAGGTCCGTGATTGTACGTAGGTCGGGGGGTAGGTCATTCCTTGCTATTTTTCAGATGTGTTTTTTGTTTGCTATCAACTTGGAATTTTTTTCATAGGACCAAAGGGAAAAGTGATGAAAACACACACATACCTACATACATACATGCATACTTCAAAAACAAAACAAATTGTATTTTTGGTCCTGGCTCTTTGGGTAGAAAATTTGGGTGGGTTCTTGTTTAATATTCTTACACTTTCCTCTTCAATTTGGATGGTATATTTCTTTCCCTATCCTAAGAAAAACACATTAGTATTTTTTATACTGGTCTGAAATATTAGTAACTGGAAACAACCTAGAAGAAGTAAACTATAGAGAAAAATGATGGATGAGCCTTTCTTTCTTTTTGACTTAGTGGCATGTGAAAATAAACTGCTCTAGTGTTATCTCAGTGACCCCTTGAGGTGGTCTACAGGAAGCCAGATAACTTTAGTCCTTAAAAAAAAAATCCAAGGAAGAGAATTTAAAGAGTAAAAACAGCAATTTCAATTTTTTTGACCTTTCTGAACTGCAAAGTGTGCCTGACAAATGCTGCCTCTTCCCACAAATATCTTGCAGAGGCTGATGACAGTATTATTTCCTGAGGTTTTGGCCAAATAGAATAATGAACATTTCCAGACTAGTTCATAAAAACCATCCTATAAGTTTCTGGCCAGGCAGATTATATTTCCCACGTAGTAAGAATTCACTCTTCATCTTTATTTTTCCCTGGAGGCTCAAATGCTTTGCTTATACATGTTGACAGTGAGTTATAGTCCATGTTCACAAATTCAGAATTTACAATGGTGTTTTCCTAAGTTAGCAAACTATTAACTTCTCCATGCAATGTATTTAGTTCTTTGAAATATTTAAATACAAATTGTGAAGAAGCTTCTGAGATACTGACTTAAGAGTTCCTGATAATAGTTAGTGATCTTGTGTAGATAATACTTCTCTCAAACAATGAGGATATACACTCAAAACAATAAGTGGAATTCTCAAGGTGTGAATTAGCTACACCAGTGATGGCTTACCATTTTGTGGCTCGTGTGCCAAATGCGGGGGGAGAGCAGGGGGGTCATGCATGGGCGTGCCACACCCATAATGCTATGGGCACGACCCCCTGCTTTTGGCATGCTTTTTCACCCTCCCCAGGCTCCAGAGGCTTTCTAGGAACCTCCCCCCCCCCACCTCCAGAGTCTTCAGGAGCTTCCCTGAAGCCTCCAGAGGCCGAAAAACGGCCTCAAAAGAAGGCCTAAATCAGCTGGCCAGCACACACAAGCACGCTGGAGCTGACTGGGCAACGCCTTGCGTGCCCTAAGAAATGGTTCCGTGTGCCACCTGTGACACCTGTGCCATAGGTTTGCCATCACGGAGCTAGAATATCCCAAATACTAAAATGTGTCAAGAACTATATGTAAACGTAACAGCCAAATCTTCATTTATAGGGCTATGTGAATGTGAAGTTTGGCATAGGTAAGAGGTATGTGTAAATACTAAATAGTAGAGGAAAGCTAAATATATAATTAATTGCTTAGCCAGGGATGAGTCAAGGTTGAATCATATAAAAATGCTTGTTGTAAAAAAAAATTTGTGGAAAATCTTATTAAGTATCCCAATATTGAGATTGCCAGATTTTGAGATTTAGGACATTGTAGTTTTGCTTTCCTTGGGGCAGAATTCAAGTTACCTTACGGGCCACTTATTCTTTTGTCCTCAGAAGACTTATTTCTCAGCTTTGTTACCAAACTCTTATATTTTTGTCTCCCGTTTAAGTATTTGTTTAATTGAATCAAAAGACGGAACTGTACTGAATTTGTATCTCTCTTTCCCTTTCCCTTTTCTTATTAAAATTTGTGGAACTGACACCATTGCTTCCCCAAGATGACATTTTAAAAGTTGTGGCTACTTTCTTACCTAACAGCATTTAAATCATATATTATTTTTTAAATCCTTTCCTGAGATGGTGCTTCTGACAAGGCTTCTTTTTGTTTTTCCTTCCTGATTTTGTTTTCCACTACAGTGAGAAGAGGAGATGTTCTGGCAGCATGGAGTGGGATTCGTCCCCTTGTGACAGATCCCAATTCTAAAGACACACAGTCCATATCTCGAAATCACGTGGTGCATGTTAGTGACAGCGGCCTTGTGACTATCGCAGGTACTAGGGTGTTGCTTATCGTTCTTTTCTTTCTTTCTTGTTAGAATTATTTCTTAGTGATATGAAGGAAGCTGGTCAGATACATATGATGAGGTTCTCGGTTCTGAAACATTAGAAGAAGAATTGGAAAACTGATGCCCTCTAAATAACATGGATGACAGATCCCATTAGGTTTATCCAGTAAGGGTAGTGTTCTGTTAGGGCTGTACGAAAGAAACATTTTGAACTTTTTCTTTAACATTTTAGTCTGTATGTTTTTAAATAGAGGCCTAAGGGATCAATCTTTGTACACTAGCTGTATTTGTTGATATTCCCAGGTGGGAAGTGGACAACCTATCGCTCAATGGCCCAGGATACCATTGATGCTGCAGTAAAATCTCATAACCTTCAGGCCGGTCCCTGTAAAACTGTAGGGCTGCTCCTGCAGGGTGCAGAGGGCTGGAGCCCTACTCTTTATATCCGCCTGGTTCAAGATTATGGACTTGAAAATGAGGTGAGTTTGTTGTTCATTCAGGTTAGTAGAACCATTCAAATCTGCAGAATTCCACGCTGAAGGTATGGATGAAATGGGACTTTCTTGTCTGCTTGTTTGCCTATGAAGGCTCTCTCCGAGGTTCCATCTCCCTGAATAGTATGGAATAGAGGCAGGGGAATAATTCACCCCAGATGAGTGGAGGTGGTTTCTATAAACATGATTGTGAACCGTGACATAAATGGGGACCATAGGGAGCAAGTTAAATCCTCAGGTTGTGGCTCTGCCCGGAAAACCCCACTTCAGCCATTTGATGAGTGCTCTGAGGACAGCAAAGCAATCAAAAGAAATGGGATAAAGAGGAAAGGTGATTGAGAAGGACTATTGTAGAAGGCAAGGAGAGGATGAGACAAACACTTGATGGAAAGATGGTGGCAAAAGATGATGTTAATCAAAATTCTTCCTATGTTGCCTTAACAGCTCAGTACAGATCTTAGTTCATTGGAAAAGAAGGTTGTTGTTTTTTAAAAAAGAGCATCAAATCTATATATAAAAAAGCCAAGTACCACTCACTTATCACGAAATCTCCAGAACTGTAAAAGCCTACAAACTTGAAATTTGGCACGTATGTTCCGTTTGGCTTCTAGGTGCTCACTAAGAAAGGATTTTTCGAAATGATCATTCGATCATTAGTATTTCTTATACAGTAATTAACACGCTCTGATGCTAAGGAGTTCTATTACTTCTCCCCGCCTGAAAAGAACTCTGTTCCAACTACCAACTGCCTTATATTAACACGCTCTGATGCTAAGGAGTTAGACCTTCTACTCCCCCTTCCCACCTGAAAGAACTCCGCTCCAACTGCCAGTTGCCTCACTTTCCATTACCTCAGTTCAAACTGGCAGACATTCCACTCCTTCACTCAGGAGCGGTCTGGGGCTCTTTACAGTACTAAATGTTGGTATCTCACCAAAATGTCTACACTTTTCATCTATGGAACTACTTCTGGACTCAAGGCGACGGGAATGATATTCCCATATGTGTTTCAATCACCGACCACCACTAAGCCAACCGGTTGTGAACTAAATTTCTCCTGCATAGCCTGATCTCATAGTTTTGGCACGAAGCACGGGTATCCAGCTAGTTATCTATAAATCATGTTATTTACCACTTTTTAAAATTTTAATTATTCATAGACTGCATGTTTATTATTGTTCTGGACTTGCTGGCTTTTTGCCTTTGATGCCATCTTGGATTGGCCTTTGAATCACAGACAAGGGGAGGGGCTTTCAAGGATGACAAGGTGGAGTTCTCTTCCAAAAGGCTTCAAGTCTCTTAACCTCTTCTCAATTCCACAGGTGGCTCAGCATCTTGCAAATACATTTGGGGATAGGGCTTTTGAAGTGGCAAAGCTAGCCCAGGTCACTGGGAAGAGGTGGCCTATCGTTGGGAAGCGTCTTGTCTCAGAGTTTCCATATATCGAGTCAGAGGTATGAAACAAACAGGTTTAAAGATAGTTTCTATTCTTGGGCTGTGAGACTTTTAAATACAACCACAATCACTCCATGCACATGCTAGTTTTTTTCTTTTTTCTCTTTTTTTGTTCTGTTATAATCTTGCACCAGTGAGGTTAAAACCAATTTCGCTGCAAACAAATACAATGACAATAAAGATTATACTTATACTTACTTAAATACTTTGTGGTGCTGCTTCTCTTCCTCCTTCTCTCCTGCATTTTTGCTTTTGGTTTTTGAAGGTTCTCTTTCTTGCCCTATTAAAATTGGAAACTTCATTCACCTCATGTAATCACCACAAGAAAAGGCTTGTTTTATTCTTACATTAATAGCAAATTCTGAAATATTTTACTCTGTTGTGACAGGGTACACCTGAAAGGTATACATGCAAGGACCAGTAGGAAATCAGTCCCCACTAGAATCTTTAAAAGCTTGGGGGGGTGGGGGGGTGAGGGAGATGCAGAGGAAGGAATCAGTAGAATACCCAAAGCAATGGTGGGTTCCTACCGGTTTGGACCGGTTCAGCTGAATCAGTAGTGGTTTGGAGGCCTGGGTCACTGGAACAGGCGGTGACCCAGGCCTGCTGCGCCCCTGAACTAATTCTCCCAGTGGCGCTGTAAGCACCGGCATCTTGTTTTTTTATTCTGTGCATGCGCAGAACAATTTTAATCACATTGCGAATGCGCGCACAAGAGCGCACTGGCAGTAGTGCCTGCCAGAACCCACCCCTGACCCAAAGGTGTTTTTCCAAAAGGCAACTGGACTTTCTTGATTTTTTTTCTTTGAAAATGTTTCGCTTCTCACCCAAGCAGCTGCTTTTGCAGGAGGTAAAATATTGGAGACGTTTAGACCAGGGGTCCTCAATTCCCAGGCCATGGCCCAGTACCAGGCTGCGGCCTGTTCAAATCCAGACCTCGCAAACAGTGGGCAAGGGCATGCGCACACATGCAGCTCCATTCGCACGAGTGGCGGGTGAGTGTGTGTGCCTGCGAAGCTCAATTTGTGTGAGCAGCGTGTCCCCATCTACTTCTGCAAGTGGAGCTGCGCACTGGCGTACCATTACCGCCCCTTTCCCCCTTCCCCACCACTGCTGGCATTCTGCAAAGCTGAAAAGATTGGGGACCGCTGGTTTAGATATTTAGATATGAGGTTAAATCTTCTCCCCTAAACATACGTATTTGCTCAACTGCAATTCTCAGGTGCGTCACTGTTGTAGTCCAAGAAGATAAATGAGGAGAGAGGCCTCTTGTAACTGGTGAAAAATTTGCTTAAGTAGCCTAGATAAATATGTTCTAAAGTAAAAATGGTAGTAAATAATTTCAACATGGTATTGTAATCAGGTTACATTGCATTTCAATCCTTTTGTGTAAGTTTCTCAAACCGAAGCAGTTATTCTTTTCAAACCTTTTAGATTGAGTATGCCATCGGTGAATATGCATGCACTGCGGTGGACATAATTGCTCGTCGCACTCGTTTGGCTTTTCTGAATGTCCAAGCTGCCGATGAAGCCTTACCAAGAATCATTGAGATAATGGGCAAGAAACTGAGATGGAGTGAACAGAAGAAGAAGGTATTGAAAAGGCTCCTGGTTTCACACTCAGAAAGCTTAGGATAATCTTTCCGAGACGTTATTTGACTTTGGGGGGAAATTTAAATAACTTTCTCAAGGGCTGCACGTGTCTGGATGAACTAAGGGAGGCTCATTTGCAAAATCCCGACTCAGGCATAGAGTTCACTAAATGCTATGAGCTCCATCAAAGGGGACTGTCCATATGAATCACTAGGCACTACTTGAGTTAACAGTCTTTAATGGGAACATTGAACCCTGATCCACTTCTTGCTGTAATGTACAGCTCAGATCCTTCTATGCAGTGGTGGGTTCTGGATCCCGTTCCAACTAGTAAGGTTGGAACGGGCCCGGCAGCATCCACATGGACGTGGGCAGCATGCGCATGCGTCTTAGTGCCTCCACAAGCCTCCGCAGTGGTCCAGCTGCTCAGCGGAGTGTCACGCAGGTGCTGTACACAGCATGCGCGGAAGCACCGAAGACTTAAAAGACTGGTAAGGAGCTTGGGTGGGCAGGTGGCCCTCCAGGGCACCTTACCGGAACGGTACAGGCAGACTCCGGTACACCCGTACTGGGGTGTACCGCTTGCAACCCACCACTGCTTCTATGGCATAGGTGACAAATGATGGTTAAAAATACTGACAAAGTTATGTGTGAACTATGTCAATCTCCCAACTCAGCTCTACCACACAGTCTTGTTTTGAGAAATGGGAGACACCACATACACACACACACACACACACACACACTCCTTGCAGGAACTGTCTTCTTATCACAAACAGCACACATGTATCTGTAGAAAAACCAAAGCCCTGTGCAGATATGGTTAAAGTAAGGAAATGAGTGCACAGAAGTTACAGGCCAAGTATTCTCCCTACCGGTTCGGCCAAGTAGGCAGTGACTCAGCCAGAAACGCGCCTGAATTGGTTCTATCGGCAACGGTGCCATATTGCTTTTTGCTTCTGCGTATTTGCAGAAGCCATTTTTTTACTTATGCTCATGCACGCATAGCATGCATCAAGCGCATACCCAAAGCGCACACATACCCGAAGCACGTCCCTGAGCAAACCGGCAGTAAAAGAAGCCGGAACACCCACCCTCCAACCCCGTTTCCCCCCCACATGTATGCACTTATAGTTCTCCCAAACAAGCATCCAAAAACCTAGCATTGAGTGAAGCCCTCCACACAGACAACAGTGTGTGTGCTGGCTTCCACATGAGAGAGATAACTGGTTGTTGCAAAGCACTTTTTTTTTTTAACCCTCTATATTTGAAAAGTCAGTTCTTGGGTCTTATTCTCGGTCTTTTGAAAATAAAAGATGCAATCTTACCTAGCCTGCATGCTGCGCCGAGGACTCCTTCGTCACAGCTGGATAGCTGCTTTCAGTTACAGGTGCCTGTTTTCAAGCGTAGGATTTTGAGCATAAAAGGCAGCGTAAAGCAGACAATGATGAAAGGGAGATGGCCTTCCTCCAAATGACCCTCTTTGCTTACTGAGATCATCGAGGAGGTTCACCTACAGTTGCCATGAGCTCATCTGGCTGTCAGCCAGAATCAAGCCAACTCTTTTGTCGCTCAGGTTCCTTGGAACAGACTCCCTGCATGGCGAGGGGCCTGGGCTTTTCATTAGCTTTTCGGAAGGCTGTGGCATCATACCTTTTTTGTACAAGCTTACCGAGTCAAACGGTTCATTTTTAACTTCATTTGTTTTGCTTGTTACATTTTAATTGGTTTTGAAATCCTCTTTCAAGTCAGGGGTCCCTAAACCCCGGGCTATGGCCCTGGTACCAAGCCACGGCCCATTCAGAACCAGGCCACACAAGTGGCAGATAAACACATTTGCGCGAGCGGTGGGCACTTGTACAGGAAGCTCCATTTATGCAAGCGGGTGCATGCTCCTGCCGCTCGCACGAATGGAGTTTCGCACATGAGGTGTGCATAGAACTGTCCCCTCTTCCCCCTCGTCGGTCCGCAAAGCCTGAAAAAGGTTGGAGACCCCCGTTTTAAGTATTGTTTTTAATATTTGGTTTATGTGTAAACTATTGGGAGCTTCTAGTAGAGGAAGGGAAGGAAGGAGCTTGCCGTTTCCAAATTATAGGCTCCATCATTACCTTGCTGCCTGAAGAGAGTAATCAGCACATGCCATCAGCCTAAAAGAACTAAATGCATTAAACCCAGAGTCTCCTCAGTGAGGCCATTCATTCTGCTAAAACTTAAAGGCCATCTCTTGGCCCTTCTATCTGCAAGCGCAACATCACTGTGAGTTGCCTGTATGGATTAAGGGCATGATACATCCCTAAAAATTCTTTACCTTGCACGTCTCCCGGGGTAATTATCACTTGATAATCAACACTTGTACAACCAAACCAGTGATCTAGCTGAAGCATGAAATGCTGCCTAATCTTAATTACCTTGTTCACCTTTAAGCACTTTTTGGTCATCAACTGCTGATATTCCTCTAAGGACCAGCAATTATAATTAAAGTGAAAGGAGCCAATAAAACATTCCAGCAAAGGAGAAATTCAGAATGTAAATATTTGCTGTTACCCTACAGCTCAGATTGTGTGCTCCCCCCCTCTTAGGAAGAACTTGCCACGGCACAAAGGTTCCTGTACTATGAAATGGGCTACAAGGCACGGTCGGAGCAACTGACAGATCGGAGTGAAATCACTTTATCCCCAGCAGATATCGACAGGTAACTGTTAACACAGGGCCAATGGCTACTTCTTAGTTTCCGGGGTTTGGATGTATCATATGAGTATCTGAAAATGGTATTCTCAGCCCTGCAAGTTGAGTTGTGCTAGATTTGTGTATTTGCCCATATCCTGGTCCCTTTCTCCCCCCTTTGGCATATTTGAATGATATTATCCCCTCTCTGAGAAATTCAAACATAATTGTATTTTTATCCTGGGTCAGAAAAAGGTAGAGGCCATTAAACCATTTATTTATTTGTTTGCATCCTTCCTTTTTTATTTTTACAAATAACTCAAGGCAGCAAACATATACCTTCCTTCACCTATTTTCCTCACAATTGGGGGGGGGGGGAGAACACCTGGTGCTAAAATTTATGTTGCTAAGCAAGGCATTTGTTAAGTGAATCACACCTGAATGGCTATAGGCAAAAAGATTTTTCCCACCCATCACTTTAGATGTGTTTAATTTGTCCATGCCAAAATTGGATTTGGCTGTCCTTGGGTGCAGAAGCATGTTTTCTATATAAAGAGAAAACTATTTTCTCTTTGGCTTCTGCAATAGAAATAGCATTATAAGAAGGAATTTTGTGGGAGTGGAGATGTGCATTGATCAAGGCAATTGAGAATCCTTTACATGTCTAAGTAAGGTTTTCTTTGCTGGTTTAAAGCTGCTAAAGCAGTATGTATAGATTTTTCATGCGTTATCTATATTGCAGGTATAAAAAAAGATTCCACATGTTTGATAAAGAAGGCAAAGGTTTTATTACTATATTGGATGTGCAGAGTGTGCTACAGGTAACATTTTACTTCATTATTATTATTTTTAATTCATCGGAATCTCCTGGCATGATATTAATAGTGTATTGTTAATCCAGCCATGTGAGTTATTTCTCCTTTTCATATATTTTATAGAGCATCAACCTTCAAATTAATGAAAGTGCACTCCATGAGATTTTGAATGAAGTGGATTTGAACAAAAATGGGCAGGTTGAACTCAACGAGTTTTTGCAAGTGAGTACTTCTTGTAATTTATACACGTATATCTATATCAATCTAATATAATGGTATAAAAAAACCTCGCAATACTCATAATGTTCAGTTCATTAATATTAGAAGGGAAAATGTACAGGCATTCATTTCTGGCAGATATTATTCAAAAATGGAAACCACATCTTAGTTGTTGCAAAATGGAAAATATTTCTTTGATTCAGTTACACCAAAGGTGTCAAACTTGGGGCCTGCGGGCCAGATATGTCACATGCTGGCCATGCCCACGCGTGGTTTAGCAAAGAGGAAAAAAGTTGGAATACGTCACATGATGATGCTGTGACGACACAAGTTTGACACCCCTGAAATCAATCAGCCAAGTGAATTACGTTTTGTCACTAAGAACAGGGATGTCAAACTGGATTTCTTTGAGAGCCAGATCAGCATTGTAGTTCTGCCGGGGGGGGGGGGGGGAGGTAGATGGGTTGCCTCCTGTAGCACCTTGCCGACCAAAACAGGGTGCATGGGACCCCCTCTGTTCTGTTTTTAGCCTGAACGGCCTCCCGCAGCACTTTATCGGCCAAAACGGGGCATGGGGGCATGCCCCCCCCGATGCCTCGTTTTTGCCCTCCATGGCCTCCTGCAGCACTCTGCCAGTCAGAAATGAGCCGCGGGGGTGGAGTGGGTAGGCACGTGGCCCATTTTAGCTGGCAGAGGCACGGTGGGTTGGTCCTTTGATATTCCCAGGCCAGCCCTGCAGGCCAGATTTAAGTACCCCGCAGGCCTTGAGTTTGACACCCCTGCACTAAAACATAATACACAAATGTATGCATAGTAAATAACATACACCTTTTATGCTGCATCCCCTATTAGTTCTGTTAACTTGCATGTATACTATATACACTATATTGCCAAAAGTATTTGCTCACCCATCCAAATAATCAGAATCAGATGTTCCAATCACTTCCATGGCCACAGGTGTATAAAATCAAGTACCTAGGCATGCAGACTTTGTACAAACATTTGTGAAAGAATGGGTTGCTCTCAGGAGCTCAGCGTGGAACTGTGATAGGATGCCACCTGCGCAACAAATCCAGTCGTGAAATTTCCTCACTCCTAAATATTCCACCACAGTCAGCTGTCAGCTGTATTATAAGAGCATGGAAGTGTTTGAGAACGACAGCAACTCAGCCACAAAGTGGTAGGCCACGTAAACTGACAGAGCGGGGTCAGCGGATGCTGAGGCCCATAGTGCGAAGAGCTTGCCAACATTCTGCAGAGTCAATCACTACAGACCTCCAAACTTCATGTGGCCTTCAGATTAGCTCAAGAACAGTGCGCAGTGGACCGACATCATATTGAACCTTATGGATTAGGAATGGGATGTCACTTACTGTCAGTTCATATGCGAGTAAAGGCAGGTGAGCGAATACTTTTGGCAATATAGTGTAGGAAGTTATTAGGACATAAATAAATTGGAATAAAATACAATAATTTAAGATGTAGAGAAAATATGATAAAATAATATTTTGGTGTCTCATCTACAATCTACCCCAATTAGTCCCAGATACGCAGATCTCAACTGAACCATTTTGCTTAAGTACTGTGCTGTGTTAAATGTTATTTTCAAATTCTGGATGCACATAAGGTAAGTTGTTTTGATATGGGGATCCCAATGGGTCATTCGTTTGGTATGTAGACCAAGGTACCTGTCTTTCACCTTCCTATACAGGCAACAATCAAATAGGATATAAGCCAGGTCTTCTACCTCTACCACTCCGTAAATGCAGAGACATCCATTGTGGGGTATAGAATGGAATAAATAAATAAAAATGCTGGTATAACATTGGGTAAAGTGTTGCATTTTTGCTTTCTGAATATATTAATCCACATTTTAAATTTTGAATTGCTCCAGCAATTTCTGCCTTAAAAAAAACCCCGTAACAACCAATTTTCACCTTCCTTCTTTGACTTCGCTCAACCAGGTTTTTTGTCAGTGTTGTTTTTCACTCCTATTTTTAAATTTATCACCTGTTAAAATGGGTTATAAAACAATAAGCCTGCATAAAAAGTAGCAGTTTTAAAAAACCTGTAAAAACAAGAAAAGAGGCACAACAGCATAAATTCACCTCTAAGTTCTAGGAATAGAAATGAGTCTCCAGATGGTGCCAAAAGCTTGGCAAAGCTTGTTAACCGTACAATTGGAGAATTCTCCAAACAGGATGTATATAAATAATTATCGCCTATATTGAAGTTCTGTCCTGAATTGGAGTGATACCCACAAGTGGGATCATCAGCAATAAGAACAATAATTTACATTTTCTTCAGAGAAAGAAAATCATTTTACGGAGAAGTTTTTAAAAGTAAGTCTGTAAACCACTACAGTGCAAGTTGGAGGGAAATTTACCCCGCTAAAGTCAACAATGTCCTCTGTTGAAGAGACACACTTTCTAAATGCGGACAAGCATTCTCTCAACCCGTTTGACAGAATCTATTCTGTTTATTTTCCTGTGGTAAAAAATAACCGTTTTGCACCAGCGAGGAGCAGTGGATTCTTCTATAAATTGCACTCTTGTTGCTGTTTGGCTCTTGGTTTAGCTCAAGCAATTGTCATGCGCTGTATTCTCTCTAAGCACAGCTACTTAAATTGCTGGGTATGTCCCTCAACCTCTAATGAATATGAAATTTGGAATACTGCATCCAGTTTAGGTTATTACGATGTTGAGAGTCTAAAAAGAGTACAGAGAACAGCAGCAAAGATTATTAGGAGACTGGAGACTAAAACATATAAAGAACAGTTGCAGGAACTGGGTATGTCTAGTTTAATGAAAAGGACTAGGGGTGACATGATAGCAGTGTTCCAATATCTCAGGGGTTGCCAAAAAGAAGAGGGAGTCAAGCTATTCTCCAAAGCACCTGAAGGCAGAACAAGAAGCAATGGATGGAAACTAATCAAGGAGAGAAGCAACCTAGAACTAAGGAGAAACTCCCTGACAGAACAATTAATCAATGGAACGACTTCCCTCTAGGAGTTTTGGGTGCCCCAACACTAGAGATTTTTAAGAAAAGGTTGGACAACTATTTGTCTGAAATGGTATAAGGCAGCGGTTCCGAACCTGTGGGTCACAACCCTTTTGGGGTTTGAACAACCCTTTCACAGGGGTCGCCTAAGACCATTGGAAAACACATATTTTATGGTTGGGGGTCACCACAACATGAGGAACTGTGTTAAAGGGTCGCGGCATTGGGAAGGTTGAGAACCACTGGTATAAGGTCTGTGTCGGTCAGAGATGGCGAGATACCAAAACAGAGATAGCCATCAACAAAGACATGCAAGCCGCAAGCCTGCGCCCCAGAGATGCAGTTTACTGTCAACAAAGACTATCAACAAAGACATGCAGCCTTCTATGCAAAGTGGCATTCAATGATCCGAAAAACGGACCCTGCATCTGCAGGAATACATTAGGAAGAAGTAGTAGTATAGGGTTTGCTGCTTGAGCAGGGAGTTGGACTGGAAGACCTCCAATGGGCCTTCCAATTCTGATATTCTGTTATTACAGTAAGTAATAATAGTGATTATTCAACTGCTCTAAAAGGTTCAGAAAACAAGCTGTTCTTTCTTTCTTTCTTTCTTTCTTTATTTATTTTCACTATCGAGGGCATATATCTCATCCATGCACAGCAGAATAAAACAAGCTAAGTTCCACTAATATTGAACTCTTTTCAATACTCCCAGTTTCCTCTTTTAACATGGCTACTTCAAACAAAACGAAACAAACAAAAAATGTGATCACATTCTTTACGATAGTAGAATTTGAAAGAGTGTAAATGTTGTATGTAAGTGTGACTGTTGAGTTTTAATAGTTTTTTTTTTAAAGCAAGAATTGAAATTCTGGTTCTCGTTGAAAGAGCAACTTTGCAATCTGAGAGTGTTCTTTGATCTTCATCCATTGGATTTGTTGCTAGCAAATTGCCTTTGACACCTTTACACATTGATGTCGAGGGTCCTTTATTGTGAGGGTGATTTATTGACAATTATCTGTACCTTAATTCCCTCTCATCAATACCAGAATATGCCTTACATAGGACTACACCTGAAAAATGTAGGAAAGCTACAATTGGTGAAAGATTGTATTGGTTTATGTCTCAAACTAATATGGCCACCCATTTCACAAAAAGCAAGTCTTGGCACCAAGGTGTACAATGCAGCAACTAAGCTACTAAATGGTACAGCCATAATTTTATGCCTGCATTGAAAGATCTGCACTAGCTTCCAGTTGCTTATCGGTCACAATGTGAGATGTTTGGATTGACTTTTACAACCCTGAATAGATTGGAGACCAACTGTGTGAAGGAAGGACCAGGTCTTTTTTTATAAATCCGCCCATTTGCTAAGATCTTTGTTGGCTGAAGTAGATTTCGTACCCCACATCGGAGGCAAAAATACAACCAAGAGTAATCCTAGTGATCCCAGTTCTAAATGTGGCAGTCTGTGGTGGTCACAAACCAGGAAAGGGAGGAGAAGATCGACAAATGAACAGACAGGAAGTCAGTGAGCAGGGCAGGGAAGAAAGAGGTATTCAGCAAGAGCTTGCAGTCCATTTTTATTGCTAAACCATCCTGCTTTGGTGATGACATTGGAATTGAGCTATTCGGCATCACTTGTCCTATAAACTGTTCCATTATTCTTTGAATCATAGGGGATAATTTAGTGTGAAGTAGAACAAAAGAGCACGTGCCTGTTTCCTGCCCCTCCCCTTTAAAAAAAAACCCTCCCATGTGGCAAGATACACATTTGAGGGCTGTAGAGAGACTTGCAAAATGTTTCCAAGTGTCCCTTTGACTCCTTTTATGCAAGCAGCTGCTTATTTGTTTTCAGTTGTTCGCCAGGTTTATTTTTGCCGAGCCTTTCTTGGTCAGGTTTTTCAATTGACTGCCAGGTCCTTCCTGCGCTGTGGCAATGATGAATGCAGAACATGAGATAAATTAATGCTGGGGATTTCGGTCCATGTCAGCCCTTTCTTCACTGCATGTCACGTTAAACAAACAAGATCAAGGCAAAGGAAAACGGTAATTGTCTCTCTCAAGATGGGCTGCAGATAAAAGCACTGTTGAATCTAAATGTGGAAACGTGTGTGAGAGAGAGAAGAAAGAAAGAAAGAAAGAAAGAAAAAGAAAGAAAGAAAGAAAGAAAGAAAGAAAGAAAGAAAGGACAGAATATTTTTAGAGCACTTGAAAAATTTGATGATTTAAATCATGCCTATATATATATATGTATACATACACACACACACATATACTACACAACGTAACTAAAAAATGGTTCTCTGTCTAGATGGTCTCTGGTGATGAGCCGACAGGCAGAGAGGGAAACAGCATGTCTCCTCCCTTAAATGGGACCCTTACAGGAAGTTGTGGAAACAATTATATATATGCTGGCATAGCTGGCTTCGGGGATTTTCCCGTGTACACATACACACACACACACACACACACACACACACACACACACCTCTCACCTAATTGTACGTTTATCTCTTATTTATTTGCAGGGCTCCCAAAGTATAGAATTTACTTTTAAATATTTTTAAGAGCAGTAATCTCATTTCGTTGCCACGTTTCAACCTTCTCCAGGCTTGCTCTCCAATCTGTTAGCTTTCTTCTCCTCAAATTCCTTAGGGAGAGCACGACGCTGGAAAGATTGCCATATTTGTTTAAGAGGGAGGTTATTTGAATTGGCTGTAATATAAGAGAGAGCCCTCCAAATACGTGGCCATTAACTTCTAGGATTCTCGGCAGAGGCCATGTTGGCTGGGAATTCTGGGAATTGGCCCATCCATCTGGAAGGGCCCCAGATAGGGGAAGGCTGGTGTAAGAAGTGAAAACTGTTTATCCTGCTGTCTTATTTCCGTGGAACTGTCTTTCCTTAGAAAGATGCCCAAAGATGTATTTATGTTTCTGCTTCTGCTGTTGTAGTTGAAACCATTTTTATTCTGTTATTTCGGGGGGGGGGAGAGAAATGTACGTCAGAATGATTTACATATCAGTCCCTACCCTTTGGTGTTACAAAACAGAAGTTAACAACCCAAAAGGAATACTGAACTTGATGGGGGAAATGGGAAATAAAAATAAACACAGATACTCCTTTTGCTCCCATTTCCGGAAAACAGGAAGATGAACCAGATGTATATTTAGTTTTTCCTTTGCAATCTTTTATGTACAGGAAGTGAGGGAATTTTTAAGTCATTGGGCCATGCATAATGTTGAAAAATTAAGGAAACTGGACCACCCAATATCAAATTGGTAGAGATATGACAAATTATAAGAAAAAAAGGCTTCTAAGCAGGGATGTGCAGATAAAGGTATCATCTAATAATGCAGTGATACAGAGTATGGACCATAAAGCTTTCTCTATCTTTTCCCTTTAGCTCATGACTGCTATTCAGAAAGGATATGTATCTGGAAGCCGGCTTGCCGTACTTATGAAAGCAGCTGAAGAGAACATTCATCAGCGGGAAATGATTTCAGTGGACCGGAGTTGTGGTGGACTGTGAGTTGGGGGGAGGTGGGGGGGGGGGCTTACAGCTTACAAAAAAGGTGTGCCCCCTTGGTTGCCTCTTTCAATGCTGAAAAACATTCCATTGCTTTCAGATGTCTCTGCTTCTCCTCACTCTGAGCAACTGTGCAGAAAGTCACATTGTCCAGCTCTTCTTTTTACATTTGTGCGAAGAGTCTACTTGACTGGTGGCCTGTTGAACGGGCTTTCTCTAGAATCCATGGCCAACAAGACCATGAAAAGGAGAAACTGTCCACGTCTCCCCCCCCACCCCCTTGCGGGCTAATCCCGGGAGTCGAACACTCAAACCATGGCAAGGGATCCAGGTGATAACCAGACATGAATGTAGATTTCTTTTTTGCATTTGTACAAAAGCAAGAGTAATTCCTCTGCTACATTAATAGAGTCCTCTCTCCATTCTCTTTCTGCCTTTTGATGTATTAACCAGGCAAAAATGGACAATGCCAGCATGCCTTTCGTATCTTAAAAACGGACTTTTTTGGTTAAACCTCCAGATACATTTTTCCCCCTCCCCGCCCTTTCAGAGAAGTACATTGTGCTAAATATTCATTGCTTGCCTAGAACTTTGGTACAAACATTTTTTATAATGGCCACAGTCTATTAAAAAGCGCATGCCATAAAAATGAGTGATTTATCATGGAGGAGAGTGCTTGCATTTAGAATTTTCATAGACTGTATCCCAAAATAGAAGTGTAATGTCCAACCAAGGAATTGCAGTGATACAATTGTATTTTAATAAGAGGCTATGTGGGGCCTAATTCTTCAAAAATGCCCTAAACTCAAAAAGCCAGCATGAAATAGAAAATAAACATATCCAATGGTGCTTGTTACTTTACCACAGAAAGAAATTGCCACTCCTTCCCTGGTACATCTTGTGTATATAAAAAAGGGAGCTTTATAATCCTGTATCATGTGGGTAGTTTGACCTGGCTCTGAAATTCCCATTGACATTTTAAGAAAAGGGTTTCTGAAATCTGACTTTATTTGTGATAGGTGCCCCATAACTCCCCAGAAAAATAGTGAGGAAAATACTAAGCAAGATTACATTACTTTTTTGCTAGGAATTGCAGGTTCAATTTTAGGATATTTTCTTTAAAAAACCTCAAAATGTTTACATATTATTTAAAATCATTTTAGGTAAAAACCCTAGTTTTTAGGGTAGAAATCCTTCCAGAATACAATGATAAATTAATAGCAAAATCAATAGGTGGTTTGCTTTTTGCTATTTGGAAAATGAAATTGCAGCAAAGTAACAAACCTAAAAGGAATGAAGTCATGTTACTGTGGAAATTTTTGTCTTTGTACCTCTGATGGCCTTGTTCATTTGCTTGTTTCAGGTTTTAATAACACTTAATATTCCAATGCAATTTATAGATCAGTAAGAGCTGTGGTACCTGCAGACCCAAATTCTTTCATTTACTTATTTTAACATTTCAGTGCTGTGCATTTCTTCACTCTTGAGAGCAGTCTATAGCAGGGGTCTGCAAAGTCGGCTCTTTTAAGACTGGTGGACTTCAACTCCCAGAATTCCCTAGCCAGCATGTCACGTTGGGGAATTCTGGAAGTTGAAGTCCACCAGTCTTAAAAGAGCCTACTTTGCAGACCCCTGGTCTATAGGAACTGGCCCTTCATAAGGCCTCAATATCAAAATGAATTTAAAATTCAGAATTACTCTATATTCAAAAAGTGAATATATTAAGGGCATCTGTTGTTAGAAGCAGACACTGCTTTATAAAACAGTCCAGCCATTCGCATGAAGCACTCCTATTTTCTATTTAGAAATTTAGGCAGCATTGATGGGAAGGAGCAAGGTCTTCATAAAGGATATTAAAAGGTAGTATTCTAAAAAACGTCCTCTAGCAAAATTATCTGCAGACCATTTCCCATGTAAGTTACTGCTATGATCAAGAAATGTCAGCCTTGTGTTTTATAGGTTAAGAGTAGAGGTGGAAGCCAAAGCAAGATTCTCATCCACTCTAGGCCCAGAGCACTTCAGAATGACTTGGAATACTGGGCCTGCGCTTGACAGTGGAAGTTCTTTCCTTTAGCACAAAGAATTGGGGTATTTTTGTGGTGGGTCTTTCTCTTCCTCCCCCACCTCCCATTGCCAATGTATATTGGATGCTTTTTACATAGCGCTTTTCAATTCATCCCATTTTTACTTAGGCCGAGAAACGCCAAGCCTTAACAAAAAGCTATTATAAATAGCTTTTCTAAGATTGCAGAAGCATGGAGAGGTCCAGAAAAGACGTTGAGATGCCGGTCGTTACACATTTAATTAATAATTGACGCAACATTTTTCTATGTTTGAGGCAAAAGATTAATGGCAGGTTATCAAGAGCTCCAAGTGCATCTCGTCCATGTGAAACACCTTGCCCATTGGAAACATTAAGGGTTAAGCAAGCACCCAAAATGAAGCTGAGGCTGAGGCTGGGTAATAATTACACTCCAAATGCTAATCATCACTTGGCCACCAGACATCTCTTCAACTGAATCCCCTCCCAAGCAATTTGACATGGTTAAAATTGTGACTTCTACAATGAATTAAAAAATAGTTTTCTTACCGTATTTTTTGGAGTACAAGACAAACCTTTTCCCCTCAAAAAAGAGGGTGGAAATCTGAGCGCGTCTTATACACTGAATACAGCATTTTTGGCTTCCTGAAACCCTGTCCCATTTGAAAAAATGGCTGTGCATAGCCTTTAGGAGTGGGGCTGATATATGCTAAGGATCTACCACAATTCTTAGCGAAGAGTTTTAATGAGCATTTGAGTGTACATCTTTACAGATAGACTTCTCTGATAACCGGAGGACTAATAATTGTCCTTAGCCCAACAAAGGTCTCTTCACAGGTTGGCCTGTCATGTTCTGTTGTTGATGCCATCATACCCTGATCAGGAATCCATGATTTCTTTTATGCATTGATTTCACCTCTAGGAGATGTTTTAGCCAACACACCCCTCTGCTTCTCTTGGGCAGGGAAAGTATTATTCCCCTACATCATTTTACAGTGGCTCAAATTCAGTTAAAAGTAGACTCTCTAGTTGGTTTCTTTGTGATAGTTTTTCTTTGTATATTTGGGAGGGGAATATCTATGAATGTATAGGGAGCACAAAGCTCCTTTTTGTATAACAGTAATTTGGTGTGATACTACTGAACAATTGTTTCGAAAACAAAGAAATATAGGAGCAGGCAGTTCTCTAGTGGTTGTGTGTGTGTATGAATAGGTAAGCACACATATATCTATGCATATATGCATATGTATACATATACATATACCGCATGTTTTTCCATCTGGCACTTTTATGTATTGCGCTGGGTTATTGTTCAGGATTGGACTGTTAAATACTGTGTTTGAGGCTGGGTTGTCATTTTTATAACTGTCTTGGTGTTTTATTGCCATTATTTATTACTTTTGATATACAGAATGAGCTGCATGCATTTATAGAGCAATAAGAGGATGTATTTAATGTGCCTTGTTTTTAACTGAATAAGATCTGAAAGCATGAATCAATAAAACTGATTAAAATGGTCCACTCGTTGGCATTTTGATGTTAGTGGCAGTTACGGAAATAAAGTTGATTAGCTCGGAAACCCCACCCCCCAGCTACCTTCCTTTTTCCTTGATTTTTCCCCCCCCTTTGCTTGTGATTAAAAAAAAAGTTTAAAACAATCTCTTAAGCCTCAGTTTTTAAGAAATGATATGAATTCTTGACCTTAACTTTTATATCTAGAAGGACAAATTAAAGAGAAGCCTGTCATGCAGCATTAATAATGGATATTGTCATTGTCATGTTTTGTTGCTGCTGTAACATTCCATCCTCCTCCTCCTCCTCATAAGCAAATGACGGATTGTCTCCTGGTAAGACTTTTTAATTTTTTTAATTTTTTTCATTTAACCACCTCCTCTCCTCAGGTGCCACGTTCCCAGCCCACCCTGATGAATTTTATCATGATTAAAATCAATAGAAATAAATGGAAAAGATTACATAATCCATTTTGATCATCTTGCATGTCAGGTTAGCCCGGAGTCGCCAAATCCTGACAAATGTTCTGACATGGAAAAAGGCCATGTATTTTCGGTGAAAGTAAA